>CM029547.1:73260-420760 GCA_017141385.1 Sogatella furcifera | reverse complement strand
AAAGGAGGAGGAGAAGGCGGAGGAGGAGGAGGAGGAGGAGGAGGAGGAGGAGGAGGAAGAACCAATAAGTGGAACGACCTAAGATGACACACCAACGAGACCAGTGACATTTAAACCGGCCTCCAGATAAAATAGTCAAAGTGTTAAGTGCATGATTATTTTTAAAGAGGTTCTTCTACTCATTTCCTCATTTTAGCTTCTACTCTGACTTCTCCTTTTCTTCCTTCCATGTAAATTATTTTTATTGCACATCTTCTTCTCTTGCACTTCAACTTTCATCCGTTTGGCTGAAACCGCACTGCCGGTGGGTGGAGGGTAGTTGGTAAATCTATAGAACATACACACCATATACAGTAATACATCGTATGAATGGTATGTGTTCAGCCGCCATCTTGAAATTCTTAAATATGGACAACATAACCTCAAAAAACAGAATGACGTCATACCATTCATACGATGTATTACTGTGGATGGTTTGTATGTTCTATAGATTTACCAACTACCCTCCACCCTCCACGCTCTACCAACCGGCAGTGCGGCCTCAGCCTAAGAGAGAGAAACCAAGTCATTATGCATGATTTGTATCCGTCTTTCATATGAAAAGACTGTGACTACGGTGCGGCGTTGCCATGTTATTAGGGCAGGGCCTTCTATTAAGGAAGCTATGCTCTAATATGTTCAAATATGTTGAAAGCTTCATTTTTGCCCAGGGTAATTAGGATAGTTACCTAATTAATAATAATTACCTCTATTCTAATTACCTTGGTTTTACCTATAAAAAGGTCTTCATAGAGCACTTATTTTCTATAGATAAATCTTTCTCCAGTCTCCAACAACGTCAAGCTTTCAACTACTGTACATAACATATTATAGTCTAGCCAAGCAAAGAAGAGCCTCTGGCAAGATGGGAAAATGACTCCAGCTTGGTCAATATTTGTTCAGGGATTATGAATGTGGTCTTGATGGTAGATCAAATTGTTTCCTACAATTTGTGATCAAATTCATAATTATTGAACCAATATTGACTGAACTTTAGTTATTTTCCCATCTCGCCAGAGGGTCTTCTTTGCTTGGACAGACTATATATAGTATTGATTCAATCTATTCAATCTAATTCTTACCTTATTTGATGACGGTGATGTCGAATAAGCCCTTCTGATTGGCTGAAAGATATCGGTGGTCGTCTGTAGATGCGGTGGCAGTACCTCCAGTTAACTGACCACCTAAAACAAAACAAAAAATAGATTATCATTGATAATTGAACAAAATATAATAAAACAATTGTTAAAAATCATAATATTTCCATGAAAACCACATTGATAAGACGTACAAGAGACAGATGAAACCGGTCAAAGTTTTGCTTCACTTATGTAATACAAACTAATAATAGATTTTTTAGAATGTATTAAAATCCTATTGATATACACTTCTTCTTCTTCTTCTTCTTCTTCTTCTTCTTCTTCTTCTTCTTCTTCTTCCTTCTTCTTTCTTCTTCTTCTTCTTCCTTCTTCTTATTTCTTCTAGTCTTGTTCTTCTTCTTCTTCTTCTTCTTCTTCTTGTTCTTGTTGTTGTTGTTCTTCTTCTTCTTCTTCTTTTCTTTCTTCTTTTTTCTTCTACTTCTTCTTCTTCTTCTTCTTCTTCTTCTCCTCTTCTTCTTCTTCTTGTTGTTGTTGTTCTTCTTCTTCTTCTCTTCTTTCTTCTTCTTCTTCTTCTCTCTTCTTCTTCTTCTTCTTCTTCTTGTTCTTCTTCTTCTTTTCTTCTTCTTCTTCTTCTTCTTCTTCTTCCTTCTTCTTTCTTCTTCTTCTTCTCTTTCTTCTTCTTCTTCTTCTTCTTCTTCTTCTTCTTCTTCTTCTTCTTCTTCTTCTCTTCTTCTTCTTCTTCTTCTTCTTCTTCTTCTTCTTTTCTTCTTCTTCTTCTTCTTCTTCTTCTTCTTCTTCTTCTTCTTCTTCTTCTTCTTCTTCTTCTTCTTCTTCTTCTTCTTCTTCTTCTTCTTCTTCTTCTTCTTCTTCTTCTTCTCCTTCTTCTTCTTTTTCTTCTTCTACTTCTTCTTCTTCTTCTTATTCTCCTTCAATGTTTCTCATTCTCTTCTCCTCCTCCTCATCGTCATCAACATCCAAATAATTTGAGCCTTTAGCATAGTCTGTGCAAGCAAAGAAGGCCCTCTGCCAAGATAGGAAAATGACTCAAGCTTGGTCAATATTGCTACAGGTTACACTAAAATTACATTCATTACACTAATATTGATATGGGTGAGACGTTTGTTTCCTAGACAATTTAAACCTCCCCACAAAACAATGTTAACGCAGCCCGATATGGCTTATGAGAAAGCAATAAACACATACAAGCAACTCACGACTTTTGACAAGGCAAGGTCACCCCTATGGGAACTATTTCAAACCCCCCACCCCATCTATCACAACCCTTACACCAAAGAATTTAATTTCTTGTGTAGGCCCTAACCTACCACCAGCCCCCCTCACCACCTACCACCCCCCAGGGGGGTGGGGGGCACACTCACTCAATAAGCCAGGTGACATAAATCACTTTTGCAGGCTGTTATCCAAATGAAGTTGGAAGCTGAAGGTTACCCCCCCCCCTTCAACACCCCCCCACCCCGCAATCGCGGTTCTCAAATATAGGGACACATAACTCATGTGCAGTTTACTTTTCTCTCTCGCTCTCTCTCTCTCTCTGTCTCTCTCTTACTTCTTCTCTCTTTCTCTATCTCCCAATGTTCTCGCCACCTATGAAGTCACAAATTTTGCACAAATAATCAAAATTTACTCCGCTACTAGTTTGTTATGTTATGAGATTTTTCGGTTTTTTACTATAGTCTGACCAAGCAAAGAAGAGCCTCTGGCAAGATGAGAAAGTGACACCAGCTCGGTCAATATTGGTTGAAAAATTATTGATTTGGTCTCATATTGTAGATCAGAATGTTTCCTACAATAGAATCCAAATCAATAATGTTTTAACAAATATTGACCGAGCTGGAGTTATTTTCTCATCTTGCCAGATGCTCTTCTTTGCTTGGGCAGACTATATAAAATACTTGCATTTGAACCGAGACAGGGTTGGCGATTCAAGCGCTCTGGGTGAAGGAAATATGAAATAAATTTGATTTATTTTTACCTTAATACAAAGACATAATAATGATGCGGATCGAGAAAAAGCATAGCCCTCACTATTTAGGGCCGGTTTCTCCAAAAAAGTTAATTTGAATTTTGGATTAAATCATCAGCTGGCTCAATTAAAACACAAGTTAATAAAAGTGACCATACACTGACAACTGATAGTTTAAACTAAAATTCCAGTTAAACGTATTTGGAGAAACCGGCCCTTAGTTGTGTTTAGTTTAGTACTGAACTTCAGAACTATTTTTGGTGATTATGTAGTCTGTCCAAGTAAAGAAGACCCTCTGGCAAGATGCGGAAATGACTGCAGTTCGGTCAATATTAGTTCGAAAATTATAAAATTGTAGGAAACATTCTTATCTACAATTTGAGATCATATTGATAATTTTTGAACCAATATTGACCGATCTGGAGTCATCTTCCCATCTTGCCAGAGGGTCAATTTTTGGTCAAAAGCTAGAAGTTTGGTCTTTAATTGTAGGGAACATACTGCTGTACAGTTTGAGAACAATTTTTTATCATTTTTGAACCAATATTGACCGAGCTTGAGTCATTTTTCCATCTTGCCAGTGTATGCTAAACGGGACCAAATTATATCAACTATATTTTTCAAGAAGAAACTGATGGTGAGTATAGATGTAGCTTAAACGTTAGGCGGTTTCCTAGCTGATGTAACCTACTAACAGCTGATGTGAAGCACCTATTGAAACTTTCAAGTTGAATTCCCTTTCAAGGGAAGAAAATTTCCCTTATAAAAGTTGTAAAGACAATAAAAAAAAAGTTGTAAGTTCTTGAATAGGCTTCTCAAATCTTATACAAGAGGAAAAACAATTCTGTTTTATTAAACAATTTGTACAAATATAATTATAGAATTTATAATAAGCTTATAACTTAGTAGATACTAATTAATTTCACTTTTACAACAGTACCCACGATTTTGTTACTTGTCGGACGCGTTTCGTGGCACTGAGCCACATCTTCAGCGTAACTAGATACTACAAGACCAAAATCGTGTGTACTGTTGTAAAAGTGAAAGTCATTATCAAATTCTAAGTTATAAGCTTATTATCACCAAATTTCAAGTAGGATGAAGACAAAAGAAGAAAATTATAATTATAATTATTTTTTCTAATTATAGAAAAAATAACAGAAAAGCTTCTGCAGTCATCAACATTCTGATCCCAGTACGGTGTTTCCTTCCCTTTAACATGATAAACCTAATTCAAACTCTCCTCAGCTCTCTCACTCTCTCTCTCTTAGCCTGGTATTACACGATAATAGTTCTATGATCATATCTGATCATATGGAAAGAGATGAAAATATGATTTCGTATTTTCATATCTTTCCATATAATCAAATATGATCATAGAACTATTATCGTGTAATACCAGCCTAACTCACTCTCACTCTCTCTCTCTCTCTCTCTCTCTCTCTCTCCTCCCGACCTCTCACTCTTACCCACACAATTGCATCACAAATGAGCAAAACTTTCAACATGCACCCCACTCAAGTGGGTATGACATTAAAAACGTCATCAAGTACGGCTGCCGCATAATATTATCGATTGAGGAGTTTGCGCTAGCTGAGAAGACACCTGTTACAGTACACTTTACATTATAACGGCGTGTCTTCCCAGCTAACGCGGCTGGCAGCCGAGTATTGAAAAGGCCCCACTTGAGACTCCCCAACCCCGTGTGTGTGTGAACTCACCCATATGCAACAATGCTGTTCATTTGTTTGTGTGTGTGCACTCACACATATGCTACAATGCTGCTCATTTGTATGTGTGTGTGTGTGTGTGTGTGAACTCAGCCATATGCAGCAATGTGGATTATAAATTGAGGATGTAAGTGGGGATATCCGTCAAACTTGCCAGACCTAATGCATGTATTGTCCGGGGGTAATAGGCCTTTCACCAGGAGGGTCAACATCAATGATGACGCAAAGTATGCCATCAAAACTGTTTAGATGTGATCAATACAATATATGGGGGCTGAATTGAAAGGTCTATAAAATAATGTGTTTTTTCTAGTTTCATACGTTTTTGTACTTGATTTTTCGTGTTCCTGTACTATTCATAGTTTCCCTTTTTGATTTTTCACTTTTTTAGTTCATCTTCCTCTTGTTCTTATTCCCCACGTTTCTACTTTCATCGTTCCATCCTAATTTCTCTTTTCTTCTTCTTTCTTGTATGTTATTATCTAGTTCTCTTGCTTTTCTTGGTTCTGTCTCCCCATTTTTTTATATTCCTTATACCTTTTCTTCTCCACTTTCTTGTTCTTTTCTGTATCTTCTTGACACATCCACTTTCTTCTCCTCTCCTTTTTTCTCACAATCGTTATTCTACGGTTGTGCCTATTTGTACTTGTTTTTCGTATAATCTTTATTAGTTTTAGTTAACTATTTCTTTCTCTTCCCTTTCTTTATCTTCCAATGCTTTCCTCATTCTGTTTCTCTTTTTTCTCTTTCTTAATTGCAATTGTCTCATATTTTTGGTTTTCCACTGACTACTGTTTTTCATGTAGTTCCTTTCTTCTTCTTCTTCTTTTATTTATACTTCTTGTTCTCTTCTCTTCTTTTCAATTTGTCTCTTCTGATTCTTCTTTTCATCTTCTCCTTTTTTCTTCTTCTTCCTCATCTTTCTTCTTCTTCATCTTCTTCTCTTCTTCTTCTTCTTCATCTCTTCTTCTTCTTCTTCTTCTTCTTCTTCTTCTTCTTCTTCTTCTTCTTCTTCTCCTTCTTCTTCTCTTCTTCTTTCTTCTTCTTCTTCTTCTTCTTCTTCTTCTTCTTCTTCTTCTTCTTCTTCTTCTTCTTCTTCTTCTTCTTCTTCTTCTTCTTCTTCTTCTTCTTCTTCTTCTTCTTCTTCTTCTTCTTCTTCTTCTTCTTCTTCTTCTTCTTCTTCTTCTTCTTCTTCTTCTTCTTCTACTTCTTCTTCTTCTTCAATGTTTCTCATTTTCTTTGCCTCCTCCTCATCATCATCAACATCCAAAAACAATTTGTGCCTGTAGCATATAGTCTGTCCAAGCAAAAAGCCCTCTGGCAAGATGGGAAAATGACTCAAGCCTGGTCAATATTGGTTCAAAAATTATCAATTTGATGTCAAATTGTAGGAAACAACTCGATCTACTATTAAGACCACATTTATAATTCTTGAACAAATACCGACCAAGCTGGAGTCATTTTCCCATCTTGCCAGAGGGTCTTCTTTGCTTGGACTGACTATACAATTGTCGGTCATTAGGAAGCCCTCTTTTATACTACTACCGTATTTCTCTTATTACTATCGATTGTGATGGAAATATTAAGCTTCTATTATTATGGTGATTACTGGCAATCATTATAATTTTTTTATCTGGGGTACTGTACTTCCCTCACAAGTTCTAATACAGTATCGATTTTCCAGCTGTTGGAGGCAAAACTTCTCAAAACATCGATACATCAATTTTTTAATATTCGATGTATCGAAACATGGATAGACACATTTTCAGATATGTTAAATTTGTAGAAAATTTGTTCTTGCCACAATGTCGTTTTTGTCATTGAAATCTGAAATGAAAAATGAAATGAAAATATTCTTTATTAGGCGGAGTTAGGACTAGGAAGTCCTTTCTACCACTCAACCTTATCATAAACAATACCGTAATACAATACAATGAAAAGAAAATCTCAATCGTTTTAAAACTTGTAACCGTTAAATAACTAGTAAATCTTGTCATCATCTAATAAACAAGGAATCTATAATTGAAGCTTATTCTACCTCATACTTGTTTCGAATGACCACTAACTAATCAAATCCTACTGAAAATTTTCAAGTTAAATCCAACTTGAAATCCTACTGAAAATTTCAAGTGAATATAAATCCAACTTGAAATCCTACTGAAAATTTCAAGTGAATAGTTACAAGAAACGTGATTTCTACAGTTATTGCAGTAGGCTACATATTTGAAACTTAATTTTATCAGAATTATTGAGACCCCATTCCAATTCATTACCAATCAGACTGAACTCAGTAAGTTCCTCTAAACAGGGTGTTTCAGGAGGAATGTGCAGTACTTCTCAGGCTGATTCCTTACACCAAGTAGACAAAAAAGTTCCATGGGACCATGCCCCAAAAACGCTTTGTTACCAAGATAACATTGGCGGAAAATTGAGATTTTTCAAAAAACAATTATTTTTCTAATTTTTTAAAGGCTTAACTGAAGTTCTAAAATAATCAATTCCTTTGTAAAATTTGCTGAGGAATTCAATAAACCAGTTCCAAGTTTGTAACTTCAACGGTTATTGAGATAATTGAAAAAAATATGCTTGAAAAACGCCATTTTTCAAAAATAAGGGTTATAACTGGATAAGGAATCATAAATTTGTATTTTTTATTAATAGAAGTTGAAGAGAGTCGGATTCTAAAGAAAAAGTTGAATGGCAGCGATTGTGTAAATCTTACCCAAATCTCAGATATAGCGATAAAAAATCGCAAAATTCGACAAAACATAGCACAAGTGATAAATTTGTGTTACAGACTTCAGACTGGTTTCATTGAATTCCTCAGCTAGTTTTACATAGGAATTGATTATTTTAGAACCTCAGTAAAGCCTCGAAAAAATTAGAAAAATAAATATTTTTTGAAAAATCTAAATTTTCCGCCATTGTTATCTCGGTAACAAAGCGTTTTTGGGGGTTGGTCCCATGGAACTTTTTTTTCTACTTGGTGTAAGGAATCAGCCTGAGAAGTATTGCACATTCCTCCTGAAACACCCTGTATTTCTAACGTTATTTCATTATTCACTATTAACAGACCACCAACATGGTTGCCTTCTTTTCCAACTGCCCAAACTATTTAAAACAACTTCCAATAACAGTGATCAAACTTTTATTGTTCCTGTCAGAATATCTCGACATCAGCCCGCTGTGATAGCTAATCCATTTTTATGGATTTTTCAAATATCGATTATAGTCCCGTAAGGGGGGGAGTGGTCCAAAACCAGTAAGGTTGAGGGGGTGATTGGGTAGCAGTTCAGTGTGTCCCTCGTAGCCAATTTAAAAAGCCAATTAAATCCAACCCTAAAATAAGTCGTTTATCGTTGGGTTTATTGCTAATAAATTTATTCCGTAAATATAAAGTTGGACTCAATAAATGTCAGAGACGGGCTTTTATCCCGTTCGGTCGCCGATTGACTCTTTCTTCTAAATCGTTTTTCGGACAGAAAATATTCAGGCTTACGTACAACTCAGAAGTCCATCTTTTGAGGAATAAAATCGGTCTCAGAATCTGTAGATAGCTTTGTAAATTATGTGAACTGTACTGTATTTACTAATGTAGTGATTGAGAACGTTTTTAACTAACGGTTTCGGAAACTTTGTAAAGCTCACTTCAAAGAATCTCTAACATTACAGATTGGAAACAGACATTAGAAAAACAAAGATAGCTGACGCCAAACAGTAAGGCGGTTTCGTCTGCTCCTTGTGCCCTCCAACAGCTGATGATGTCACCTAAGAGAATCCTAGAATTATTGAATTAGAGAATCCTAGAGCTCTCTTGGGGCCGGTTTCTCCAAATACGTTTAACTGAAATTTTAGTTTAAACTATCAGTTGTCAGTGCATGGTCACTTTTATTAACTTGTGTTTCAATTGAGCCAGCTGATGGTTTAATCGAAAATTCAGATTAACTTTTCTGGAGAAACCGGCCCTTAATCTATGATATCACCCAGCACCAATAGACGTTGCCTATTTGTCAGGTGTATCATTTTCATAAAAATATAAATGAATTTTCATTCATAATCAGCTGGTTCAGCAAAGTTGCATCAATATAGTCCAACGTTGTAATTGTACTAATTTCGCGCATTATACTCTATAGTCCATTCACGATAGCTTGAGACTGTACTGGCAATTGGTCTCTCGGTGAGGGTGATCTATCGGTGAACGTGATGTTAAGTCACGAACACTGTGGACTGCACTTGGATGGGTGACCGGTTCTGGCCAAGTACCAATTGGCGAGGTGGAACTACCCGTAAGGGTCTCCCCACCATTAAAAGCCATAAGAATATTTCATTTTTAGCTTGAGACTAGATAAACAAAAGCTCTGAATGTGTGTGTGTGTGTGTATGTGTGTGTATGTGTGTGTGCGACTGGAGTGGTTTCTTTTTAGCCACGACATAAACAAGTCACAGCAATGACGAAATCACGAGTCTTGTTGTAGGCAATCCACAATAAGTGTCTTCAAGTAATCTTTTTTATAGAAACACATTGTGAAATCGCTTGTTTCGGTTGTCTCTCGACTGCATGAACCTAAAATTAACAAACAATTATAGTAAAAGTTTTTGTGTCAATGCTTCAATGGTTACAGTCCCAACAACAAAATTCGGGATTTCGGCATTGCTGTGACTTGTTTATGTCGTGGCTAAAACGAAGCCACTCCAGTCGAACACACACACGCAGAGCTTTTGTTTATCTAGTCTCAAGCCATCGTGAATGAAGTATAGTTACAATAGCCTACAGAACAATAATCGTTAAATTATTCAATCCAGCAATTATCGAAATAATAATTGATATCTAACGATTTGATTCGCTACTATTTTTAAAAACGAGTTATTTTTTCTTCTTCTTCTTTCGTTCTTCTTCTTATCCCACTTCTTCCTCTATCTTCAACGGCCATCAGCACTGCAAAAGAATATAATAAAGAGTATAATGAAGGGGGGGGGGAAGGTGAAGAGAGATGAATAGTTAAGAAAAGAGATGGTAGAAGAATGACCCTGAAACGAATTATTGTCCGAAAAGTGTCCCATTATAGTTTTGTAAAAGGCCAGCCGATGTCCTTCCTTTTGTGGGAAGAATAGTTTTCTGGAAACGGTCGTATTTCTCTGACTGGCTGACTGACAGACAGACAGAAGAAGGAGAAATCAACAGATGGATGGATCGGAGAAGAAAAGATGAAAAGAGACCTACTAAGGATGGCAAACATCTTTGTAGTTGAATTTCAACAATGTTGTTGGTGGGGGGGAGGGGGGAAAGGCACCCCTTGTGTTGTAAGCGGCTGTCAATCACGTATTGGGGAATGCACCAACCAATCTAACCAGAAGAAGTACAGTATCTGGGTTTCGAAAATGATTATAATTTGGAGATACAGTCTGTCCAAGCAAAGAAGACCCTCCGGAAAGATGGGAAAATGACTCAAGCTTGATCAATATTGGTTTAAAAATTGTCAATTTGATCTCAAATTGTTGGAAACAATCTGTTCTACTAGTAAGATCACATTTACAATTCTTGAACAAATATTGACCGACCTGAAGTAATTTTCCCATCTTGCCAGAGGGTCATCTTTGCTTGGACAGACTATTGTTGCACAGCTGACGCCAAAAAGTTAGGCGGTTTCGTTCGCTGCTTGTACGCCACAACAGCTGATGTTGTCGATTACAGTTGTCATTTAGTCATGATAGTTTTGGAATTAAAAGAGTCAATAGATGCTTTTCATCAGCTGTTAGTAGGTTACATTAGCTAGGAAACCGCCTAACGTTTTAGCTACATCTATACTCACAATCAGTCTCTTCTTGAAGAATATAGTTGATGTAACTTGATCCCGTTTAGCATACAATTGATTAATTGATTATTTATTAATTGGTATGAATGATAGCACGCCTACTAAGAATAATTTTATAGTACACTATCAAATAAGAGAATTTCGATACATTTTTATACAAGGTATACACTATTAAGGGAAATTCAATTATTTTCTTCATATTTCTATTTATTCACATCCTGCAGCATAACAGAACTAACATTTGACTCAAGTCCTCCTTATTCTATTCATTATAAAAGTATTCATTGACTTTTACGAAGGCGAAGTTAAGACTCAATGGTCCTCTCATTCACTCAACATTAGCCTTACTTATTATTTATTAACTCAGACAGTTACAAGTACTTTAAATTAAAATCTATTACAGTTAAAGTACTTGAAGAACGTAGGATTACAAGGAAAAGTTACACCAGAGCTGTTATTAAGAAAGTTCAACCATTAGTTTATAGTCTGTCCAAGCAAAGAAGGCATTCTGACAAGATGGGAAAATGAGCTCCAGCTCGGTCAATATTGTTTCAAAAATGTTTGTGCATTAATAATTTTAAAGTTTTTCAAATGATATTTGATTCTCATTTTATTTTTCAATTGTTTTGAGAATTATAATTTTGGTCACAAATTGTAGACAACATTCTGTTCCACAGCTTGAGACCAGTTTTATAATTTTGTGAAACAATATTGACCGAGCTGGAGTCATTTTTTCATCTGGCCAGAATGTTTTCTCTCCTTGGAAAGACTATAGTAATACATTTGCAAGTTGCGAGTGGTCAATTAGATAAGTTCGCCACCCATGATGCGCGTATGAGGAAGACAGCGAACTTCATTTATAAATAACCTCTGCTTCAAATGTCAAGTAAATTAAGTTGAACGACGGAAGGTGCGCTGATGCCATGGAACTATTCGTATATATATTCATACATACTCCCAACAAGACATGTAACTAAGCGGTGGCAACGGCACGAGTCTATATTTTTAGAAATGTCTGTTTGACTTAACAGTTGTCAACAAAAAGACATTGCTAGGAGGAAGAGGAGGAGGAAGGAGGAGGAAGAGGAGGAGGGGGAGGAGGAGAAGGAGGAGGAGGAGGAGGAGGAGGAGGAGGAGGAGGAGGAGGAGAAGGAAGAAGAGGAGGAGGAGGAGGAGGAGTCAAAGAAAGAGGAGATGAAGGAAAAGTGAAGAAATGTAAGTAAGAGTTTGATGCTTCAGAAATAACAAGTCTAAAGACTCAAATACGGAGAATACAAATTATGTAGAATAATGAATCTCTTAACAGGAAAATGAGAAACACTGCATTGAATTATTATGCCCTCAAAAATCTGATAATATTACAATATTATAATATAATAATATCAACAGTTGAAGTGGCTTCTTTACTAGTAAAGTTACAAGAATTTTCATTTTCTAAATTTTCAAAGTTTAAAATGTTCAAGTAAAGGTATTTAAATTATTGATTATACTTGTTTCAAAATTATCAGAATCCTTTATAAAATTCAAATTTGTTTTAGCTTTTCCTTGTGAGTGGAAATTTGTTGAAGTCAAGAAATTAACCAACGTGGCATAACCTGAATATTTGGACTCATTATGGGAAATTGGTAAAGGGACAGTTTTGGGAGTAATCCTGTTGAACCTATTAAGTATATGTTGTAACTTTGAATAAATGAAGGAAAAGTGAGAAAATGTAAGTAAGAGTTTGATGCTTCAGGAATAATAAGTAAAAAGAGTCAAATACGGAGAATACAATAAAACAAAAGAATAATGAATCTCTAACAGAAAATAAGAAACATTACATAAAATTATTATGCACTCAAAAATTCTAATAATATTCATAAATTTGGTCAAAACAAGCTCTGTAGTAAATTTCAATTGACTGTAGAATCCACCATTTCAAATTCGTTATCCGCCATTTCGCGATGGAATGCGCCATTTTACGTAGGTTATTCACTTGACAATATTTTCAACCAATCAGGTACTTCAATGGTAGAGCAATCAGGGATTGAAACTCATCACTGGCGGCTCGTGCCCACAAAACAGGTGAAGTGCTATACAGTAAAAGATACGGGCACTTCACCTATTTAGTGGGTACGTCAGACCTATTAGAACTTTTTTCTTTGGAAAAGGATCCATGATAAGGAAAGCGTTTCGAACAATCAAGACTGTCTAAAAAAATGAACCTCACCGGTTGCATAAAAACTCTTTTAAATAAATAAATTATCTACTGATAAACTGAAAAACTTCAATAAATAACAACCAAACTTTTAATGTATACACTTTTTTGTATAGGAACCAGAAAGAAAAGAAGCATTATGGATGGAATGGGCTTTTCGTGTGTGATTAATGCAATTAATGATAAAAATATTCATGAAGAATGCAATAGACTTTTCTGGTGCTGGGAATGATTAAGACAATTTACAAAAAAAAAAAAAAAATTGTTAGAATAGACGTTGAGAAAATAATCCGTGAATAATGATAATTATATACTCTTTTTTTGGTGCTGGGAATAATTAAGACAATATTACAGAAAAGAAACCATAACGGTTGGAATTGACACCTTCGATATTAAGTAATGATTGCATGTTAATAGGACGATCAGAGACCATCCAAATATTAAACTCTACAAAGTTGCGATCTCACATTCAGTTCTGATAAAAATGGCATTGGATTTTATGTTCTCAATTTCTGAAAAACAACAGTCATATCAGCTGTCCAAGCAAAATATACATTTTGGCAAGATGAGGAAATGACTCCAGCTCGGTCAATAGTGGTTCAAAAATTAGTAATCTGGTCTCAAATTGTAGAAAACGTTTTGATCTGCAATTTGAGACCAAAACTGTAATCCTTGAACCAATATTGACCGAGCTGGAGTCATTTTCCCATCTTGCTAGAATGTCTTCTCTGCTTCTACTGACTGTACCTGAGAATGAGCCTTATCGTCATAACCGTTCTGGCTAATAAAGATGAAGAAGGCTGTGGAGGGTCGTATACCCTGCCTTAATTATTATTACTTTATTATTTGGTGATTTGGTGACAAAACCATTGAAAGGTGGTGCGTAAAAGTGTACTTTTCAAAAGTGTGCTGCCCAAAATTTGCATAGAGATCATTTAGGGAAGAGGTAGGGCAAGGGATTTTTGAGAGAAAATAAGATTGGATGGCTTTTTGCAGGGCTGTAGTAGGTGGTTTCTAATTTTTGAGGGTCCCTTTGCCCACCCCACCCTAGCACTCATCATCTTTGTAGATAACTTTACTAACGGTATTTACTAGTGAAGGAGGGGGGTTGGGAGTAGAAGATGAATAAGGAAAATAAAGAGTCGAAATAAAGAAAAAGGAGAGAGTGGAAAAATGAAGTGTTGGAAGAAGAAGAAGAAGAAGAAGAAGAAGAAGAAGAAGAAGAAGAAGAAGAAGAAGAAGAAGAAGAAGAAGAAGAAGAAGAAGAAGAAGAAGAAGAAGAAGAAGAAGAAGAAGAAGAAGAAGAAGAAGAAGAAGAAGAAGAAGAAGAAGAAGAAGAAGAAGAGGAGGAGGAGGAGGAGGAGAAGAAGAAGAAGAAGAAGAAGAAGAAGAAGAAGAGGAGGAAGAAGGAGAAGAAGAAGAAGAAGAAGAAGAAGAAGAAAGAAGAAGAAGAAGAAGAAGAAGAAGAAGAAGAAGAAGAAGAAGAAGAAGAAGAAGAAGAAGAAGAAGAAGAAGGTGGAGGAGCAGATGAAGAAGAAGAAGTAGAAAAGCGGGAAAGAGACAAATAAAAGAGAGGAGAGAGGAATAGAACAAGAGAAACAAAGGAGTCTGTCAGGCAATTGAAAACGGAAGGAAGTGGAGAGAATGGAGGTGGGGGAAAGAAGAGAAGAATGAGGCGAAAATTGAATAATAGCCGGAATTAAACGAGATGTGAAGAACGGGAGAAACAAGAAAGAAAAAACAACCAGCAGAAGCGGAGACAAATGAATCGAATAATAAAAATAAGAAGAAGAAGAAGAAGAAGAAGAAGAAGAAGAAGAAGAAGAAGAAGAAGAGGAAGAAGAAGAAAAGTTAGAAGATAAATAAAAACAGTAATGAATAGAAAGAAGGTTGCAGAAAGTAGAGTAATGATTGAATGAAGAAGGATGAATGTAAGAGAGAGACACAAAGATAATGAAGCAGCCAGAATGAAGGATGATGATGATGATGATCAAAACAAGACAGAACAAGAGTGAGAGAGAGAGAGAGAGAGAGAGTTTGGCTGGTTAATTAGTACGATATGAGGCGGCCAGAATCTCTAGATTGCCTTCAACCGTTCCTACAGTATATCTATATATACTCTTCAGCATAGAGATAGCGGCGCTCTACCTACAGCTGATTGATAGCACAGGAAATCGAAGGCTGTCGGCCAATTATGACGCTTCCCGCCAAATCAGCGCAGGCCAGCCAACCTACCACACCGAATATCACTCTAATTACCTTCGTTCTATACGTTATTGGATTGCTCCAGCTTCCACTTCACTGCACTGATTAGTATTGGTCTTCTATGTATTACGGCAGATTTAGGTTATTTAAGGTTATTTTATAAGTTTTAGGTTATTTTTATGATGATAACTCAATCCTTGATTAATGATATGTTAGGATCAATTACTAGTCTACCCAAGCAAAGAAGACATTCTGGCAAGATGAGAAAATCAAGGTAATTAGAATAGAAAGGTATGAGTCATCAGCATCGTAGCCGGGAGGAAACAGTGAATTCTGACGTCATTGGCACCACAGCTGTTTAGCGAACCTAGAAGTTAGGAACTTCGTCTGCTCCTTGTGCGTTCCAACTTGGTTCCAAACGCTGATGTTGTAAATTGATTTTTCTATGCCTATTTGAAAAACTTTTTGGCAATAGCTATACGGCCCATATTAATATTATTTACATGCAATCTATCTATTGCCAAACCTATTCTCGTAACCTCTTTTCCCATAATGTTTTGGAATAGAAATTTTTGCCTCTTTATTGTCGATATGATGAACTCATTTTCTTGAAATCACCATAAATAATAACAAGAATTCATTTTGCTTAATACAATTATATAACCTACAGTTTGAATGCAATTGGGAAAAGATTCTGTACTAATAACAAAAACCACATGTTCGCAAAAAAAATGATGCAGTGATAACATAATAGCCTGTTCAAATCAGAGTGCATATTTTCCGTGACGTCAGAAATGATTTTAATCTAATTACTTTGATTAGAACGCACAAGGAGCAGACTAAGTTCCTAATTTCTAGGTTCGCTAAACAGCTGTGGTGCCAATGACGTCAAAATTCCCTGTTTCCTCCCGGCAACGATGCTGATGACTCATACCTTTCTATTCTAATTACCTTGGAGAAAATGACTCTAGCTCGGTTAATATTAATTCAAAAATTACAAATTTGCTCTAAAATAGTAGAAAACATTCTGATCCACAATTTGAGACCAAATTTATACATTGTGAACCTATGTTGACAGAGTTGGAGTAATTTTCCCATCTTGCCAGAATGTCTTCTTTGTTTGGAAAGACTATATTAATGTTAATTCAAATCTTGATTAATTATTATAAAATTGATTAGTTTTCCTCGATAATTTGATTCAATCATCAGTGAATTGTAGTTTGAATTTAGTTTCATTTTGATGGAGTTATTTGTATTTGTTATCACATCATTGATTATTGTGTATTCTGTAAGTTATCGAAAATTATTGGGATAGCTTGTTTGATAATATCTCCCTTGTTTTGTTCTACTTATATTATATTTCAATTACATAAATTTGTAACTATTAACTGTGTACATTTTGTATAGAGTTGGAAAATTTTTTTGAAAGATATTTTATACTATGTTATAAAAATTTGTACCCTAAACGATTCTCGTAGTAGGCACGTAGGCCAATCATTTCGTCTGATGACGTCATTTTACAGGGGTTAAATTTGATTGTTTTCTTGCGCTTTTCACTGTTAAACTTGGAATGAAAACTGAAACTTTTCATTGTCTTAATCAACATTATTTCTTTCAAAAAAAATTTCCACTTCAATCAATTATTCAACAGTTATCAACTAAATTTGAATAATGTAATTGAAAGTGAATTATTCCTAGATTCATATCTTCTATATTACTATCTAAATAATGTAAAATAATATCTATATTACTATTTAAATAATGTAGCCTAATTAAGAATAAGAATAAGAATAAGAATAATTTATTTTTCAACTCAATACAAATTAACAAAGGTAATTGAAAACATTACAATTAAGAAAAACAAATGAATGTCACCCCTGAGTAAACTGTGCGGGGTCAATCTTATTATACTTAAACATATTACAATAATCATAATTTCAGTATGAAACAGTAAATTTTATATAACTATAGCCATTAAGATATTAAAAAGACAGTGCAGAGCTCCTTATTTGTTAAACATTCATAAATTGCTGTAGTTGAAATCAAATAAAATGTGCGTTTGGTCTAGCTATTGAATAATTTATCCTCTAGATACAGAACTAAGTACGTTAATTAATGAGCTTGCATTGTTGAATTGTGCTGTAACATTAAGCCCTTTCTAGAACAGAGATTCAACCTCATGCCTCTCCAATAACCACTTTTTAACCAAGCCTTTGTAAGATTTATAACTGATGCTATTTTTAATTTCTTCAGGCAGTTTGTTGAAAATGTGAGGTGCTACATACAAAAAGCATCTTCTAAATTTTTCTTTTCTTGGTCTGGGAGGTACAATAGCGCCCCTGGATCGTAAGGTAGGATGGCTGTAGTTTATGTCATTGAGATTTTGTCCACTCTGTCTATAAAATACTTCCAAAACCTTGTAAAAATACAGATATCTCAATGGTAGGATTTCTCTGGCTCTAAACAGAATGAGTGAATGATGTCTGGCTGGCTTTTTACTCATTACTCTGATGATGAATTTTTGCCCGACTAAAAGAGGATTGATTGAGTTAAGATAAGCTCCCCCCCACATAGTTATGCCGTACTGCAACCTGCTCTCTACTAATGCGCAATATATCATATTAAAAGAAGTAAATTGGAAGTAAATTATTTCTAGATTCACATCTTCTATATATTGTACTATAATTATACTATTATAATATTATACTATACTATATTATAATGTCTATATGGCTATTTTTCAGTTTTCATATAAAAATTCATATACAATCCACTATGTAATATACGTATGAGGTTACTTTCAAAGTACATAATATCCTTCTTCAGTTAAGCATTCTCCACCATGTGAGGAAGAGAGTTTATTATCCAGAACGTGCGTTACAAGCATTCAATTTATGAAAAAAGTTTCAGTCGAAAAAAGACAACGCCAAAGTGTGAGAGTGTTAAGTAGTGGACGGTGTGTGTAATAGGAGATGGATATTAAATATTTTGAAGAGTGTAAAAAAAGAATAAAAGAAGAGAGAGACAACACGTTGTTTAAGACAAAGAGAACGAAAAGTATGTAATTTCAAGTTCATATCTTTTAATTAAAAGGGTCACTAATTTGAGCGTTGGTTAAGTTTTTTGAGGGGGAAGGTTAGAAAACGAACATGAGAGCCTCACGAAAGCAGGCGAGGTATAGTCTGTTGAAGCGAAGAAGACATTCTGGCAAGATGAGAAAATTACTTCAGCTAGATCAATATTGGTTTAAAAGTTATAAAGTTGGCGTCAAATTGTAGGAAACATCTCAATCTAAAATTTGAGACGAAATTTTTCAGTTTTGAACCAATATTGATCGAGCTGGAGTCATTTTCCCATCTTGCCAGAATGTCTTTGTTGCTTGGACAGTCTATAGTGTTGAGAGAGGGCTTGACCTTCCCATGACCTTGTGAAGGGTTGGGGGGTGTTTAGAGGAGGGTGGTGGGGGTTTGAGATCGTGATCGGAGCAATTATAGTAGGTGAAGCAATTAAGCGTGTCGTGATCAATTTTTCCACCTTGGTCATTACCGTCGTCCGATCCCCTCAAATAATGGACGACGGTTTTTTGTGTTCTCTTGCGCCGTGTTTTTTCACCTACTCGTTACTCTGTGAGGTGTGATTTCAATAATCAAGTACCGCGCATCTCAGATAATCTGATGATTGGCCAAGGATATGAGATTGTAGGTGATGGATTGCTATATACTGTAGTCTGTCCAAGCAAAGAAGACCCTCTGGCAAGATGGGAAAACGACTCCAACTTGGTCAATATTGTTTCATGGATTATAAAATATGTGGTCTCAATGTATGTAGATCGAATTGTTTCCTACAATTTGAGATCAAATTGAAAATTTTTCTAAATTCTTTGTTTAGCAAAACATCTGAGTTAACAGTATTTAATGTGGTCTAAAAATCGAATTGTAGAGTTGAGATCAAATTGATAATTTTTCTGAATTTTTGTTTAGCAAAACATCTGAGTTATCATATTTAATTCTAGAGTAGAGTTCGGCGATTGCACATTACCCTTGTTTCGGACATATTATTTATCAAAATTCAGGAAAGAAATAGTACAGGTTCTGCATAGTTTTTCTTGCCTGGTTATTATTATTAATTATATTATTATTATTAATTATAAATTATATGATTTGTGTAATGATATCAATGAATAAATGTAATGAAATAGAATGAATAGAAAAGTTTAATGACGCTCAATTCTTGCAATTAATAAGTTAGAGTGTAATACAACAATTATTATTCCTCCAGGGACGGGAAACGACTGATTATCTTTACTGACGACAGCCAATCTCCCAAACAAGGGTTTTTGTTTATATCTTTATCAATAATAAAATAGAAAATTTTATTGATCTCAATCCATTTTGATACCATATACAGGGTGTTTCAGGAGGAATGTGCAATACTTTTCAGGCTGATTCCTAACACCAAGTAGACAAAAAAGTTCCATGGGACCAACCCCCAAAAACGCTTTGTTAACGAGATAACAATGGCGGAAAATTGAGATTTTTCAAAATATATTAATTTTTCTAATTTTTTAGAGGCTTTAGTGAGGTTCAAAAATGATCAATTCCTATGTAAAATTAGCTGAGGAATTCAATAAAACCAGTTCCAAATTTCTAACTACAACGGTTATTGAGATAATTGGAAAAATATGCTAGAAAACGCCATTTTTTCAACAATAAGGGTTATAACTGGATAAGGAATCCTAGAATTGTATTTTTTATTAATGGAAGTTGGAGAGAGTCGGATTCTCAACAAAAAGTTAGATGGCGGCGATTGTGTAAATCTTACCCAAATCTCAGAAATGGCGATCAAAAATCGCAAAATTGACAAGAGTGATAAATTTGTGTTTAGTAGCGATATTGCGATTTTTGATCGCTATTTCTGAGATTTGGGTGAGATTTACACAATCGCCGCCATTTAACTTTTTGTTTAGAATCCGACTCTCTTCAACTTCCATTAATAATAAATACAATTTTATGATTCCTTATCCAGTTATAACCCTTATTGTTGAAAAATGGCGTTTTTTAGCATATTTTTTCAATTATCTCGATAACCGCTAGAGTTACAAACTTGGAACTGGTTTCATTCAATTCCTCAGCTAATTTTACAAAGGAATTGATTATCTTAGAACCTCACTAAAGCCTCTAAAAAATATGAAAATTAATATGTTTTGAAAAATCTTAATTTTCCGCCATTGTTATCTCGGTAACAAAGCGTTTTTGAGGGTTTGTCCCATGGAACTTTTTTGTCTACTTGGTGTAAGGAATCAGCCTGAGAAGTATTGCACATTCCTCCTGAAACACCCTGTATATCTATGTTTCAATCATTGTTCTTCGCCTTGAAACACCTGTATCTTCTCGCTTCAGAACCTCTACAGTATTACCGAAATCACATAATATCATGTTAATAATTCATTTCCGATCAATTTTTAATGAAGCTCCTTACACTATAAACGGATGAGATAACCAATAACAAGAACCTTTATGGTATAGTCTATCCAAGCAAAGAAGACCCTCTGGCAAGATGAGAAAATAACTCTAGGTCGGTCAATATTGGTTCAAAAATTGTCAATTTGATCTCAAATTATGGGAAACAATTTGTTCTACTATTAAGGCCACATTTATCATTCTTGAACAAATATTGACCAAGCTGGAGTTATTTTCCCATCTTGCCAGAGGGTCTTCTTTGCTTGGACAGACAATCGTTGAGAACTTTTACACCACTTGGAAAATTAATTAGCGATTTGAAATTTGATGGCCTATCGCCTTTTCTGAGTGTAATAATGATTATTGGATAATTATGGGCGAGGTGCCGTTGAACGGTGTCTGTAATGCAGTTATAAAACAGGCAACAATAAAATTGATAATAAAATTTGCAGCTGTCAATTTTATAATAGTACTAGCAGGCTTGTGAACAAGTTGAGGCTGGGGTCTGTCAAAAGACATGAAGGTAGTACAATAGGCTAATGGGGATACAATATGGAGTTGAAGAAAAAGAAGAAGAAGAAGAAGAAAAAGAAAAAGAAAAAGAAAAAGAAAAAGAAGAAGAAGAAGAAGAAGAAAGAAGAAGAAGAAGAAGAAGAAGAAGAAGAAGAAGAAGAAGAAGAAGAAGGAAGAAGAAGAAGAAGAAGAAGAAGAAGAAGAAGAAGAAGAAGAAGAAGAAGAAGAAGGAAAGGAAGAAGAAGAAGAAGAAGAAGAAGAAGAAGAAGAAGAAGAAGAAGAAGAAGAAGAAGAAGAAGAAGAAGAAGAAGAAGAAGAAGAAGAAGAAGAAGAAGAAGAAGAAGAAGAAGAAGAAGAAGAAGAAGAAGAAGAAGAAGAAGAAGAAGAAATAAAAAGAGAGAGAGAGGAAGAAGTAGCATAAAAGAAGAAAAAGAAGAAGAAGAAGAAGAGAAAGAAGAAGTAGAAGGGATGGAAAAGAGAAAGGTAATGAAGAAAAATAACATGAAGAAGAAGAGAAAAATAGGAAAAATAATGTAGAAGAATGAGAAGAAGTAGAACAAGAAGAGGGTGAAGCAGAAGAAGAGAGAGAAGGAGGGGAAAAATGGGTAAATAACATGAAGAAACAGAAGGAGAAGAATAATAATAATACGGAGGATGAGGAGGAGAAGAAGAAAAAGAAAACGAAGAAGAAGAAGAAGAAGAAGAAGAAGAAGAAAAAGAAGAAGAAGAAGAAGAAGAAGTGAGGGAAGATGGAAAAAGGAGAAAAGGAAGAAAAATAGTAAAAATAACATGAGGAAGAAGGAGATGAAGAAGAAGAACTAGAGTGAAGGAAACGAAAAAGAAGAAGAAAACATAGCTATAAAATGATAATTGAAATTGTTGTAACTGCAGCTGTGTTGTGGGAGTGTGCATGCCAATTCCATTCTCTCTCTCTCTTCTCTTTTTCTTTCTCTTCTTCTTATTCGTTCTGTCTTTGTCTAGTCATTCGTGCTCATTCCTATCCTACCATCCATAGCTGATTACCTGCTCATTTAAATCCATCAAACTGTGTAATTATATAACGTGACCCAGCCTTTATTTCGTTTTTCCTTTATTCGATTTTCTTTTGTTCTCTGTCATCTTTTTCACTTTGCTCCATCCATTCATTCTCACCTTGAGTTACTTCTTCTTTTTATTCCTTTTCCCCCTTCATTCAACTAGTCTCAATCGTTGACTCAGTATACATATCTGTAGTGTGGACGAGCAAAAGAGACATTTGTGGCAAGATGGAAGAATGACTTCAGCTCGGTCAATATTGATTCAAAAATTACCAATTTGGTCTCAAATAGTAGATTACATCCTGCTCTACACTTTGAGACCAAAACTTTTATTTTTGAACCAATATTGACGAAGCTGAAGTAATTTTCCCATCTTGCAGAAATGTCTTCTTTACTCGACTGTAGGTCTACTATATCTATGTTAAAGTTAAATCAATACCTTAAACATGCTTCTTTAATGTAATATAAATCTACAAATTTAGTATAGTCTGTCCAAGCAAAGAAGACATTCTGCTGGCGAGATGAGAAAATTACTCTAGCTCCATCAATAATCGTTTTAAAATTATTAATTTGGTATCAAATCGTAGATCGAAATGTTTCCTTGAATTTGAGACCAAATTAAAATTATTGAACCAATATTGACCAAGCGGCAGTCATTTTCCCATCTAGCCAGAATGTCTTCACTGCTTGGACAGGCTATTCTCGGATTGATTCAATTCAATTTTTACCAATTGAAAAAATTTTTAAAAGAAAAACACTTCCATTGACGATCGCTTCTAACTGGTGTTGGTCATTTTCAAATTAGTGTTAATCTACCAATGCAAGAGGCATGTATACACCAGAACGTTAGGTGGTTTCGTCTGTCTCTTGTACGTGATGTAACCTACTAATAGCTGATGTAAAGAATTTTATTGGTTTCAAAAACATCGCCTAGGCAAAGCTAAATGATCAAGCTATATTTGGCCAAGTACACATTGGCGAGGTGGAACCTATCCGTGGAGGAAGAAAGAAGAAGAAGAAGAAGAAGAAGAAGAAGAAGAAGAAGAAGAAGAAGAAGAAGAAGAAGAAGAAGAAGAAGAAGAAGAAGAAGAAGAAGAGAAGAAGAAGAAGAAGAAGAAGAAGAAGAAGAAGAAGAAGAAGAAGAAGAAGAAGAAGAAGAAGAAGAAGAAGAAGAAGAAGAAGAAGAAGAAAAAGAAGAAGAAGAAGAAGAAGAAGAAGAAGAAGAAGAAGAGAAGAAGAAGAAGAAGAAGAAGAAGAAGAAGAAGAAGAAGAAGAAGAAGAAGAAGAAGAAGAAGAAGAAGAAGAAGAAGAAGAAGAGAAGAAGAAGAAGAAGAAGAAGAAGAAGAAGAAGAAGAAGAAGAAGAAGAAGAAGAAGAAGAAGAAGAAGAAGAAAAGAAAGAAGAAGAAGAAGAAGAAGAAGAAGAAGAAGAAGAAGAAGAAGAAGAAGAAGAAGAAGAAGAAGAAGAAGAAGAAGAAGAAGAAGAAGAAGAAGAAGAAGAAGAAGAAGAAGAAGAAGAGAAGAAGAAAAGAAGAAGAAGAAGAAGAAGAAGAAGAAGAAGAAGAAGAAGAAGAAGAAGAAGAAGAAGAAGAAGAAGAAGAAGAAGAAGAAGAAGAAGAAGAAGAAGAAGAAGAAGAAGAAGAAGAAGAAGAAGAAGAAGAAGAAGAAGAAGAAGAAGAAGAAGAAGAAGAAGAAGAAGAAGAAGAAGAAGAAGAAGAAGAAGAAGAAGAAGAAGAGAAGAAGAAGAAGAAGAAGAAGAAGAAGAAGAAGAAGAAGAAGAAGAAGAAGAAGAAGAAGAAGAAGAAGAAGAAGAAGAAGAAGAAGAAGAAGAAGAAGAAGAAGAAGAAGAAGAAGAAGAAGAAGAAGAAGAAGAAGAAGAAGAAGAAGAGAAGAAGAAGAAGAAGAAGAGAAGAAGAAGAAGAAGAAGAAGAAGAAGAAGAAGAAGAAGAAGAAGAAGAAGAAGAAGAAGAAGAAGAAGAAGAAGAAGAAGAAGAAGAGAAATGAAGAAGAGAAGAAGAAGAAGAAGAAGAAAAGAGAAGGAAGAAGAAGAAGAAGAAGAAGAAGAAGAAGAAGAATAAGAAGAAGAAGAAGAAGAAGAAGAAGAAGAAGATGAAGAAGAAGAATAAGAGGAAGAAGAAGAAGAAGAAGAAGAAGAAGAAGAAGAAGAAGGAGAAGAAGAAGAAGAAGAAGAAGAAGAAGAAGAAGAAGAAGAAGAAGAAGAAGAAGAAGAAGAAGAAGAAGAAGAAGAAGAAGAAGAAGAAGAAGAAGAAGAAGAAGAAGAAGAAGAAGAAGAAGAAGAAGAAGAAGAAGAAGAAGAAGAAGAAGAAGAAGAAGAAGAAGAAGAGGAGGTTAGATAAAAATTATGTAGAGAGTGAAGTACTCACTCATACAGTTCAGCAATAATCGTATAGCCATAGCTGAATGACAACTCAAGTGACAAGTGAAGTGCTGTACAGTAAAAGATACGGGCACTTCACCTGTTTCATGGACACCAGCCGTCAGTGATATTAAGTTCTCATCAATTGAGCCTGTTGCCGAAAATACCTTCTGAGTAAACTAGGAAAGGTGAAGAAATCACAAAATGTCATTTCATGACTAGACACAGTACACTGGCGTTCAATCGCATTGGCTAAATGCAGTACACTGGTTTTCTAAGGCTGCAAATTTGATACCTGTCATCTGAAATGCAAACTTGAGAAGTACAACAAGGGTTTCAGTGAATCTCTGGCTATTCTTGGCAGAAGTTTGGCATGAAATGTGAATTTTGAAGTCCTTAGTTGAGTGACACGTGACTCTCACCACCAATAGGATCACGGGAATTCGTTTCCAGAACTAGAGAATTCAGTTACTACAAGAGCTGGATCAAGTCTAGGAGAGATCAATATTGGATTGAATTTTCTTTATTGCGAACAAGAAATCTTACTTTAAATTTTTTGCAATACGGATAAAACTTTCAATGGGTGGAAGAAAATTTTCTCACAAGAGAAATCTCATTTCATAATAATATGTGAATCGAATCATATCTATATATAAAAACGAAAAGAAGAAGAAAAAGAAGAAGAAGAAGAAGAAGAAGAAGAAGAAGAAAAAGAAGATAACTAGTATGAGTAAAACTTACTCCTGGTCTTCTAAATACCATGAAGATGAATGAAGATCATGTTTTACAGTTTTACAATAGTTGAAAAAGACATAGTGTCAGATGTGATAGTGTGTTATTTGAACCATAAATAGTGACATACCAACCATTTTATGTTGTTTTTTTTTCATTATACAATAGTCTTCTTGTTCCTACGTCAGTATGGAACAATGTTCCGTCATTGAATGCCACCCCAATCTTCTCAACACATTTACAATCAGGTAGATTGCAAAAGAAAGCTAATCAACCAGACAAGAGGAGCTTCGTCTAAGAAAATAAAAAAAAATAACAAAAAAAAGGGGGGAAGGAATCTGGGAAAAGAAGGTTTTCGAAAGGAAAATGTAGAGGAAGGGCGACGAAACAGAAGAAGATAGGAGGCAGGAGTTTGGAAAATGAGAAAAATAATAAGAAAAGGTGGAAATCTGAAAGACAAGCACAACGAAAAAGTGGATGAAAAAGAGAGAGGGAAACAGAGAGTGAGTGAGAGAAAAGAGAGAGAGAGAGAGAGTAAGGTTTCGAAAGGAAAATGTAGAGGAAGGGCAACGAAACAGAAGATAGGAGGAAGGAGTTTGGTAAATGAGAAAAATAATAAGAAAAGGTGGAAATCTGAAAGACAAGCACAACGAAAAAGTGGATGAGAAAGAGAGAGAGAGAGAGAGAGTGAGAGAGAAGTAAAGCGTGTTAATTAGATCTGTGCATTTTCTAATTAAGTGCATCCCGACAAGTAAACGGCGCTATACACCCACCGATACCATCGGCAAACCCCTCTTCACGTTTCTAGAAAGAAGATTTAGAAGGAGTTGGAAGGAAGAAGAAGTTGGAGAAGAAGTAGAAGAAGAAGAAGAAGAAGAAGAAGTCTGAAATGGGGGTTGTAGGTTTCCGAGCTGATTTCAGTACACAGCCAACTACAGTGAGAGGGCTCTCTTAATAAGACCCTTCTTCAATTTGCTCATTCAAGGTAAAACAAGAGTAATTTGCAGCCCAATGGAACCTTACGATTTGTTGAAAACCCTTGCTGAATATTTTCAGACCTGGTTTTTTCAAATGTTTATTGTATTTATGAAAACGAGAATGGAACTTCAAACCCTAGATAGCACGGATACTATCCCATATACATGGAATTCAATGTTGTGTTCAATTCCTAGAATCCTTATTAATTTTAGTAATTTTTTTATTAAGTTGATGCCCACATAAGCATTTTAGCTTGTGCGTGGGTAATGAATGTTGAATGCGAAGGTGATTGATGAGGAGAAAACAGCCATGCCTACTGGGACTCGAACCGTGACTTGGCAGTGCCAGCGGATTGAAGGTTGTGACGCCCCAGCCCACTGCGCCAACCAATAATTGAATTATTTGAAATGAAGTCTTGAAATGGCTCGAAATTTGAATTTTTCTGAAGCTTCTGTGTCCAAAATCAGAATATGTGATCGCCATTTCTGTTATTTCATTCCAAATCACAAATGTAGTGCTAACATGAGCACTCTCCATGAAAATTCTAATTGAGCTTTCAAGACTTCAATTCAAATCATTTCAATTCATCTATTCACACTCATTTCACAATATGCTAGTTGAGATTAGATGGTATGGAATTAAGCAATGTACAGGGTGTTCAACTTAAAATAGTTACTTGGCAGTTTATATTAAAATAATAGTTTTGTTGAAAATCATATATTGGTGTGTGATGGTTCAAATAATAATAATATTCGTGTAACCTGGCTGGCTCAGGTCTGGTGTCAGAGTTTTCAGGTCGCTCCTGATCAATTTCAGGGCCTCTGAAATGACTTCACGACTGTTTTCAGGCAGCCGGGACCGACGGCTTAACGTGTCCATCCGAAACACGGGGAAGTGGCTTGAGAAAAATTTCTGGTCTGACCTGGGTTTGAACCCGGGACCTTTGGGTTGCGACGCCAGCACTCAACCCACTCAGCTACGCCACCCCCAAATATGGTTCAAATAATGTGGATAAGTTTGTTAGGACTGGATCTATCGGGTGGGAGAATGAATGAATAAAAATATAGATTTTTCTGCAGAATTGTAGGCACAGAAAATTCTAATTATCTTTGTCTATTCCAATTGAATTCATATATTTCGGATTTGGAGTCGTTTCAAAATAACAGTTATATTGCAATATTTAGTTGTTAATGTAAGGCCATAGACTAATTACATACATAAAATTAGATATAGATGACTATAGACTAAGTATACATAGATACAAGTAGATATGGATATGGTTTAACTTGGTAGACCAAGTACTAACTTAGTAGTACTGAGCAATACTAGTTAGTACTAGTAACTAGTACTAACTTAGTAGTACAATACTGTATACTGGTGTAGTTAGCCCGCAGACTGTCCTCTCTTGTCACGTGACCTTATCACCTTTTTCCTGAATACAAATTGCGGGGAGGTCGGCCAGCTATAATCCGTCCAATCAGAGAAGACCCTCCGGCAAGATGGGAAAATGACTCCAGCTTGGTCAATATTGGTTCAAAAATTACAAATTTAGTCTAAAATTGTAGAAAACATTGTAATCTACAATTTGAGATCAAATCAATATTTTTTGTACCAATATTGATCGAGCTTAGATCATTTTCTCATCTTGCCAGAGGGTCTTCTTTGCTTGAAGACTATAGCAGCCATTTACGCAATTAGTTATGATGAATTGGCCTCACTACGATTTATTGCCGGCTCTACACAATTGAATGCTAGCTAGCTAGAGAGCTGAGGTGAACCCGAGATTAATTCTCTATCTGTCCTTAATTTGGAACTCTATTCGTATTATCTCACTCACTCACTCACTATATCTCTCTCTTTATCTGTTTCTCTCTCTCTCTCTCTCTGTCTCTCTTTAACTTGTATCATCAACTCATTAGTTCACTCTCTCATTCCACTACCTATCCATCGCCTCATTACAGAACACTGGCGGCTCGTACCCACGTAACCGGTGAAGTGCCCGTATCTTTCACTGTACAGCACTTCACCTATTTCGTGGGCACGAGCCGCCAGTGTTACAGAATGAGATTCTCTCTAAGCTCCTATCACTGAAATATGCATATCACACTTATCTGTAAAAGTTGAATTATGATTAATCTGTATGTTAATGTATACAATACACTAAATTGGAAATACGATCAAGACTTGAGCGGAATTGGATTACTGAGTACTGTATTGGACAAAATGTAAGATGTACTGATTTCTCAAAGTAGGAATCATTTGATATGTTTTACAAACACTACTAGCCGGCAGGCTCGCTTCGCTCGCCTTCTCCGCCTAGCCAGGGGGCTCCGCCCACTGGACCCCCATCAGTATCAGCAGTTTCA
Source organism: Sogatella furcifera (assembly GCA_017141385.1). Lineage (NCBI taxonomy): Eukaryota > Metazoa > Arthropoda > Insecta > Hemiptera > Delphacidae > Sogatella > Sogatella furcifera. The sequence goes on along the minus strand of CM029547.1, from coordinate 392,232 downwards.
GTAAGTCAATGAGCATTTCTAGACCTAATCTGGACCTGTTCACCAAATTTCGACATTTTCTACCAATTTATTCTTGAAAAATCCAAGAAAAACTCTGAAAATTCCGAAAAATAGTAAAACGCTAATATTGAGCGTAACCTTGGGAAGTATATCGGACATAGTTTGAAACTTGATTCAATATCTTTCAAATTACCGTGGTTTATCTATAATCTCACTGAACCATTGAATTTACAGTAAGGATTGGTCGTATCAAGGCGGCAGATATTCAACCCGCAATACATCAACAATTTTGAAAACCTGATTACTGGCTTAATCTTGAACAGAATTCAAAAATATTTTAACACAACATTTCTAGACCTTATCTGAACCTACCTACCAAATTTCAACATTTTCTACCGATTGGTTCTCGAAAAAATTGAGAAAACGCCGAAAACTATAGAAAAACTTAAATATTTGGCGTATCCTTGAAAAGTTTTTCAAATCCGTTCTTAGCGCGCGTCTAAACGTCCAACTGAACATGCCTGCCAAATTTGAACGCATTCGGTTCAGTGGATTTTTAGTTCTGGTGATGAATTAATCAGTCAGTGCCATTTCGCTTATATAGATATAGATAATGGTTCCCCATTTTTACATTTTTTTAAAAATGAGGTTATATTGTGAAGTGTAACAACTCTTTGCGTCTCCCCAGTCATCACTATTGAAAGCATACGCTAAATAATTAGACACTAGTATTCTAGTATCCGTGATACAGTGTATTTCTTACATTATTATAATTATGATTATTCTTCAACAAAGAATGAAGGACATAACGTCTGCAGTATTTGATGGTTGTCTGGAAATGATGGTGAAGAAGAAGAAGAAGAAGAAGAAGAAGAAGAAGAAGAAGAAGAAGAAGAAGAAGAAGAAGAAGAAGAAGAAGAAGAAGAAGAAGAAGAAGAAGAAGAAGAAGAAGAAGAAGAAGAAGAAGAAGAAGAAGAAGAAGAAGAAGAAGAAGAAGAAGAAGAAGAAGAAGAAGAAGAAGAAGAAGAAGAAGAAGAAGAAGAAGAAGAAGAAGAAGAAGAAGAAGAAGAAGAAGAAGAAGAAGAAGAAGAAGAAGAAGAAGAAGAAGAAGAAGAAGAAGAAGAAGAAGAAGAAGAAGAAGAAGAAGAAGAAGAAGAAGAAGAAGAAGAAGAAGAAGAAGAAGAAGAAGTGGGGGATGATTGGGCCTTATCTGTGGTGCGAATCACGGCAACGATATAATGACAACGGATAGCCTTTTAAAGGAAAGCGCTCATTCCTCTCTATATAAACAAGACAGCCAATCACATTCAACCTAATATCTGATTGTTTCTCCTTCTCGACATCCTTATTCTCCTTCTTCTTCTTCTTCTTTTTGTTCTTCTTCTTCTTCAACATCACCTCCTCCTTCTTCTACTTCTTTTTCTTCTCTTCCTCCTCCTCCTTCTTCTCACTCTTTTCCTCAACCAAACGGCACCTAATTTGTACGAGAAACAGCAAGTAATAAGGTCCAAGCAAAGAAGACATTCTGACAAGATGGGAAAATGACCTCAGCTCGGTCAATATTGTTTCAAAAATTAAAAATTTAGTCTCAAATTGTAGATCAGAATGTTTCCTACAATATTTGATACCGAATCTATAATTTTCTCAACACATATTGACCGAGCTGCATCATTTCCCCATCTTGCCAGAGGCTCTTCTCTGCTTGAACCGACCATTGGATCTGTTAGCACCCTCGCTCACTTCTTATCGATCCACTTTTGTCAGCTGATAGTCAATCAGCTGATTTTAACAGCTGAGAGCCGCCTTTGTTCGCCCAAGTGACAAGCGACATGTCCTCTCTAACTAGTTACAACAGGTGATACGACCTCTCTCTAACTAGTTAGAGGCCTCAGTTGTTAACACGCCGACCAATTGTGTTGATTCCTGGACATGCGAAGGTAATGATGTACGGGAGGCAGAGAAAAAAGAAGAAGAAGAAGGGAAGAAAAGAAGAAGAAAAAGAAGAAGAAAGAGGAGGAGGAGGAGAAGAAGAAGAAGAAGAAGATGATGAGATGATGATGATGAAGAAGAAGAATAGGAAGAATGGAAGAAGAAGAAGAAGAGAAGAAGAAGAAAAATAAAAATAATAAAGAAGAAGAAGAAGAAGAAGAAGAAGAAGAAGAAGAAGAAGAAGAAGAAGAAGAAGAAGAAGAAGAAGAAGAAGAAGAAGAAGAAGAAGAAGAAGAAGAAGAAGAAGAAGAAGAAGAAGAAGAAGAAGAAGAAGAAGAAGAAGAAGAAGAAGAAGAAGAAGAAGAAGAAGAAGAAGAAGAAGAAGAAGAAGAAGAAGAAGAAGAAGAAGAAGAAAGAAGAAGAAGAAGAAGAAGAAGAAGAAGAAGAAGAAGAAGAAGAAGAAGAAGAGAAGGAAAGAAGAAGAAGAAGAAGAAGAAGAAGAAGAAAGGAAGAAGATTAAGAAATAGGAGAAAATATTGAGAAAAAATAATACTACGAAGTGAAAGGAGAGAAAGAAAATCGGATGAATGGGAATGCATGACCAAGAAGAACAGAAAACGAAAAAATAACGAACAAGTAATAGAATCAAGAAAGACATTGAGAAGTAGAAGAACGATGGGAGAGGCATGAAACCAGAGGGAGATAAGCAATGGATAGTGAAGCAACACGTTAGGCGGTTTTGTCTGTCTTTTCTACGTGATCTAATCTACTAAATACCGTCTGTTATGAATTCTGTTGGGTTACAAAAAGTTGTATAACTTTATGTAATAAAACATTGATTGAAAGATTTTCCTAGCAACCCTTACACAAGATACGATTTCAATAATAAAATAAACAAAAATAAAGAGTTTGATTCAGGTATTTACTTCGGGGACAGTACTGTCTGCCAGTTGAATATCTGTAGCCAATCACAGCTGTTGTTGTTTGACTCAATGACAAGACAAAGGCTGTGATTGGCTACAGATATCCAACTGGCCGACAGTACTGTCCCCGTGTACAGCATGCTTGGGCATTTGATTTTGAATGTGATCGTTTTATAAGCTTCTATACAATTTTGTTGAACTAGGAAAATCATAACGTACTCACTGAAAAGTAATAATGCTTCCTTGAAGTTATCGAAACCCATTGATCAATTACAATCGCTCACCTGCAAAGAGTAGAAACAATTTTTTAACCCTTTAACAGGACATGATAAATTGAATGGTGTCACATGCAAAATTCAATACAGAATATTGAACTGTTTGTTTGTTTGTCAATGGCGCAACAGTCCTATGAAGGGCCTAGGCCTACCAGTATATTGAACTGTACCAGCAAGGAATCATGAGAAGAGACTTCACAGATAATAGTTTATTACATAACGTTTTTAGTTATGAGTATGTAAACCTTATCACACGAATTATGTACATTTTTTTCGTCATACCAGTCTGAGAAAAATTTATTAAAACCTTAAACAACTGAAAACATTAACTGAAGCCAACATAACCTCAACACAACACTAGTAGCACAAACGCACACACTGAACTGTCATGGCGGCTCGTTCGACCCGTTTATTCATACGTTGGAGTTTGGAAAAAACAGCTGAGCAAGATTTTCAGTGCTGTAATTATCATCGTGATGATGATTGGTGCTGTAATAATCATCAAAATGATTATTCCCGCATTCAGAACAGCTGATATTTGATTCTCTGTAAACAGCAATTTTCCAAACGCAAATCTAGCTTGGAGAGTTGTGTATTACATACGAGTATGGCGAGATAGTATATTACATAATGAGTTTGGAAAAGGCGTGAATCCATTAGCAAGTTGACTAATTCTGAAATTTTCTATTCTCATGTTAACTGTGAGATTTTCGAAAAAATGGACATTGAAAAGAGAACAATTTGAATGCGTAGGGAGGGTTAGAGTGAGAAATAAGAGGGAGGGAGAAATAAAAGGGAGGGAGAACAATAAAAACAATAGAGCCTTGGGGAGTAAGAGTGAGAGAGTGACTGTAATTATGGGAAAGTTATATGGAGCGAGAAAGAGACAAACAAACGAGAGAAGAGAGGAATAGAACAAGAGAAACAAAGGAGTCTGTCAGGCAATTGGAAACGGAAGGAAGTGGAGAGAATGGTGATGGGGGAAAGAAGAGAAGAATGAGGCGAAAATTGAATAATAGCCGGAATTAAACGAGATGTGAAGAACGGGAGAAACAAGAAAGAAAAAAACAACCAGCAGAAGCGGAGACAAATGAATAGAATAATAAAAATAAGAAGAAGTAGGAGAAGAAGACGATGAAGGAAAAAAGGAGAAGAGGAAGAACAAGAAAAAATGAAGATGATGCTAATAATGATGAAAGAAAGAAGAAGAAGAAGAAGAAGAAGAAGAAGAAGAAGAAGAAGAAGATGATGATGAAGAAGAAGAAGAGCAGAAAGAGAAGAAGAAGAAGAAGAAGAAGAAAAGAAGAAGAGAAGAAGAAGAAGAAGAAGAAGAAGAAGAGGAAGAAGAAGAATGATGATGATGATGATGATGATGATGATGTTGATGATGATTAAAGAGGAGAACGAGGAGGAGGAGTAGGAGGAGGGAAGAAGAAAGAGTAAAATAAGTATGAGGAAGAAGAGGAAGAAGAAGAAAGAAAGAGAGAAGAACAAGAATGAAGAAAGAAGAAGAAGAAGAAGAAGAAGAAGAAGAAGAAGAAGAAGAAGAAGAAGAAGAAGAAGAAGAAGAAGAAGAAGAAGAAGAAAGAAGTAGAATGAAGATGATGATGAAGGAGAAGAAAAAGAAGAACATAAAGCGAAAAGGGCAAGAAAAATACACAGTTTTTTTACTCAATCAGAAAGTAAACAATATGGAGTTCATTTCATTCAATCAGTTCATAAGAAGTTTATTTATTTCATTTAGCCTTTTATTTAGAAATTATACTAATTTATCTAAGAAGTTTATGAGACCAAATATTCAGTTCCATTCTCTCTGAACGCTGGAGCAACACTGGCTGCTCGTGCCCACGAAACAGGTGAAGTGCCCGTATTTTTTACTGTGTAGCACTTCACCTGTTTCGTGGGCACGAGCCGCCAGTGAGGAGCAAGTCGATATCATTCAAATATCGAAGGGCACAATCGAATCAATCAATCAATCAATCATATACAATCGAATTGTTTGTCAAACTCAAACCAACAACCAAATTCGAAGTTCCAGTACTTTTGATATCAAACAAACAAATAAGATGATTGGGTAGAGGTTTGTATGATGTCTATTTTATACTTGAATAGATGTAACTTCCCTATAGAAATACATTGTGTTTCCCATATTATACGTGCTACACCAATACGACAGTTACAAATATTCAAGAATGCATGTCCACACTAGACCCCTATACACTATTCAATGTAACCGTCCATCAGGTTCCACACGTTTAAGGTAAGGAATCACTGGCGGCCCGTGCTCACGAAGCAGGTGAAGTGCTCGTATCTTTTACTGTACAGCATTTCACCTGTTTCGTGGGCACGAGCCGCCAGTGTAAGGAATTTCATAAGTTACATCAAGTAGAGTATACACACTAGTGTTTGTCTTTAATCAAACGCTGTGTGCATGTGTGCACTTGATCGTATATGTTCTATAGAATTCTGTCAGTAAACGCAATTGCGGAGCCACGAATTTAATGCTCTGTGATCATGCAAATAAGACCAAACCTACAATTACATGACGAGACAGTTGACCACAAAGTTAATTTCAGTGGAATTCGATAGGTTAGTACTCTTTAAATAACTTGCAATGACTTTGGAAATTGATTGTATGGAGGTAATTGAATAAAATTCAATGTCAAAATTTTTCGGTTATTCGATAGATTTTGGTGAGTTCAACTGATATTCCTTATATTATTAAACTAATATTATTAACTTATATTCCTTATTATTATTAAACTAAAATGAACAAGAATGAAATAATTTAACTACGGAAAGTGTTGAATCTAACTTAATGCGGTTCGTTACTATAGTCTGTCCAAGAAAACAAGACATTCTGGCAAGATGGGAAAATTACTTCAGCACGGTCAATATTGGTTCGAAAATTGAAAATTCGCCTCATGAAAGTAGGCTGGTGGGAGGTGGCAGGGTATAGTCTGTTGAAGCGGAGAAGACATTCTGGCAAGATGGGGAAATTACTTTAGCGCGGTCAATATTGGTTCAGAAGTTTGAAATTTCATCTCAAATTATAGAAAACAAACAACTCTACAATTGAAGACCAGATTCATAATTTTTTGAGCAATATTGACCGAGCTGGAGTCATTTTCCCTTCTTGCACGAATGTCTTCTTGGTTTGGACAGACACATTGATCACATAGAACAAATCTTCATTATAAAGAATATTGCTTTTGTCAAGTTGTAAAACATTGTGAAAAATTGTAAACATTGTATTGCACAGATTTTAGTGAAAAAATTGCAATCTATTGAAAAAAAATTTTTGTTCTAAAATTGAAAACTCGTAACAATATATCAGACAACACACTATCCGAACGTAAATTCACGGTTACAGGAAACACATGGAATCAAGTTCTGTCACTCACTCCCTCTCACTCTCTCTCTCTCTATCTCTCTCTCTTTCTTTTTTCATTCTTTATTTCTTTCTTCCTTTTGTTCACTCTCTTTTTCTTTGCAGGCTTTTTCTCTGTTTAGCTAGGAGCCAACAAATTCTAAAACTACCTCCCAAAGCCATTCTGCCACCCTAATCACATATTGTATGCTAATTTAATTAGTTACAGTTTACCTTATCTTTGATGCCTTAATTAACAGCATTAATCAAAATTATTATTCATATTTTCTAAAAAAACAACAAAATATGCACTGAAGAGTTCTGTTACCACGCCCACAATTACCTAGAAGGTTAGGTTGGAAATCAGGTTTTGAAATCAACATTGATTAATGCCTGTGTGCACGTTCACATAGTGATAAATTTTATGAGAGATTTCAATGAAAATCCTAAGATTATACAATTACTTGGATATATTTTTCTATTCACTTCATCATTTCATTTAAACTTGGTCCAGTTAATAATATTAGTTATTTTATTAAGCTAATTGGTACAGTATCAATAATGCATATGATAGAAAAAGAAACTGTTAGGCTGAGGCCGCACTGCCGGTGGGTAGAGCCTGGAGGGTGGAGGGTAGTTGGTAAATCTATAGAACATACATACCATCCACAGTAATACATAGTATGAATGGTATGACGTCATTCTGTTTTTTGAGGTTATGTTGTCCATATTTAAGAATTTCAAGATGGCGGCTGAACACATACCATTCATACGATTTATTACTGTGGATGGTGTGTGTTCTATAGATTTACCAACTACCCTCCACCCTCCAGGCTCTACCCACCGGCAGTGCGGCCTCAGCCTTATAGCCTACTACATTATATGTACAAAAAATTTATATCTATACTATCCGTAGGCCTAGCCTATACAAGGAGTAGAAACAATATAACTTTGAGACGGCATAGGTTGCAACTATATGAAAAACTTCCATCTTAGATTGGAAAATTATTATTCATATTTTCTAAAAAAACAAGAAAATATGCACCGAAGAGTTCTGTTACCACGCCCACAATTACCTAGAAGGTTAGTCTTGGAAATCAGCTTTTGAAATCAACACTGATTAATGCCTGTGTGCACGTTGAAGAAATTTTTTAAGTAAAATTTGTAAAGTCCCAACACCAATCGATCCGCCCAAAATCATCAGTACGTCGTTTTCGAAAAATCAAAACCCAAATTGATTACAATCACATGACTTTGAGATCTTAGGTTGAGTGGTAGAAAGGACTTCCTAGTCCTAACTCCGCGTAGTAAAAAATATTTTCATTTCATTTCAGAATATCTGGTACCGAGCTTCGCTCTGAAGCTGCAGCCGAACTGTTGAATTACATAAATATGTTATTGTAAAAAATCAAGGAACCTCCTTGTAAAAAATAGATTAAAAATTGATATGATCACCTCTCACAATTTTTTGACTGTCATGAACATGTGTTATGGACTTGAATGGAACTCCATCCACTCCAGCTGGATAGCGTTTGTCAGCTAACGATAACAGCCATTATAAGCAGTACTTGGGATTATGCCTGAATAAGGAATATTTCATTCTTTTATTAATCCTGCCAGAGAGTTTTCCCAGACATGAGATCTGGTGCAATCTTATTTTCCCATCACGGTTATATTACATTTCAAATTTCGAGGAAATCGTTAGAGCCGTTTTCTAGATCCGTGGTTCCACATACAAACATACATACAGAAATTACTCGCTTAATATAATAGGATATAGAATTATAATAAGGACTTCCTAGTCCTAACTCCGACTAATATTTTAATTTCATTTCAGATATAGAATTATAATAAGGACTTCCTAGTCCTAACTCCGACTAATAATAAATATTTTCATTTCATTCCAGATATGGAATTATTATGCTGAAAATACACCCATCACAAATATATTCCCTATCGTAGGGAGTGAATAATCTGGAAAAAATCTGCCTTTAATTAATTAGAATGGGCGTCAATTAAACAAGAACAGCGGCGAGAAACAGCCTCAAATCAGAGCCCGGTAATTGTTCTTGTTGTTCTAGTTGTTAATTATTGATTAGAACAAGAGGATGAGGAGGAGGAGGAGGAGGAGGAAGAAGAATAAGAGAGAAGTAGAAGGAGATAGAGGACGGGGAGGAAAAGGAGGAGGAGGAAAAGGACCAAGAGAAAGAGTAGGGAAGAGGAGGAGGAAGAGGAGGAGGAAGAGGTGGAGGAGGAGGAGGCGGAGATGGACGAGAAGAAGGAGGAGGAGGAGGAGGAGGAGGAGGCGGAGATGGACGAAGAAGAATATGATGATGATGAGGAGGAGGAGGAGGAGGAGGAGGAGGAGGAGGAGAAGGAGGAGGATGATGAGGAGGAAGGGGGAGAAGATGTAATCAGTAATTTGGTTTGAACGGTGGTGGTATAGTCTATCCAAGCGAAGAAGACATTCTGGCAAGATGGGAAAATAACTCCAGCTCGGTCAATATTGGTTCAAAAATCATGAATTCGTACTCAAATTGTAGATCACATTGTTTTCTACAATTTGAGACCAAATCTATCATTTTTGAACCAATATTGATCGAGCTGTAGTCATTTTCGCATCTTGCCAGATTGTCTTCTTTGCTTGGACAGACTACAGGGCTGATGGGATTTACAATAATATTAGTCGTCTAAGCTCTGATCAGTCAAACCAGGTTTGGTGATCACTAGTCAATTGATTATAGTCTAAGGGAGGGCGATATTGTTGAGCATTGATTGGATTTAATTAGTTTATTTCTATTGATTTGAAAATTTTGATATCTCATTGTCTTGCACCTTGATTTTATAGTAGGAGAATGAAATTAAGAAGAGCATTCACGAGTGTCTGAATTAGAAAATGTATTATTTATTTAGCGTATGCTTTCATTAGTGGGTAGACAGAAAGGGTTGTTACACTTAGCAATATTATAACCTCATTTTTCACTAATGAAAACATGGAAAACCAATTAGAAAATGATAATGAGAAAACCAAAAATTCACGAAAAGTTATATTTGGACAACAATAAAAAACTTAAATCGACAACAACTCAGTCAAACTTTTCACAATAGATGGAATCACAACATCGCAAATTCCTAGCTATCTATTTTATAAAGTTGTGAAGCAATTTCTATGTAATCAGTTCCCTATGATATAAATATCTGATCTGATAATTAACCATCTGAAATTGAATAAAATTACTAGGTATTGTCAAACCACAGATTTATTAAAAATGTAGATAACAGTTTCTGATGCTACACCATTATAAACTTAAGAACTTCTCGTATTTCTATGGTTTTTCTGGCAGTTCCGTTTGAAAATCATTTGTAACACAATATCACCTTCACAACTACTTAACAAATAAGTATTCTAGTGGGATATTAACAAGAATGCAGAAGGAACAGACGAATCCGCCTCAAGTTTTGGCGCCAGCTCTACAACACACAATGTTAACTTCCTAGTTTGAATGATAAATAATGACTTGTATTAATAAATTGAACTTTATCATGAAAATGGAAAATTTAGGACTGCAAGATAGAGCAAGAACTGCCATTGGTAGTTGACTGAAGAATGAGGGAGAACGGCTGCCATTGGCCTAGACAAGCCACGCCTAAAGTGGGAGGTCTTTACAAATGGCTGGAAGTGACCAATAGCGGAGCAGTATTATAGTTCGCATTGTTTCGTCGTCCAACAGAATCACAGCAATTTCTCAACAAATGGATATTATGTTAATTCCGAAATTGTTTGTTTTTTTTGGGGGGATTTGTTTATATCATATTCAATCTAAATTGAGTCAGACTACTAAGTTATTATACAATTGATAAAAAAATGAACAATAATTTTGAAAATTTAAAATTCTCTCTAAAAGTTCAATCACTGAAGATTAGAATCAGCTTATTCACAATATGGCGGCGATCCATGAGCGTTGCAAATGTATAGTATAGGCTGTCCAAGCAAAGAAGACCCTCTGGCAAGATGGGAAAATGACTCCAGCTCGGTCAATATTGATTCAAAAGTCATTGATCTGGTTTCATTTGCAGGAAACATTCTAATCTACAATTTGCGACCAAATCAATATTTTTTAAACCAATATTGACCGAGCTGGAGTCACTTTCTCATCTTGTCAGAGGGTCTTCTTTGATTGGACGGACTATATCAACGAGCTTTCCTTCTGTATCAGTTTTGGACTCTAATCATTAATTAACTACTGCATATTAGAGATCCGTGGTGTAAATCCAAAGACCTCTCTTTGGAGAAATATCGAAAACTTGTTCTAATTCAAACAATTTTTAAAATATGTTACTAAAATTGAAAGGTAACAGTCATCGTAACCGTAGCGGGGAGAAAACCGTGACGTCATCAGAACCACAGCTGTTAAGCAAACCTAGCTGGCGCTAAAACTTAGGAGAGAAAACCGTGAGTTCTGACGTCATCGGAACTACAGCTGTTTTAAGCAAACCTAGCTGGCGCTAAAACTTAGGAGAGAAACCGTGAGTTCTGACGTCATCGGAACTACAGCTGTTAAGCAAACCTAGCTGGCGCTAATACTTGGGAAATTCACAAGGTTTTTGTCTGCCATAACACTAGTTTTAGTGTGAATGAAACAATTTCTTGGATGAATTTCAGTCTCAGGAGGTCAACAGACTCACGTTTCATTTCTCGTTTTTTCAGCGACTTTCCATATTCGCCCGCCTGAGATTGATACACTTAGCGCTATGAATGGGAAAGCAATCACTTGCTCGTCTCCTCTTCCCCTCATGTCATCCTTTCTCCTTCTTTCATATCTTTTTTCGTCTATTCATGCTTTCCACATTTTTCGTCAGTTTTTTTCTGCTCTCCATCTAATTCTTAGCGAACGTTTTTCATTCAACAATGCGCGGCGAGCGAAAAAAAATTGTAAGATGTGCGCGCGATTTGAACCGCCATTATGCTCGAAAATTGCTCGTGGAAAATCAAGAATGAAAGGGAGAAGAGAGATGGATAATATAAGAAACGTAAAAGAGTAACAAAGAGGAGAGGAGTTGGAAGCTGTGAATAGAGGAGCAATTCTTTCCGATAGTTGATGACTGGACATCGTCAATGTCGAAATATCCCCGATTGTGATGGTCTGGTCTCATTCATGGTTATTTTTGTAAAAATAAATAAAAACTGAGATCAACTATGAAAGGCTGGGTGGAATGTTGGAGCTGTGTGTTTACAGCTGAAATAAAATTCATTTTAAATAAATAGCTACATGTATCAGATGAAATATTGGAAATGAGTAATTTCCAATTATTATAGAAAACCTTGTTCAAAAATCTGAAGGTTCACATTTAAATTTTCAAATTTTATTAAACAAAATTATATATGTACAGCTGACGCCAAAAAGTTGGGTGGTTTCGTCTCCTCCTTATGCGTTCCAACAGCTGATGATGTCACCGATTAGATTTGTCATTATTACCCATGCCTAGATGATATTTTTGAGATGAAAAATTATATAATAGATGCTAAACATCAGCTGTTGGAGCGCACAAGTAGCAAACGATACCGACTAACTTATTAAAGTCAGCTATACATCAAGTGTATTACAATTATAATTGAATAAACATTTGAGATTGTTCTAATTTGATATTCATGGCAAAAAAATTATTTATTTATTCAATTAGAAGCACTCAGTTATGCTATTCTAGGTTAATTTAAGATAGATTGATTGATTAGAAAAATAGTTCACGAGCCGCCAGGGTTGATTACAAGAATAATAGTTCATTACATTCAAATTGACGAATAAATAAATTGAAATTAATAATATTTATGCCAGGTTTTTCCAAGCACACTCAAAGTTGAGGGACCCTCAAATTTTGATGAACAGCTGTCATTTTCTATGATAAGTATAGGAAATGTAGTAAACTTGAGGGTTCCTCAAATTTGAGTGTGCTTGGAAAAACTGGGCATGAGTCTCTAAAAAATCGCTTGATCCATATGTAGAGAATAGGCTAACATGGCCCTATGGTGTCTGGAAAACTAAGCTATATCCATATTTAACCCACTAATTAACGACATATTCTTGATTACTAATTAATTTCATCAATTAAAATTGATTTTTCGCCTACGATATGGCAATCCTCGCTGACGTTATAGGGAAATCAATTCCATAAAAACCCAAACTAATTAATAATTAATCCACCACTTCAGCTCAAGTCTATCGAAGCAGTGAAGACATTCTGGCAAGATGGGAAAATGACTCCAGCTCGGTCAATATTGGTTTCAAAAATGATAAATTTGGTCTCAAATTGTAGATCAAAATGTATTCTACAAATTTACATCAAATTGAAATTTTTTGAAATAATATTGACCGAGCTGGGGTCATTTTCCCATCTTGCCAGTGGGTCTTCTTTGTTAGGACAATCTATAGCAGTACTTGGAAAATTAATGTCTGCGTGAAGTAATATGCTGAGAGCGAAATGAACAAACAGAAAGCCTAGCAATCAAATAGGGCACTTCAAATTATTATGAATGGCTCTGTGCAGGCATAGACGATGATGTATGGAGAGACCTCATTCAATTTGTTTTTTTCTAGAACTCCCTCTCTGATAATCACTCACTCACTCATACTCTTGCTATCAATCTAATCCTTTCTCTCTCACACACCCTTACTCACTCTCTCTCTCTCTCTCTCTCTTAGCTCACTCTCATTCTTAACTCTCTCACCCTTTAGCATTTTATCTCTTTCACCATCTCTTATTCTCTCAATCTTCAATATTTTATACAACTTTCTCTCGATTTCTTACCCGCTCACTCTCTCTCTCTCTCTCTCTTGAAAATTCTATTTCTATCTCTCATTCTCTCAATCTTTCACATTTTATCTCTCTTTCTCTTGATTTCTCTCTCTCTATCTCCAACATTTTATTTCTCTTTCTCTTGATTTCTCTCTATCCCCAACATTTTATCTTTCTTTATCTCTCATTCTCTCAATCTTCAACATTTTATCTCTCTTCTTCTTCCTCTCATTCTCTCAATCTCTAACATTTTATCTCTCTTTTTCTATCTCTTATTCTCTTAGGTCTAATCTTTCACATTTTATCTCTCTTTCTTTCTCTCATTCTCTCAATCTTCAACACTTTATCTCTCTTTCTCTTGATTTCTCTCTCTATCCCCAACATTTTATCTCTCTTTTTCTTCCTCTCTTCTCAATCTTCAACATTTTATCTCTATTCCTCTATCTCTCATTCTCTCAATCTTTCACATTTTATCTCTATTTTATCTTGATTTCTCTCTCTCTCTCTAACTCTCTCTCTACTGGTGAGAAACATTTAACATTTTTCTCTCCTTCTCCATATCTCATTCATTTATTCTCATTTTTCTATGTGATATGCATCAAACTTAGCATATCGGCTCCTCACTCTCTTTAATAATACTTGAAATGTTTGTAAATTGATTTTATTTAACCAAATTTATCCATTTTCAAATTTTATTTCTAATTTGACGAAATTTTCAATGTAATACGCAATATTATTTTATTTTGTATCTTAATAACTAGTGCTTATCACAGGTCTTGTCAGACCTGGCAACGTGAGATAATTAAATAGAATATCAAATATCTCATTCTCTCAATTTTTAACATTTTATCTCTCACCATCTTCTTTATCTCAAACATTTTCTCTCTCTTTCTTTCTCAACAATAATTGTACAGATATTCTCTCTTTTACTCTCATTCTCAATCCTTCTTCTCTCTCTTTCTGCCTTGTTATCTCTTCAACTATCTTATTGAACCCTCTCTTTCTTCATTTCCAAACAAACCCAACCTGTAGTTCGCTCACGCTGAGAAGATACCCCTCACAATGTAAAGTGAATTGTCTAGGCGTCTTTTCTCAGCTAGCGCGAACTGAAAACGAGCCATACAAACACACTTTCACACACGTTTAGTCTGTCCAAGCAAAGAAGACCTTCTGGCAAGATGTGAAAATGACTCCAACTTCGTCAATATTTGATCAAAAATTAAAAATTTGGTCACAAATTGTAGGAAACATTCTGATCTACAATTTGAGACCAAATTTATCATTTTCAACCCAATATTGACCGAGCAGGAGTCATTTTCCCACCTTGCCAGAAGGTCTTCTTTGTTTGGACAGACTACACACATACACACACGAGGGCCCCGAAGTGTTTTAATTGGAATTTTCCCTGTCAGTAAGCAGTCGCTCATTAGTGGGGTACTCTTAGGGGTAGTTGGGATCGGGTCGGTGGTGGGGGGGGGTTTAGGGGTATAGCCCTTGCTTGCTTGTGCGCGCATGCGTGCAAGAGTGAAGGGTAGTCCCGTGTTCTGAGTAGAGGGTAGTATCGTATTCACACGGGGTACACGTCACCTGTGGTATCTGCATATTTTGGTGAGATGTTGATTTGGAAGCATCATGATCTCCATGTCTTCATAAGAACTCTATATCTTCATAGATTGTAATATCATAATCTTTCCTATCAAAACTATCATAGGTTTTCATAGTAATTGTATAATTTTATTTTTTGAGTAATTGTGAAAGTGGTATTGTAGTAATTATACATATTGAATGAAAAGACAAGTGATTTGACAATATCTTGTTTTCTCATTAAGTATTTTTCATTATTTTTGCACAAAACCTGGATAAGTTATAACTAAAGTTCTTGGTGATGATTTCTAAAACCGTCTAACTTCTTTGCCACATCTATACGAATAGAAAAAAATCTAGATATAGATTAAAGGCAAGAATGGATAATCGAATTAGATAACATGATAACAATATTTTCTCAGAAATATTTTGAAAGCGTTTTCTTGAAATTGATTTGTCATTCAATATATCATAACATATAATACTTATTTTCTTTTAGGACTACTGTATTTGTTCAAACTTCAAATAATTACAATCATAGTACGCTACCCTTTAAAAAATATTTTTATTCCATACAACATGTTTGAAACCAATTCGCCGAAACATGTTGTGTGAAATAAAAATATTTTTTTAAAGGGTACCGTACTATGATTGTAATTATTTGAAGTTTGAACATAACATATTTTTACGTAATAATTCAACAATGATATTGGGTAAGTACTGTTACGCAGGATCTCAATGAAACAACCAAATCTTACAAGAGTATAATATAAGTGATGGGTTCTTGAATGAGGAATGGTCCTCCCAATCTAACACTCTTCAATGACAATTAGAGATGTTTAAAATTATTAAGAATCTTGAGAATGATACATAATCTCCAGAGTCGTACAAAATCTTCAGAATCACACTCCCTAGATAAAAAAGAATAAGAATCCAAGACTATCAATGGCTGTAGACATTCTTCTTTTTCCAGTGTCGGACGCTACAGTATAGCATTCAAACATAAATTCGGTATACATATACTACACCTTACTGAATTACAAGAATGGACAAACGGAGAGGAATGCCGAGGAAGGGAAAAAGAAGAAGAGGGAGAGAAAAAAACAAAAGAAAGAACGAAGAAAAGAAACAGGTGAACAAAAAAGAGATTCCAGCTCAACTGATGCTGTAGAACCAAAGGTACATAACAGGATGCATGAATATATAGATATGGAAAGGCGATTTCCAATACTTGTAAGCGGTTATATTTAGGTATACCCCACTGTATAATATCATCGGAAGGTGGAGAGATCTTTGTGTGAGGATAAACGTGCACACGCACACTCACACACATCCTAAGGAACTCGGATATAGAGAGACTAACAGAGTAATATATATTTGATATAGTCTGTCCAAGCAAAGAAGACATCTTTCTGGCAAGATGGGAGAATGACTCCAGCTTGGTCAATATTGGTTCAAATATTATAAATTTGGTCTCAAATTGTAGAAAACATTTTGATCTACGATTTGAGACCAAATTGGTCATTATTGAACCAATATTGATCAAACTAGAGTTATTTTTCCATCTTGACAGATGTCTTCTTTGCTTGAATAGACTATAGATATATATTTTCGATAGCAGTGCCACCTTGATTCTATTCACGACAGCAAGCACGCGAGTTGGCCAATGCCATCTTGATCTTCTGCATTCCTCAGCTAAGCACCTTAAACAGTTACTTAGTGCTGCTTATCGCGGGTTCAATACGAACTGTTATAATGACATTTATGGAGGTAAATTGTTTTCAGTTGAATTTGAATAACATACAACATATTCCACAACTATCATTATTGTTATTGTTTGATTGAATTGAAGTACCATTGATGATATTGGCTTCATTGTGAATCAATCAAACAACAATTTATTCATCAATATTATAGAGGCTGTAGTCTATAATAAGATTATAAAGTATCTGTAATCAACACTATTTGAAATATATCTATAAAAGCGATAATAGAATAGCCTATCACTGGCGGCTCGTGCTCACGAAACAGGTGAAGTGCTGTACAGTGAAATATGCGAGCACTTCACCTGTTTTGTGGCACGAGCCGCCTTCGTAATAGATAATATAATCTTAATAAACGCCAATAAGTTGGACGGTTTCGTCTGTCTCTTGTACCTGATGTAACCTACCAACCAACAGCTGTTGTAACCATCTATTGTCTCTTTTGATTTCGAAAATATTAAGATAAACAAATGGCTAGTCAAATCAAGCAGTAGAAGTGCAAAGGAGCAGACGAATCCGCCTAACTTCTTGGCGAAATTCAAGTTCAACTCATAGCTATAGTGTGTCCAAGCAAAGAAGACATTCTGGCAAGATGGGTAAATGTCTCCAGCTCGATCACTATTGGTTCAACAATAATAATTTGGTCTCAAATTGTAGAGCATAATGTTTTCTATGATTAAAAGACGAAGTTTATAGTTTTATTATCAATTTTTACCGAGCTGGAGTCATTTTTCCATCTTGCCAGAATGTCTTCTTTGCTTGGACAATTTATACTATGACATTTTTAGTATCTTATTATAGCTATTATAAATAGTGTTTCCCATAAATTCTCAATCTTGGTAGTTTGGTTAATAGTATAATCTATTCAAAGCTGATATATTATCTTTTGCAATACAATAAGCCGCGAATGCACCAGAAGTCTAACTTTCTATTGAAGTTTGAAAGAAAAATCACAGGAGATTTGATAAAATATTGAAAATTCATGACATATCGATATTCATAAATATCAAAAATATTAATGATACATCAAAGTTTTAGAAATTCGTGAAATATCGAAAATTCGTAACATATCGACATTCAATAATATAGAAAATTCATAGCATATCGATTATCGAAAATTTATAAAATATCGATATTCGTAACATAGTGATGTTATCGTACTATATGGGATGACTTTCTCGTTTCATTCAACTTTTACCGACATCCGAGTACAAGAGACGTAATGGCAGTCGTTAGCCTATCAATTGATCTACAGATTATTTTCATAAGAATACCACAATTAAGACAAGAATTAAACAGA
This sequence comes from Sogatella furcifera, assembly GCA_017141385.1. Taxonomy (NCBI): domain Eukaryota; kingdom Metazoa; phylum Arthropoda; class Insecta; order Hemiptera; family Delphacidae; genus Sogatella; species Sogatella furcifera. The sequence continues at coordinate 374,296 of CM029547.1, read as the reverse complement.
GCCGCCGGCAAAACAAACAAAAACAGTTAATGAGAAAACAACTCACGCTCCCAAGTCATAAATAATTCATAAAGAGCTCCACCACACACACTCGCACGCACGCGTCAGCACCCACACACGCACCTACCTGTGAAGAAAACAAAACAAAATTACAATTTGAGTAATTATTTTCCAACTATTAAAAAAGTGAATATTGTAATTAATTTATCAAGGCAGAGTAATTTAACAAGGCTATGTTCGCCATCATCAAAATAAAGATATAAAAAGAAGCTTAATTGCGGCTCTTTACATACAAATGAGGCTATTTGTTTCTAATTTATTCAATTTTCCACTGATATTTGCAGTCAATTAGAGTATTGAAGAGGAAAAATTTCCTTCAATTGCGAGGAAAGTACAGCAAACAGGAAAATAATTACTGTTTAACCAACCGTGATAGTTGTTGAAACAAAAGAATCGACGAAATTACGAAATTAATTGAGAAGTAAAAAGCTTAATGAAAACTATTGCTTAAAAACTATTTGGTTTTAAGCAAACATTTTGATAAAATATCGATTTTTTGGCGCGCAAAAATCAGTTTTTGAACTCAGTTAAATAAATACTCAGAAATGCACAGTTGAATACTCACAAATACCCAGTTAAATATTCAGAAATACTCAGTTAGATAGAGTTCTATAAGGCATCACCAGAAAAACCTGAAGAATACTCCGATTTCTCAATGCTCAATGATATAGTCTGTCCAAGCAAAGAAGACCCTCTGGCAAGATGAGAATATGACTCCAGCTCGCTCAATATTGGTTCAAAAAAATATTTATTTGGTTTCAAATTGTAGATCAGAGTGTTTCCTACAATTTGAACAAAATTAATAATCTTTGAACCAATATTGAACGAGCTGGAGTCATTTCACCATCTTGCCAGAGGGTCTTCTTTGCTTGGACAGACTATATCAATACTGAATCAGTTTTTGAACATTGATGAAATTGTATTTTTCCGTTTTTAGAAGAAAAAGTTGTGGAAAATGCTCAGATGAGGAGTTAAGAAAGCCGTAGCAAAATTTAAAAAGCTGAAGATGAAGCTTTGACATCGCTTATTGATTGAAGTATTTTATTTCAAACGTGTGGAACTGAAAAAATATTGAAATATCTTCCTTTATTTCTTCACATTTTCTCACAATTAATACCTATAAATAAATTATAAAGATCCCTTCATAATACCGAATCACAAGATTCTTTAGTAATTGATGAGCCTACATATTGATGGTGAAATTTTTTTAATGCGCTAAAATAGATAGTCCAAGTTTTCAAATAAATGAATTGTTGGTTCCCTTATGAAGGCTTTCACACGAAAATAGCTCGTGCCATGAATTGGCGTGCGTGAATCGCCCATCCTGTCCTTGTATTAGTATGGGGACTACCTTAACCAGAGCAAATGACTTTAATAATAGGTGTACTGTGGCACAGTAGATAGGATATAGTAATAACATAGCATGGTAATAGTAAAAGATAGTGATAACATAGCACGTTAATAGTAAAATATAGTAACATAATATAGTAATAGTAGATAGTATAGTCAGCCTTGATATAGTCATTGCCTTATCAAACGCAGTCAAGTAGTTTTTATCTTTTTGTTTTCATTTTATCAGTACAATGTCACCTAAGTGTCCCAACACTTGTCATTTGGCATTGTCCTAGCACTACATTTATGATAATTTTCAAGTGATCTTATCAGCTGACTCGTTGTTTCGATAATTGTGTTAAGTGTTTTAACATTGGCTATTCTAGCTATTCTAACATGTTAAGTGAAATTGTCGATACCACTTTTCAATGTCCAATTCTCTTGAAATAATTGAATTAATGAATGCATGATTATTTAGTAAAAGTATGGATGGATGAATAAATATTCATATTCATTTATTTGACAAAATATTTTTCTTAATGGATAAACAAAGACGATAATATTGTCCAAAACGTCTTATTTCCAGATTTTGTTAAATACTCCAAATTAATGAATGTTTGAATGAAGGACTCACCAACTAACTTTTTTGGCATCAGCTATATAAATCATATACAGGGTGTTTCAGGAGGAATGTGCAATACTTCTCAGGCTGATTCCTTACACCAAGTAGACAAAAAAGTTCCATGGGACCAACCCCCAAAAACGCTTTGTTACAGAGATAACAATGGCGGAAAATTGAGATTTTTGAAAACAGTTTAATTTTTCTAATATTATTTTTGGAAAAATATGCTAAAAATCCGCCATTTTTCAACAATAAGGGTTATAACAAAAAATATTAATTTTTCTAAGTTCCAAGTTTGTAACTTCAACGGTTATTGAGATAATTGGAAAAAATATGCTAGAGAACGCGATTTTTGAACAATGAGGGTTATAACTGGATAAGGAATCGTAAAATTGTATTTTTTATTAATGGAAGTTGAAGAGAGTCGGATTCTAAAGAAAAAGTTAAATGACGGCGATTGTGTAAATCTTACCCTAATCTCAGAAATGACGATCAAAAATCGCCAAATTAACAAAACATAGCACAAGTGATGAATTTGTGTTTAGTAGCAATTTTGCGATTTTTGATCGCTATTTATGAGATTTGGGTAAGATTTACACAATCCCGGACACTTAACTTTTTCTTCAGAATCCGACTCTCTTCAACTTCCATCCATAAAAAGTACAATTCTATAATTCCTTATCCAGTTATAACCATTATTGATGAAAAATTGCGTTTTTTTAGCATATTTTTTCATTTATTCCAATAACCGTTGAAGTTACAAACTTGAAGCTTGTTTCAATGAATTTATCTAATTTTACATAGGAATTGATTATTTTAGAATCTGAGTGAAGCCTCTAAAAAATTATTAAAACTAATATGTTTTGAAAAATCTCAATTTTCCGCCATTGTTATCTCGGTAATAAAGCGTTTTTGGGGGTTGGTCCCATGGAACTTTTTTGTCTACTTGATGTAAGGAATAAGCCTGAGAAGTATTGCACATTCCTCCTGAAACACCCTGTATATATCATATCTACGGAATATTCGGAACCGGTAGGAGAATTTTATCAATTAATTTACAAAATATTCTATTAGGTGCCTCATTATCATCATAGATCATCATAGAAGAGATAATTTATTGATTATTACGAATTATCATACCATGTGCGTTTTCACGTCCAACTCTTTCTTCTCTACTCATGATTCTTGAAACATTGATAACATAATTCTTGATTCTTGAAAAATTACATAACATAACTCATGTCACTGGCGGTTCGTGCCGACGAAACAGGTGAAGTGCTATAAATGAAATGAAATGAAAATATCTTTTATTAGGCGGAGTTAGGACTAGGAAGTCCTTTCTACCACTCAACCTTAAAACGGTAAAAGATAAAACCTTAAAACGGCTATACGGTAAAAGATACGGGCACTTCACCTGTTTCGTGGGTACGAGCCGCCAGTGACTCATGTACCATTGTAACATTGTAACTCTAATTCATAAGTTACGAAATGAACCCTTTGTTAAAAACTACAGCGGCATTTTGTCGTGGCAAATATTATTCATGTTTTCAACCAGAGCGCGCCGGGCGGCGAAAATGATTCAATATAGTCTACAGTTAGCGCATGATGAGAAGGCACGCCGTTACTATGTAAATTGTATTGTGCGGGGGATCTTCTTAGGTTACGCCAACCGTAGTCTGGCACGGCGTCTGGAAGGTGAATCTTCATACCCCTCCACCATCCACCCCCCACACCAACCGACACCCCCAACCATTTCACCCCCGTGAACAAAGATTTAGTGTGTTCCCCCTCTCACTAACGCCCACCAAGCTCATTCGTGACGTCACGCAAATTGGACCCGTGCCAAGTTCACGCGCGCGATTAAGCAAATACAATGTTTGCAACAATGAGGGAAACAGGAGCAGAACTTCCCCTCCCCCCCCCCCATTTGAAAAAGGCGCGCAGTTTGAATTTCGAATTGTTTCACTACAGTTGTACACGTTTCAACCGTTAGTTTTCACTTTCCTAGATGTTGCAAGCAATTGTAAATAATTGTACCTTGAAGGTTTTTCGTGAAGCGTCCGAGGTATAGCTAACCCCAAAAAGTTGGGCGGTATCGTCTGTCTCTAAGAAAAAGTAAGAAAAATTTGAAGAAGAAGAAGAAGAAGGAGAAGAAAAGTAGAGAAGAAGAAGAATCTTCGTCTTCTTCTTCCACCACTCCTCCTTCATCACTACTACTCCGCCTTCTTCTTATTCTTCTTCTTCTACTACTACTACCTACTACTACTCCTCCTCCTTCTTCTACTACTATTCCTCCTCCTTCTTCTTCTTCTTCTTCTTCTTCTTCTTCTTCTTCTTCAACTTTTTCTCCTCCTCGTCTTCTTCTTCTTCTTCTTCTTCTTCTTCTTCTTCTTCTTCTTCTTCTTCTTCTTCTTCTTCTTCTTCTTCAACTTCTCTCCTCGTCTTCTTCTTCTTCTCCCACCACTCCTCCTCCTCCTCCTTCTTCTTCTTCTACTTTCTTCTCATCCTTCTTCTTTTCTTCTTCTTCTTCTTCTTCTTCTTCTTCTTCTCCTCCTTCTTCTTCTTCTTCTCATTCTTCTTCTTCTCCTTCTTTTCCTTCTTCTCTTCTTCTTTTTCTTCTTCTTCTTCTTCTTCTTCTTCTTCTTCTTCTTCTTCTTCTTCTTCTTCTTCTTCTTCTTCAACTTTCTCTTCTTCATTTATATCTTTACCATTCCAGCTTCACCTTCACATCTTTTTCTTCTTCTTCTTCAAAGCCATTAACACTGCACAGTTTTTACAATTTTATTTCTCTTTTCATTCCTTTTTATTTCTTTCCCACAGATCATGTCGGCCTGGTCAATCGGCCGCGTCACAATTTTTACGGTCTTCATCACTCATTCCTTTTCTCTCTCTTTCTCTCTCTCTCATCCTTTTCACCTTTTTTACTCGTTTTTCCCAACACCTATAATCGTTTCACAAGGTACAGTCGGTCACCAGGCTTCATTTCATTACTTGAATGCCAAATGCTCAGTGCACAGTGTACATCTTCCGATGTCTATTTTAGTGACCACCGAGTGTACACGAGCCAGCATCCTGATGGGAGGTCTGCGCTGCCCCCGACTGTACATTAATATTTTCTGTATATGGCTGCTATCAGGTTTCGTCGTACCGTACTGAGCATTGGAGACTTGCTAATTGCAATTGCGAAAGTCACTTGAAATGACTGAAATCCAAAAGATTTATTGAATATTCCAAGAGTCGTTTGAATTGAAGGTAATCTTTTACTTCCATCTAGAAAAGGAAGAGAAGTTATATCTGTTAATAATGTCTGTAAATAGTCTATTTAGCTGTAGTAAAGATAAAATTGATGTATGGGATAGGAGTGGGGTAAATAGGCTTAAATGTGGGGATTGTAATGCAACCTATGTTTGTCAAACTGGTAGAAGTTTCAGAATTAGGGTGAAAGAACATATCAAAGATTGGAATAAGTGTAATGGAGATTCAAACTTTGCTGAACATTTAATAATTAATAATCACATGTTCAAAGCCGAGGAGAATGTTGAGTTTCTGCATTTCAATAATAAAGGCAGAACTCTCAGCATTCTGGAAGCTTAAGAAATAACCAGGTTAAAAAAGATTATTCACAGTTGAGTTTGGACGACCAGATTCATTTCAATCAATACAATAACACAAATCTAATTTTATAAAAATTTGTTAGTCAGATATTACTGTATTAGTTCATTCCGTTGTTTTCCTCATCCTTCCGTACATTTTTACCCGTATTTCTCAGGTTACTGTAGCTATTTATCGATTTTCAATTGTATTTTCTGCTTGAATCGCCATTTTGTAATGTTTGAATGAACCGCTAATCGGGGAGGAGCTTGTCTAGGCCAATGGCAGACGTTCACGGTCATTGGCTCAAGCGTCTACCAATAGCGGTGCTTCACAGTCAGTATAAATACAGCTGCTCTGTACTTTAAGTTTTAGTTAACCAGAGATTGATAATGGTGTAACAACCGAAACTGGTATTTCGATTTTTTAATAAATCAGTGGTTTGACAACGTCTTATCTTTTCATTCAATAATGTATTACTTTTGGCATTTATTTTTTTTCAAAAATAATGAAAATATCACTTCAATCCGTGTTCTATAGTCCGTCCAAGCAAAGAAGACCCTCTGACAAGATGACAAAATGACTCCAGCTCGGTCAATATTGGTTAAAAAATTATTGATTTGGTCTCAATCGTAGGAAACATTCTGATCCACAATTTGACACCAAATCAATATTTTTTAACCAATATTGACCGAGCTGGAGTCATTTTCTCAAGGTATAGTTGACGCCAAAAAGTTAGGCGGTTCCGTCCAGATGTAACGTACTAACAGCTGATGTTGAGCATCAACAAGATGACAAAATGACTCCAGCTCGGTCAATATTGATTAAAAAATTATTGATTTGGTCTCAATCGTAGGAAACATTCTGATCCACAATTTGACACCAATTCAATTTGGCATCAATCAATTGTCTTTTCTGATTCCAAAAAACATAATCTAGGCATAGCTAAATGACATCTCTGACAACACCAGCTGTTGGAGCGCAAAGAAGCTGACAAAACCGCCTATTATTTTGTCTCCAGCTATACTCATAATCATCTATCATTTCGAGAAATGATAGATGGTTATGCTATACTGCTGTATAACTAACTTATGATGTTATTCAATTTTTTATGGTGAACATTTCTTTATCCCGCGTTGATAATTGCAAGTTAGGTTCATTAATGAAACTGAAATTTCAATCGGTTCGTTCAACATAAGAAGCTCAAAATTAGTTAGTTTCCTTTCAACATGGAATTTTTGGTTTGCTCGCAGTATCATGATAGCTTGAAATTTAATTATAAATATATATTATAGATTTATTCCTTATTTTTGTTCATTGCATTACATTATTCTTCTCATCATTCATTTCATTTCATCTTCATTCCATTTCATCTTTACTCCATTTGTCATTTTCTTAATAATTTCCATTACATTATGTTCATTTGATTTAATTGTCCTAATATTCTCATTTAGTTTCATTATTATAAAGTATGAGATATTCATATTACCGAAATACAATAGATAAAATGTTTTGTTAGGTTTCCTCCGCACAAGCCTCTGCAGATTTTTTCCTGAATATTGTATATTTGTATGATATTGAATGAAATGCATGTATTATTTTGGAAATGAACTTTATTTTTATTTGAGTTGGCAAACTTGTATATGCATTCTCAATCAATCAGCAATAAAAAGCTCAATATTAGTATAGATATTTACATTCTTTTGAAATTGAAATAAACTCATTCAGCAATAATCAACTAGTTACGAGGTATGACGTCACTAAGGTGAGAGGAACGAACGACAAGTTGACGCCCGTTTAACCGGTGACGGACGTCAGCGGGCAAAGTGGAAAGTCTAGTTGTGGGGGAAACACAGAAAGACAGGCAGCTATTGTTTGTACAAGCAAAGAAGACCCTCTGGCAAGATGGGAGAATGACTCCAGCTCGGTCAATATTGGTTCAAAAATTATCAATTAGATCTCAAATTGTAGGAAATATTATGTTCTACAATTTGGGACTAAATGTTTTATTTTTGAACAAAAATTGACCGAGCTGGAGTCATTTTCCCATCTTGCCAGAGGGTCTTCTTTGCTCGGACGGACTATACAACTAGTCTTGTCTTTTCTCAAATTTCCTAGGCCACCGTGTCACTGTAAGCCGTCCCTAGGGAAGGATGAGAGGGGGAAGGAGGAGGTGTTGAGCGTCACGACGCCTAGAAGAGTGACGTCACGTGACCAGAACATGACAGCTGTGACACACCGCTGGCCCAGTGACAGCCCAGAATTCGAGCATAGTTCACCCCGTGACTAGCCCGCCCCATCTATGACTTACCTCCAGTAGCAGATTTAGAATTCAGAGAGGGGAAAATCTTTAGTAGATTTATCAAGTTAGGGTATGTTATACATGGAACGTTTAGAATCCAAGAAAAAGAAGGTTAACTCGACTTGATCAAGTATAGTCTGCCCAAGCAGAGAAGACCCTCTGGCAAGATGAGAAAATGACTCCAGCTCGGTCAATATTGATTCAGAAATCATTTATTTTGTCTCAATTCGCAGGAAACATTCTGATCTACAATTTGAGACGAAATTAATAATTTTTGAACTAATATTGCCCGAGTTTGAGTCATTTTTTCATCTTGCCAGAGGGTCTTCTTTGCTTGGACAGACTATAAATGCATTTGATTTAATTATTAAGTCTACTTCATGTCGTTTTGTCAACTGCCTTAGGCCGGTATTACACGATAATAGTTCTATGATCATAGTTGATCATATGGAAAGAGATGAACTATATTTGAAATCATAGTTTCATCTATTTCCATATGATCAACTATGATCATAGAACTATTATCGTGTAATACCGGCCTCAAATACGAAATCATAGTTTCATCTATTTCCATATGATCAACTATGATCATAGAACTATTATCGTATAATACCGGCCTCAAATACGAAATCATAGTTTCATCTATTTCCAAATGATCAACTATGATCATAGAACTATTATCGTGTAATACCGGCCTTAACCATTGAATCAAAAATGCTTCTACTTGCTTGGAAAATAGAATTGCTTCTACTTTAGTCTGTAAAGTCTGTCCAAGCAAAGAAGACTATCAAGCAAGATGGGAGAATGACTCTAGCTCAGCCAATATTGGTTCAAAAATCATAAATTTTGTCTAAAATTGTAGGGCTAAATTTGAGACCAAATTTATAATTTTTAAACCAATATTGACCGAGCTAGAGTCATTTTCGCATCTTGCCAGAATGTCTTCTTTGCTTTGCCTATCAGGTCGAGAGTCATGACCAATCAAAACATGACCAAAACAATCATGCATTTTTTATTGAATATATATTTTTTTGAGATCCCCATTGAGTATAGTTTATTACACTGGCGGCTCGTGCCCACGAAACAGGTGAAGTGTTGTACAGTAAAAGATACGGACACTTCACCTGTTTCATGGGTACGAGCCGCCAGTGCTTCAGCCATCTTTACCGAAAGAAATTAGCGGGATATTCAAATTCGACATAGAAACTGCATCACCGCACCAAGTTTCAACTTGTTTACAAAGCCATGTTATAATTGCTTGATGCCAGGATAAATATGAGCTGATAACTTGGTTAACTCCATATCTTCAGGCTTACCTTTATATTTATGGAGTTGGCAAGCCAAGTCAGCCAACTAATGAAGTTTCGAAACTACACTCCTATCCTAGGGAAACAAACTGTCGAAATAATTAGTTACAATAAATAGTTAGCGAGGCTAGGTACGTTTTGGGCTAGGCTAATCAAGATGAAACAATAATATAATTGTTAATTGTTATTCTCAGCTGAAGGGCAATTAGGGTCGACTACAAATTAGAGAAGTTTGCTTACCTAGAGCTAGGAGGGCCTCAATAAACAAAACACGAATTTGTGTTCCAGCATCTGTGAGAAGTGCTGTAAATCTTCTGTGCGTTATGATACGCCTTCTAATTTTCAAACTCATTCGGATTTTACTGTTGAACTACAAATGAAGACGGGTTCAAAGTATAGCAAAAGCCAATAATACTGGCGGTTGATGAGTAATTGTTAATAATCCTCGGATCTGTTGGGACAATCTTAAAGCAGTCTGTGAAAGCGATATAGTTCTGCTAAGCCACGCAGATCGATCAACGACTGTCCTGACAGACCTGAATCATATTGAACTATAAGATGAATACTCACAACACAAAATGAAATTTCAACAAATAAGGCAAATCAATTAAATTAAATTTCATACGAAATGTTTGAGGAACAATAGTCTGGTCGAGCACAGAAGACATTCTGGCTAGTTGGGAAAATGACTCCTGCTCGGTCAATATTGATTCAAAAATTATACATTTGGGCTTAAATTGTAGATCAGAATGTTCCCTACAATTTGAGACTAAATGTATAATTTTTGAACTAATATTGACCGAGCTGGAGTCATTTTCCCATCTCGCCAGAATGTCTTCTTTTCTCGACGAGACTAATCCCATCATTGAACAGAGTAGAGCAACTGCCAACGAATGTGGTGGTTTGCAAAAAATGACTCTTTTCAATGACCCTAATCAATTATCAACTCTCATCCCTCAGCACAAGCTTAAAGAGGTGATGTTTAGTCCGACCAAGCAAAGAAGAGCCTCTGGCAAGATGGGAAAATGACTCCATATTGGTCAATATATGCTCAAGAATTATAAATGTGGTTTCAATAGTAGATCAAATTGTATCATACAATTTGAGATGAAATTGATAATTTTTGAAGCAATATTGACCAAGCTGGAGTCATTTTCCCATCATGCCAGAGGCTCTTCTTTGCTTGGCCATACTATACCTTATATTCTTTTGTTATAAGATTTCGGATTTTGTATAATGGAATTATGTATATTATTAAGATCTTAAATTTTGTATTTCATTTTGATTGGTCTAATAAATTTATTATTATTATTATAATTATTAAATAATAATTCTATGCTCTGTCAGTTCAGTCTGCAAGCGGTATGCCAGGAATATTGAGTCTATAGCGCAAGCCGCTCACAAACAAACCTAACAGAGCTAACTATCATTATAATTTATTCGCCATGTTAGCTTCAATCGTCATTATCAATAATATATTTTTGCATCATCAGCAAAAAAGATTCTTTCTGAATTTTGGCACAGTATACGATTCTTCAAGTTTTAATTTGAGCAATCACTATTCCCATTCGCCCTTCTATAGCTTCAACATCGTATCCTTTCAAAGAAGTTAATAAATAAATCATCTTGGAACAAAAAACGTCCACATTATTTGATCACAGCGTTATGTTTACCATCACCACTTTCCTTTCTCCAACAACGCTTTCTTCCCTACCTCTCATTCATTCATTTACTTTTTCCATTTATTTTTGATTTCTGTTAGCTTATTTCTTAGTATTATCAATAAATTCCTTATTAGTTTTAATTATTGATCTGAAATGAATTCAAGTAATTAGTTTTGGAATTATTAATGGATTTTTATTTGATTTCTGTTAATCTCTTCTACTGTATTAATTATAAATTTATTATTGTCTATTATCATTTATTTATCTTCAAACTTGATAGGTTCTTTACCCTATAGTTTTATTATTGTTTATTATCATTTTCATCTTTTTATTTCATTTTTATTCAAGGCATATGTTGTATTTGTGCAGAAATGTAGTTGAGGGTTAAGTGTAAGAGAGGGCCGGCTGCGCCCTAACTTCGCCCTCCCAGGTTATTAAATAGAGGCAGCCATTCTATTGTATTGTATTCTATTCTATTCTATTCTATTCTATTCTATTCTATTCTATTCTATTCTATTCTATTCTATTCTATTCTATTCTATTCTATTCTATTCTATTCTATTCTATTCTATTCTATTCTATTCTATTCTATTCTATTCTATTCTATTCTATTCTCTGTCATCTTCTTGGCAATACAAAGCCTACATTAATATAATTCGATTATGGCTACCTTCACCAGTTACTACCAAGCATTATTTACGATACAGCCACTCACTAGCCATATAATACACAATTCAAATCTGCCCATCAAATAAAACCGTCCACCAGCAATACAAGGCTAACATTATAAACGTCAAGTAGCCTATAGTCTGTCCAAGCAAAGAAGACATTCTAGCAAGATGGGAAAATGACTCCAGCTCTCTCAATATTGGTTCAAAAATCATAAATTTGGGCTCAAATTGTAGATCAGAATGTTCCCTACGATTTGAGACTAAATGTATAATTTTTGAACTGATATTGACCAAGCTGGAGTAATTTCCCCATCTTGCCAGAATGTCTTCTTTGCTTGGACGACAGACTTTACCAACAAAAGCACAGCGAAAAATGTTGGGTTAGGTTAGAGAGGTGAATTTATGTTGGGGGGGGGGGTGTTTTACGTTCAGGAGCATACCCCCCCCCCTTCAGCGGACTCCTTCGAAATAATATTGAATTATGCGTTAAAATGTAAGATTATACGCGCTTTGAGAACCAAGAAAAGGATGAAGATGGTGAAATAAAAAATAATAAAGGAGAAAAAACGAGAATAAAAAGAAGAAGATGATGAAGAAAAAGAAGAAGAAGCAGAAGAAGAAGAAAAAAAAGAGGAAAAGAAGAAGAAGATAAAGAAGAGATAAAGATGTGGTGGTTTGTATATTGAGGCATTTCCAATAAAAGTACTAGTAGTTCTGTGAACAGTAGACCTCACGGAGTCACCCATGGATGGGGCATTAATCATGAAGGGAATACTTAGTTATGTTGAGTTTCATTAATTGCATGCGTCATTGCATGCAATTAATATTAAACTCGACAGCTGGTTCAACACGAATAATTCTATAGTGTGAATTCTCCTATGTTCAGGAGTATCAATGTATATAGTAATATTTAATATGGTAGGTAATTCCTTTTCCTTTCATATTATCCTTAAAATGCAATATTTCAAGGAACCTTACATATACATCGACGCGCAATTTCAAGAGGAACATTCCTGTCAAATTTCATCAGAATCTATTGCCGCGTTTGTCGTAAATGCGGAACAAACAAACAAACATAAAGAGAAATGCAAAATGGTCGTCTTGAATCTAGACTTCCTTGAAAATTAATTGATTCCTAGACTTTATAAGTGAACGTACAGAGGTGACAGGTGAAAAATCCAGTTATAAAAAGTGTAAGAGGTAAGAGATGACGACCAAAAATGAACAAGGGTAAAGTGCAGCTAGCAATCAATTGATCAGTTAGAAGCCATATGACGCTTTTAAAACGCATTAATTAGCGTACAGAGCATTAGTGGCACAGAGAGAGAAGGAAATCAGAGAGATAGTTGGAGGGAAAGAGAAAGAGCAAGGGAGAGAGCCGACAGCGAAATTTGACCGCCTGTTTTTCAAGTAAATTAGCAACTCCACTGACGCATATGTCATCGCGCCAAATACGAACTCGAATACCTTTTCAGATTCACAAGCACTGTTCGTTTATTCTGGCGACCAAAGTCAACAGGTCTGATCAAGCGCCCCCGAAAATAGCCCCCGGGGGGTCGCATTTTCACTTATAATGCACCACTAATTGGCATTATTCCCCCGAACAACGGAGAATTTTCCGTCAAAATGCGAGGTTTTGCACACCCCAAAAATGTTGCGTTTAAATTTTGACGGATATGCTTGACAGTAGCTACAGTCTGTCCAAGCAAAGAAGACATTCTGGTAAGATGTGCAAATGACTACAACTCGATCGATATTGCTTCAATAATTATAATTATTGGTCTTCAATTGTTGTAAACATTCTGATCTACAATTTGAGGCCAAATGTACAATTTTAAAACTAATATTAACCGAGCTGGAGTCATTTTTACATTTCGCCAGAATGTCTTCTTTGCTTGGACAGACAAGCTGGCCGGTGGAGATATAACCCTATTTACATAGCCCGAGACGCAGTGTGTGAAAATCTGTTTAATTAATGAAACCGTTTGATTTGACAAGCTCGAAAATTTACGTGCACGGTGTATCTTGGCAGAATATTTACAGAAACATTCGGTAGAGCGCGCAGTGTGAGAACTCTGTTGATTAATTGAATGCGTTCGGTGGAATTCAGAAATCCATCTGATTATGTAATCAGATTAATGCGACGAATACATATTTTCAAATGAAGTGAAAAATGATTGAATGGATCAGTGACAGCGAAGAAACAGATCTTCTAGCGAATAAATTAACTGAAAAATGTAGGACTGGAGCACTGGCGGCTCGTGCCCACGAAACAGGTGAAGTGCTGTACAATAAAAGATACGAGCACTTCACATGTTTCGTGGGTACGAGCCGCCAGCGGATTGAAGGCAAAATTCAGTAACTTACGAGAAACAATAGTGTAAGGATGAAAATAACGCACAAAAGGTTTCAAAAAGAGGGAATGGTAAGATAGGAGAGTGTTCAAAAGCTGAGAAAAATCGAGTTTCATAGTAACTATAGTAAATATAGTAATATAGTAAATATAGATATTTGGTTTCGTATAGTAAAATACTTTTTGTAGGTAGAGGCTTTTTGTACAACCAGTTTTTTTTTTTTTTTTTTTTTTTTTTGCTGCGGATGATGCCCACATAAGTATTTCAATTTACTTGTGCGTGGGTAATGGAGTGTGCGAGGGTGATTTATGAGGTGCATAAACGACCATGCCTCTGGTGGGATTCGAACCCACAACCGGGTAGCGCTAGCGGACTGAAGGTTGTAACGCCCCAGACCACTCGGCCACCCCGGCCGGCATTCCTCCGAGCATTGCTGTAGAGTAGATATTCTCACAGGAAGGTGAATGAGAAATACCATTATGATTAAAACAATAAAAATATTGATGAAAGAAATGAATTCGTTCCAATAGCCTGCGGATCTTTTAGCGTTACGTGTCTTGTAATTTGTGGATGATATGAAGCTAAATTCCTATAAAAGTAAATAGTGTTTCTATTTATTCTCTGGTCTCAATTATAGGAAACATTTCGATCTTCAATTTAAGACCAAATCAATAATGTTTGCATCAATATTGACCGAGCTGGAGACTGGAGTAAGACTCTTCTTTGCTTGAACAGACTATACCTTGGGGCATTCGCGGCACATGCCTTCGCACTGTCGATACGGGCCTTAGGCCAGCCGCAAACGCGTCCACAACAAATGTCTTGTCCTCAACAAGAGTTGTGATTGGCTGGCATGCGTGCGTGCACGTGCGTCTCAGCATACGCCAGGCCATAAGAGTGATTCATTTGTTAACGCCACCAGATCATCTGGGGATTATAATAGAAAACATTTTCCATTTTAATGGTAACAAATTGGGTCACTGATTTGATTGGTATATTCACACGTCACAAGCTTATCACAATAATTGTGAGTTTGTGACCAATCTATTGGTCTAGCTCCAAACTCGAACAATCTACCTTATTCACTTGAAATGGAAAATCTTAAACTTTCTTCCAAAAAGTTATTTATAGATAATATGATACTCTGTTAATGATGTAGCTTTATGGGGAATCTTCAGTTAGCGTGTGATTCTATTGATTGAGTGTTTCTATTCCATTTTTGTTAGTAATGAAGACAAGGCTGGAGTAACTTGATCAATGTCTTAATAATTTCAAAATGATTTTACAAAAACTCATCGTAATTGGATGACCAACTTTTACAGCAAAAAAATCTGTAATGAATATTTTAAAACTCATTCACATTAAAACTCACTCCACAAATTAACAACAAAACAGAAATTGATCGTTTCTGCAATATTGCAAATGAGGCCCTGGGGTGCTTGGTAGTGGGGGGGGATGAGAGGGGGTTTGGTTGGAGAACGGATCATAAAACATTTCAATAAGCAAAACACATTAACGCGAGTGAATGATGGTGATGTCGACGATGATTCAGGATACGTGAGGAGGAGGAGGAAGAGGAGGAGGAGGAGGAGGAGAAGAGGTACTAGTAGTTGATTGGCGCTCAAAATTTCGTTTATATAAAACTTGATCATTCTATTCCAATGCATCGCTAAATGATTTGCTCTGTTTTCGTCAGTCATTTCTCAAATTACGCGCCAGTCAATCAGGCCGAATTAATTAGCTTAATTATAATTGATAAATTAATTAATCTAATTGTCCGAAGCCATTCTGTCTCTCACTCACTCTCACGTGTCTCTTTCCATCGCGCGTTTTAAACCGAGCTGTCAGCTCTGAACGTTCTACTGAAAATTAATTTTGTTCCACATAGTAATCAATAGATTGATTGATTGATGGCATTGAGAATGTGTAACGCATCTAATCAATACATATTTGTATTAAATGTACAATACATAAACGAAATTGATGAATTTGTGTAGTAATAGAACCTACATTATATGGGCTACTGGGTAGAAGTTTCATATAATTGTTACGAGAGTCGCTCGAATCATGATTATATATTTTCTTTTCTGACAAAAAAAATATAGCTGACGCCAAAAAGTTAGGCGGTTTCGTATGTCACTGGTACGATATTCAACTACAGCTGACACAGCTACTACTAACAGCTGATGTACTGTATCCATTGTCTCTTTTGATTTTGGAAAAACATCATATAGGCATAGCCGAATGATAATATTCTAATTGACAATATCAGCTGTTGGAGCGCACAAGCAGCAGACGAAACCGCTCCTTGTGAGCTTCAACAGCTGAGTTTGTCAATTATTAGAGTTCCCCTTTGGCTGGACGAAGATAATGTTTTTGAAATCAAAAAAGACAATAGCTGTTTTACATTAGGTTACACTATGTACCAGAGACAGTCGAAACCGCTTCAATTTTCAGCGTCAGCACTGCACTGGCGGCTCGTGCCCACGAAACAGGTGAAGTGCCCGTATCTTTTACTGTACAGCACTTCACCTGTTTCGTGGACACGAGCCGCCAGTGGTCAGCAGTATTATTGAATGGAATATTTTGAAACATTGAAGTTTGCAAATCCAGCAAAATTCTGTCAAGAAACAGATCTACAGACAAGAAAATATTGAGAACAATGAAAGAATTTATCATTCTTCAAATGTATTTTGAACGAAATAGATTACAATATCAACATTTTACAGACTGTTAACCGACAATGTAAAACAACTACAACTTTGTCTATGATATTTAATGTGAAACGTCTCTAATTCATCGCACAAAAACCTCGAATTTATCGGAAAAGTTGAAATTACTGGTGCGGCGCGACAACTCAATCTATCAGAAGAGATTGCTGTTGGGGGGGTTTAGGGGTTTATCTGATAGAATCGCAAGCATAATATAAATTCTTTGTCTGAAATTTTACTACCAGAGAACATAAAATGGCTGTGATTGATCTGGGTAGATCTGATGGCAGTGTTGTGGGTAGGGGGTGAATTGGAAATTGGAAACAAAAGAGGACGAAACGGAAACAAAAGAAGAAGAAAAAGGAGAAAGAAGGAGGAAGGGAGAGGAAGGAGATGGAGAAGAAGGAGTAGAGGGGGGAGGAGGTGTAGGAGGAGGAGAAGGAGGTGAAGAAGAGAGAAGGAGGAGGAGGAGTAGGAGGAGGAGGAGGAGGAGGAGAGAGAGGAGGAGAGGAGGAGGAGGAGGAGGTGGAGAAGGGAGGAGAAGGAGGAGGAGAAGGGAGGAGGAGGAGGAGGAGGTGGAGAAGGAGGAGGAAGGAAGAAGGAGAAGAGAAGAAGAAGAAAAAGAAGGAGGAGGAGAGAAGAAGGATAAGGAGGGAGGTGGAGAGAAGTAGGAGGAGGAGAAGGAGAAGAAGAAAGAAGAAGTGAGAAAAAGAAGGAGGAGGAGAAGAAGGAGGAGGATAAGGAGGAGGAGGAGGTGGAGAAGTAGGAGGAGGAGGAGGAGAAGGAGAAGAAGAAGAAAGAAGAAGG
Source organism: Sogatella furcifera (assembly GCA_017141385.1). Lineage (NCBI taxonomy): Eukaryota > Metazoa > Arthropoda > Insecta > Hemiptera > Delphacidae > Sogatella > Sogatella furcifera. Next base: position 356,875 of record CM029547.1, on the reverse strand, counting down.
AGGAGAAGAAGGAGAAGGATAAGAGGAGGAGGGAGAAGAAGGAGGAGGAGGAGAAGAAGAAGAAAGAGTGAGAAAAGAAGAAAAGAAGGAGGAGGAGAAGGAGGAGGAGGAGGTGGAGAAGTAGGAGGAGGAGGAGGAGAGGAGAAGAAGAAGAAGAAGAGAGGAGGAGAAGGAGGAGGAGGAGGAGGAGGTGGAGAGAGAGGAGGAGGAGAAGAAGAAGAAGAAGAAGAAGAAGAGAAGGAAGAAGAAGAAGAAGAAGAGGAGAAGAAGAAGAAGAAGAAGAAGAAGAAGAAGAAGAAGAAGAAGAAAAAGAAGAAGAAGAAGAAGAAGAAGGAGAAGAAGAAGAAGAAGAAGAAGAAGAAGAAGAAGAAGAGAAGGAGAAGACATATTGAAATGATTGTAACCTATATTTTGCTATGTATTTGATTAATCAGTTTCAAGAATTTGGAGAATTGACAGCAAGACAAACAAGTGGGAATTCCAATGGATACAGTGAAAAGACAATGAAAATTGTAAATTGGAATGGAAATGAGTAAAGAATAGGTTCGATTGATTACTGACCTCTTGAGTAGAGTCAATAAATTTGAAACAAGCTAAACAAAACAACAAGCTAATTTGGAAACAGGGTTATAAATTCTCAAATCGGGAACAATTGACATGCAACTGAACTGGCATATTGATGATGTTGCAATCCTGGATGGAATTTTATGAGCAATGTTTATGAGATAGAATCACAAGGTCTTGCTCTGCATAGAAAGTACTACAATACTAGATTTAACTTGTATGAAACGGGGTTTAACGTTGATATATCCTAGTTTTCAAAGTATAAATATGTTATGCTGTTTCTTATGGAAATAAAATTCATCACTTCATATTGAGAGAATGATGGTTGCAGTTACAAACTAGAATCTAGTCCACTGTTGAGGAAGAATTTGAAATAAATCATTTCTAGAGTGATTTAAATTAAAATATTTTGATAATATTTTATCAAAAACAATCTCTTTTAGTTTTGTGAATAAAAATTACATAAAAGTTCACCATCGCAACAAGCCAAAATTTGGTCGGTATTACATAGTAATATTTCATATGCTAATTTACTTATTAATCCATACATTTATTTGAGAGAAAAAACAATAAATTATGGATAAAACACAGACCAATGTCTTTCTGTCTTAATGGCTCAACAGCCCATGAAGGGCCCAGGCCTATCAGCTGGTTGCCAGTTTCATATTCACTCCACTATACAGTCTTGGATACAGTCCAATACGTCTTAGAAATATTACCATAATACTGACCTCAAATTGAATTTTCTAGAGAAATACCACCATTTTCTAGAGAAATACCAAAAAAGAAAAATTAATTTTCACTAATGATTACTGGAAACCATTTTATTTAAAAAAATTATTATTTGTAATAAACCACTGGCGGCTCGTGCCCACGAAACAGGTGAAGTGCCAGTATATTTTACTGTACAGCACTTCACCTGTTTCGTGGCACGAGCCGCCAGTGTAATAAACTGAATATGAAATCCTAAACATGGGAATAAAACGCATTGATAGTAAATCGGAACAAGAGCCAACCCAGCCACACTAGTTAATTCTTGAAGACAGCTTCAGACTGTCCTGATAGAGCTGATCAATTACAAAAGTTATTCGACAAGCGTCTTGATTTCTGGTACCAGCTATAACTGGGAAAAATGAAATCTGAGTTTTGTCCTAAAAATTATAAGCTTCACAGATAGAAACTAGACCACACTCCAATTAAGCTACAAGTGTATCATTTATAACGAAATAAATGAGTCAGAAATGTTTTCAACATTTTTTACAGTAATTTTCACGTGAAACGCATGTCCATCACTGACTGCGGCTCGTACCCACGAAACAGGTGAAGTGCCCGTATATTTTACTATACAGCACTTCACTTGTTTGGTGGGTACGAGACGCCAGTGATGTCCATAAATGCAGAACGAATTGGTGAGACGTGGTCCAGTGACCGACTAAAAGCTTTTGCGTGTCAAGCTAGAATTAAATTAAATTTAGGAAATTGGAGAAATATTTCTAAAATTTCTTACTTCAATTTAAGAATTATTAACCGTCGTAATGAACTTTTAGAGCGTGTAATAAACTAGACATGATAAAATTGTTCGTGAAAGTAATCCCGGTTTCTGATAGGTGAATTTACTACTCGTCATTTCCGACGTTTTCCTATGAATGATTATGAAATTCGCCATTTTCTCATTAACCAATCGCCATCTTGTGTATATCCAATTCTGCCACTGTCGACTCGTGCCCACGAAATAGGTGAAGTGCTGTACAGTAAAGATGCGTGCACTTCACCTGTTTCGTGGGTACGAGCCGCCAGTGAATTCTGCCAATCAGAGACTAGTATTACGATCAAAATCAGAATACCAATACCCAATTCAAATTGATTTGGGCTATTTATCCTTTAAAGAAAACACAAGTAACAAACTTAGAAATAAATAACAATATAATAATGATAAGTTAGCGAGAAATAGAATAACTCTTAATCCAAATACTTGTAAATACAATGTAAATTAAGGAAGGTTGAAGAAAACAATTATTATAAATAATAAAAGTAATTTCAATACAAATATTTTATCAATATTATCATACTACAATTTCAATAATATTTCATTTCAAAGTGTGTCGTCACACTGTATTCTGTGAATCTAATTTCCGAGAATTATGAACATATTTTATGAGAACATGTTTTTTTACTAAAATATGATAAATATAGACTGTGAAAAATTTTAGTTCTCTTCAAAATTAAAGTACGTTATTTTTTCGAATCAAATTTCCGGTATAGTCTGTCCAAGCAAAGAAGACCCTCTGGCAAGATAGGAGAATGACTCAAGCCCGGTCAATATTGGTTCAAAAATTATCAATTTGATCTCAAATTGTAGTTAATAACAATTTGATCTACTATTAAGACAATATTTATAATTCTTGAACAAATATTGACCAAGCTGGAGTCATTTTCCAATCTTGCCAGTAAGAGGGTCTTCTTTGCATGGACAGTCCATAATATGAACACGTTTGTTTTTCAAAAATACTTTTTCCCAAATACGTTTCCTTTAGAAAAAAATTCTCAAAAATGTTACATTTTCAACTATTTTTATACACTTTTCATCTAGTTACTCTGTCTAGCGAGAAATCTCTAACACGCCATATATTTTCGATTATATCTCAGCTCATAGGCTACATAGAAAGTTCTGGTTTTTACTAGTTGATTGGTACCATCAACAATCTACAATTTGATATTGTAGCATTTGATGATTTTTGGTACCATCTACAATTTGAGGCAACGTTTTCATTGGATTCGGTGTTGATTAGTTTTTTAATTAAATAAATAAAATTTGAAGTGAGATAATTTGGATGTGTTTATTTACGAGTGTGTATTGGTGAATCAGGTGATCTGCAAATTTTGACATACTCCGCTATCACCAAAGATAATTTTTAGAAGAATGTGTTTATCAGATGTATTCATGTCAAGAATCATGTAAAAGAAGTAGTGATTCTTAATTTTTTCGAATTAGTGAAAAATTTTCAAGTTTCTAACTACACAATACTTTCTTTGGTGTACTTTTTTTCGTGCATTTTAAAAAGTGTTTTTTTTTTAAATAATTTTCATCTATAGTCTAAACGGTGAGCATAATCAATGAGGAAGAGTGAGTCCCATTAATAAAGCAGGCTAGTTAGAGCCGGAGCCCAATGTATTAAGGCTAGATCCATATAATTAATAGCCCTAATAATGGAGGGAAATGACAGCGTTGCCATGGCAACCAGATGGGGAGACACCACAACAACACGGCGCACGCACGCACACTCACACACGCACATGCTAAACGATATTATAAGCAAGGGTTGTTGGATTATACTAGAGGAGTGGACCCGAGCATGAATAAGTACAAAACTGAATAAAATTGGACTGAAATGTACGAAGAAACAATATAAAATAGTTCTAATCATTGAAAATAATATTGCGAAGCCTTGAAAAGCATCTTCATCAACACTTGTAACTTACTTACTTAGGTCTATTCATAGGTAGAAATTTCATTGTTAATTACAAGTTTTTTTGACAAGACTTGTTCGTTACCATGCCAACGTTCGTGAAACACTTGTTCATAACCGGCGGAACGCTTGTAAAATTGTTAAAATTCACTTGTTATCACAAGTCTACAATTGTACGTTCGTGAAACGCCTGTAATCAGCTGGATTAGTGAATTTGTTATAAATCATGGTTAGTGGCAAGACTTGTTACGTTGTGAAATAGGGCCCAGATGTATTCATGTCAAGAATCATGTAAAAGAAGTAGTGATTCTTAATTTTTTCGAATTAGTGAAACATTTTCAAGTTTCTAACTACACAATACTTTCTTTGGTATACTTTTTTCGTGCATTTTAAAAAGTGTTTTTTTTTTAATAATTTTCATCTATAGTCTAAACGGTGAGCATAATCAATGAGGAAGAGTGAGTCCCATTAATAAAGCAGGCTAGTTAGAGCCGGAGCCCAATGTATTAAGGCTAGATCCATATAATTAATAGCCCTAATAATGGAGGGAAATGACAGCGTTGCCATGGCAACCAGATGGGGAGACACCACAACAACACGGCGCACGCACGCACACTCACACACGCACATGCTAAACGATATTATAAGCAAGGGTTGTTGGATTATACTAGAGGAGTGGACCCGAGCATGAATAAGTACAAAACTGAATAAAATTGGACTGAAATGTTCGATAAACGGACTGTAACCGTTCAAAAACGGACTGAAAGCATTCAAAAACGGACTGAAAGCGTTCAAAAACGGACTGAAATGTTTGATTAACGGAATGTAACCGTTCAAAAACGGACTGAAATGTTCGATTAACGGAATGTAACCGTTCAAAAACGGACTGAAATGTTCGATAAACGGAATGTAACCGTTCAAAAACGGACTGAAATGTTTGATAAACGGACTGTAACCGTTCAAAAACGGACTGAAATGTTCGATAAACGGAATGTAACCGTTCAAAAACGGACTGAAACGTTCGATTAACGGAATTTAACCGTTCAAAAACGGACTGAAATGTAATGTAAACTGAAAGCGTTCAAAAACGAACTGAAATGTTCGATTAACGGAATGTAACTGTTCAAAAACGGACTGAAACGTTCAAGGACCGGATTGAAAACTATCAAAAACCTGATAAGGTTCGTTGAAATCTTACTAAAGAAATAGTATGTTCGAAATTTGATGGGTTTTGAAGAATTTGATTCGCTTGAAGTCATTTGTATAATTTTTGTATCATTTTGTACAAGTCTGTCCAAGCAAAGAAGACAGGCTGGGAAAATGACTCCAGCTCTGTCAATATTGGTTCAAAAATAATAGATTTGGTCTCAATTTGTTGGAAACATTCTGATCTTCAATTTCAGACTAAATTTATGATTTTGAAACCAATTTTGACCGAGCTGGAGTCATTTTCCCATCTTGCCAGAATGTCTTCTTCGCTTGGACAGACTTTACACAATGATAACACTTGGAAAATTGGGATATTCAATAATTCAAACGGCGCGAATGAGGTTGTACAGCTGATGTTGTCAATTATAATTGTCATTTAGATATACCTAGTGGGAGTTTCCAAATTGAAAAAGATAATAGCTGCTTACATCAGCTGTTAGTAGGTTACATCACGTACAAGAGACAGACGAAACTGCCGAAACTTTCGGGGTCAACAATTAAAGGAAATTGAAAATAGGAGAATTGGAAGAGAGGGAATAGATGCACTGGCGGCTTGTTCCCACGTAACAGGTGAAGTGCCCGTATCTTTCACTGTAGAGCACTTCACTTGTTACGTGGACACGAGCCGCCAGTGATAGATAGAATAATGAGACAGAGTACAGGCATTAAGGAATTAAATCAATCCTTCTTCTCAGGGATAATTCAATTGGAATAATTTTATTAGGTAATAATCAACTTACACAGTCACCCAACATGAATTTTCTTGATGAATTTCAATTATAATTAACATGAAAATTCCATTTTAACATGAACATGAACTGTGATGTCAGGCAAATTCTTATTATAGGCTACACCGTTCATTAATTGGTTGAATGGGTAGCTTCTAATAAAATTAAGAAAGAGGTGAAGTAAGGAAAAGAAGAAGAAGAAGAAGAAGAAGAAGAAGGAGAGGAAGAAGAGAAAGAAGAAGAGGAAGAGGAAAAAGAAGAGAGAAGAAGAAGAAGAAGAAGAAGAAGAAGAAGAAGAAGAAGAAGAAGAAGAGAAGAAGAAGAAGAAGAAGAAGAAGAAGAAGAAGAAGAAGAAGAAGAAGAGAAGAAGAAGAAGAAGAAGAAGAAAAAGAAGAAGAGGAGGAGGAGAAGAGGAGGAGGAGGAGGAGGAGGAGGAGGAGGAGGAGGAGAAGGAGGAGAGAATAAGGGAGATGAGAAAAAGAAGTAAACGGAAGAAGAAGCAGACAGGAGAACCAAGGAGGATGGAACACAAGAGAGAGCAAGAGGAAGGCGAAGGAGAATGAGAAGTGACGGTAATTAAGAAGTAAAAAGAAGGAGAAATAGTAAGAGGAGAATGAGAACGAAGAGATAGAAAAAGGAGAAATAAGTGAAAAGATGAATATGAAGAATGATGATATGAATAAAGAAATGAATTATATGGAGAAGCACCCATTAGAGATTGCAAGCATGAGGCGTGTGACAGGAATAGAATATTAATAATAATGATAATAATAATAATAAGGGTATAGTTTAACAACAGCTTTTGTAGCAGACGCGAGCAGGGGTAGTATAATATATATCAGAGTTTGATTGACACTTATTAAAGTCCGACAATTAAGGACGAAAGATATTTTGATATGAATTTTTGGCCTCCTTAATTAATTTCAACTTAATTAAAATTTGAGCCAGCCGAAGCGCGTTTCACCCCCACCACCCCTACCATCATCCCCTCCCACCCTCTTATTATTGCTTCAACGAGACGCTCGCACGCGCAAGCACAATCACAAAACCCACCCTACCCCTCCCCGCATCGCTAAACAAAGTGTCAACGTTATTGGACTAGCGCGATGTTCATGTACAGCGTGTATATACATGTATTGCAGAACAGCATATATTTATTGTAGAACAGTATACTCTGTATTAAGCTGTGAAAGCTGAGTTCAAAACATTGTTAAAATTGGCGTAAAATGGTTGTATTGGTGTTTATGAGACATTGTTTGAGGAGAACTGATAATAGTCGTTTCCCGAAAAGTGCAATTTCTTGATGAATTACTCATTATTCAGCAATTACAGTTGTGTCAAGCACAGAAGAGCCTTTGGCAACGTGGCTGCCATTCACTGCTCGTAATGAAAATTGTTCTAGTATAGCCAAATTTATAAAGAAATAGTACAGGCTTATAACCGGTTTTTCCAAGCACACTCAAAGTTGAGGGACCCTCAAGTTCACTACACTTTACTACATTTCCTATACTTATCATAGAAAATGTCAGCTGTTCATCAAAATTTGAGGGTCCCTCAACTTTGAAAGTACTTGGAAAAACCGGGCATTAGACTATTTTTTCCGTCTCAGTTCATAATTAATTATGTTATGATTTGTGCTATCATATGTCAATAATTGAATAAATGAAAAAATGAAAAAAAATTTTCATTTGTGAAATCAATATGATTACGATTAGTGTAGAAACGGTAGGTTGGCTGAAGTGATTTTACTAGCTGGAGTTCTAAGTTCTGCGCATGCGTAGTTACACACTCACTTCCCTCCGCCATCTTGCAAGTGGCTCTTCTGTTCTTGGCACAACTGTACAGTGAAAATAGAGGGGCCTGTTTCAGAAAACTGCTTTAAATCTTGTAGAACATTTATAATGAGCACTGATTGGCTCAAAAATTTCAATTTTAACTCCAATTTTTAATTAATTTAAACACACGAAAGGACAAAAATGTGTAACAAAAATGTGATGGTTTAGTTTCTTGAAGGATTTAAGAGTTCAAGAAAGGATCTGTCTCATTAAAGTTAGGTTCTGTAAGGTGAGGCCGCACTGCCGTATAGAACATACACACCATCCACCGTAATGCATCGTATGAATTGTATGACGTCATTCTGTTTTTGAGGTTATGTTGTCCATATTTAAGAATTTCAAGATGGCGGCTGAACACATACCATTCATACGATGTATTACTGTGGATGGTGTGTATGTTCTATAGATTTACCAACTACCCTCCACCCTCCAGGCTCTACCCACTAAAAGATATGAAATACTCTTCAATGAAGAACTAACTGATGGTCACCCAATAAATACAATAACTTGTTCAATTATTTGACACTTAAATTAAATACAGGAGCGTGTTCCATGAAAGTTAGATATCTTATAAAACAGGAATAATTTTTATACACATTGGGCATGGATTGGTAATGTTTACCTGAAGCCAGAACGTTGGGCGGTTTCATTCATCTGTCTCTTGTACGTGATGTAACCTACTAACAGCTGATTCAAAGCATCTATTGACTTTTTTAATTTCAAAAACATCATCCAAGAATAGCTAAAAGGAAACTCTATTTGACAACATCAGCTGTTGGAACGTACAAGGAGAAGGCGTACAACTTTTTAGTGTAAAAATTACACAAATTACAATAATAGTTACACACAATTATTTAGTGTACACTATTATAGTGTAACCTCACATTTCCTTCTATTTTCTATAGCTATACTGCTCAAATTTTCTCATTAGAAATTTTCCTCTTGATTTGTCTCATTCCCTCTCAATTTGCCTCTTCCCTCTCACTCACTCACTCTCACTCTCTCACTCTCACTCTCTCTCTCACTCTCCTCTCCTCACACGTGTCCTAACCTGCCTCCTAATCACTCAGCATCAGCTCTTTTGCATACCCCCCACCATTACTCACCCCTGCACTTTCGACTATAGTCTGTCCAAGCAAAGAAGACCCTCTGGCAAGATGGGAAAATGACTCCGGCTTGATCAATATTTGTTCAAAAATTATAAATGAAGTCTTAATAGTAGGTCAAATTGTTTCCTACAATTTGAGATCAAATTGATAATATTTGAACCAAAATTGACCGAGCTTGAGTCATCTATCCATCTTGCCAGAGGGTCATCTTTGCTTGGACAGACTATACCTACCCTTCAAAGTGTACACTGACTCACTATTTACTCCCTCACCCCCCCCCCTCCCTTAACCAACCCCCTTCTCAAACCCCTTCCACCGGGCCACATAACTAGGGGTGTACTACCAATTAAACGACTCACCCTCTTATAGCAGAGACAACCAACACACCTACCTAACCTAACTTCCCTAGCTTGTATAGTCTGTCCAAGCAAAGAAGACACTCTGAGAAAATAGGAAAATGACACCAGCTCGGTCAATATTCGTTTCAAAATTGTAAATTTGGCCTCAAATTGTAGAACACATTCTGATCTACAATTTGAGACCAAATTTACAATTTTCGAACCTATATTGTCCGAGCTGTGGTCATTTTTCCATCTTGCCAGAATGTCTTCTTTGCTTGGACCGGCTTTCTATCAGTCACTACCTCTTACTCACTCACACACACTTACTCTCTCTCACTCCTTGATGCTCTGTTTACTATATAGTTACTATATACTATATAGTGTCAAAAATAAGGCGGTTTAGTCTGCTCGTTGTGCGCTCCAACAGCTGATGTTTTCAAATTGAATTATGTTGCTACGCCTAAGAGATATTCAAGAAATCAAAAGAGACAATAGATGCTTTACATCAGCTGTTAGGAGGTTACATCTCGTACAAGATACAGACGAAACCACCTTACTTTTTGGCGTCAGCTGTTAACATCTGCAATCAGTGTAGTTCGTCTACTCACCTGCCACCAATCATCCATTCATTCAAAATTTAGAAAAATTCATTCATCGAAATTCAAAATTTAGTTTCGATTTTGAATGCAATTCCTACTCTTGAATTTACAATACATATACAGGGTGTTTCAGGAGGAATGTGCAATAATTCTCAGGCTGATTCTTTACACCAAGTAGACAAAAAGTTCCATGGGACCAACCCCAAAAACGCTTTGTTACAATGGCGGAAAATTGAGATTTTTCAAAAATAATAATTATTCTAATTTTTTAGAGGCTTTAGTGAGGTTCTAAAATAATCAATTCCTATGTAAAATTAGCTGAGGAATTCAATGAAACCAGTTCCAATAACTTTGACGGTTATTGGGATAATTGGAAAATATGCTGAAAAACGCCATTTTTCAACAATAAGGGTTATAACTGGATAAGGAATCATAAAATTGTGTTTTTTATTAATGGAAGTTGAAGAGAGTCCGATTCTAAAGAAAAGTTAAATGGCGGCGATTGTGTAAATCTTACCCAAACCTCAGAAATGGCGATCAAAAAACGCAGAATCGCTACTAAACACAAATTCATCACTTGTCCTATGTTTTGTCAATTTTGCGATTTTTGATCGCTATATCTAAGATTTGGGTGAGATTTACACTATCGCCGCTATTATTCCAATTATCTCAATAACCGTCAAAGTTACAAACTTGGAACTGGTTTCATTGAATTCCTCAGCTAATTTTACATAGGAATTGATTATTTTAGAACCTCACTAAAGCCTCTAAAAAATTAGAATAATTATTATTTTTTGAAAAATCTCAATTTTCCGCCATTGTTATCTCAACGTATTACTTCAAGTAAAATAAATATTTCTCTGATCTAAACTACACAACAATAGTAAATTCACTCTAGTAGCTATGTAACTATGAAAGCAATAAAAAAGTACACTAGAACTATGTGTAGAAACACTCCATATTCCATGATCGGAGAATATAATATTTCATTGTTATTTGATTTAAATGCAATTTTATATAATAATGCAGAATGAGTTTTCAAACTCACCCATCAACTAGGTTTCATTGAGCTTCATCATTCATTCTTGGGTTGCAATGTTGACATACCTGCAAAAATAAGACATTTTTGAATTAAGATCTTGACGAACAATGCATCCAAAATTATTTCCATTCAAAACTGGGCAGATAATAGTAATAAGTAGTTTTAAAGTTCAAAAGTATTGTTATTGTGCTAATTTATGAGACTCTTTATTGCGTGAAACATTCTATTTTCGAACTGAAAACTTATTTTCGAACTGAAACTGATACTGAATTAATTTATAATAATAATAATATTCGTGTAACCTGGCTGGCTCAGGTCTGGTGTCAGAGTTATCAGGTCGCTCCTGATCAATTTCAGGGCCTCTGACATGACTTAACGACGGTTTTCAATTAATTAATTATACTTTATTATACATCTATTGTATAATATACAATGCAAGTACAAGTATAACATAATATATACTATATTATACTATTGTAAGTTATGAATATGACAAAAGTGAGACGATTTCGCCTACTCCTTGAGGTTTCCCCTAAACCTTTTTTAATGTTGCAACCAAGTGTGTCAATTATAGCCTAATTTTCCAAGATGTTTTCACTCCATGCAATTCCAATTATTGGAAGAATTCACAATCATAAAACCGATTATCAGCCAAAGATGACTGACAATGATCAATTGGCCTGGCAAAGAAGATTATAATCAATCTATCTAATGAATTAACAAATATCATATCGGTAAATTCCACCCTTTTTGCAACTATCTTATTTTTTGTTAAAAAAATCAGCCCAGCTGCTTGGAGAGCAGGTCCAGACTGATTTTGAAGTGGTGTGGATAGAGTTAGCGATCCAGGGCCCGAAACTCCCATTTAAGGGGGTTTAGGGGGTACTCAAGTGGGGGTAACCCCCTAGGGGTTGTGAGAGGGGCGGTGGGGGGTGGATTCTCGGACAGGAAGCAATTAGTGCCAGGTTACTTCCGCCCGACTAACCCTTATTAAATGATTAACTATCGACTAACAACCTCCTCTTACCCTCTTTCGCTCCTCCTCATTCTTTTCTCCTCCTCCTCCTCCTCCTCCTCCTCCTCCTCCTCCTCCTCCTCCTCTTCTTCTTCTTCTCCATGTACTCCTCCTCCTCCTTCTCTTCCTTCTCCACCGCTTCTTGAGACTAGCCCATTATCAAAACCCAGAGTACCCCAATGGAAGGGGTATACAATAACCGCCCTATGCTAACGTAAGTCAAGCATTCCACCTATGAATAATTTGTTAACCTCTCGTATGTGGAGAGTATGGAAAACTTGGCGCGTATCGTTACGAGGATTTTATTCCTGAAAATATTATCACATTGGGATTTAAAAATGAAAATTATTCTGTTCCAATTTGGTGATTATTCAAAGGTTTTAAGCACATATAACTGAACTCTCAAAACTTATACAGATATTTTGGCTTTCTTTTGTTTTGAAATTTTAGAAAAATTTGTTCCAATTTGAAATGATTACTCACTTTGGTATGAGAATTATTCATTCTCTACACGTTTTCATGGACAAATTTGAATTTCACAAAATTTCAATTTCACATAATGTGCAATATATTTAATACACTAGCCGGCTCCTCCTGGACCCCGACAGTGTGAGTCAAACAGGCTCGCTTCGCTCACCTGCAAAACCTCTGTCAGTGTAAGCTGAGACAAACATGCTCAGCCTGCAAATTCCGTTCAGAAGGGATTCGATATTTATTGAACACAGCATTTATAGACCCAATTTGGACCTGTTTACCAAATTTAAACATTTTCAGACAATTTTTTCTCGAAAAATCTAAGAAAAACTCCGAAAATTCCCAAAAATAGTAAAACGCTAATATTGAGCGTAACCTTGGGAAGTATATCGGACATAGTTTGAAACTTGATTCAATATCTTCCAAATTAGTTTATCTCTAATCTCGCTGAACTATTGAATTTACAGTAACGATTGGTCGTACCAAGGCGGATGATATGCAACCCGGAATACATCTACAATTTTGAAAAAATTGATTACTGGCGTAATCTTGAACGGATTCCAAAAATATTTAAACACAACATTTCTAGACCTTATCTGAACCTGCCCACCAAATATCAACATTTTCTACCGATTGGTTCTCGAAAAAATAAAGAAAACGACGAAAAACTATGGAAAAATTCAAATATTTGGCGTACCCTTATGAAGTTTTGAAAATCCTTTCTTAGTACGCGTCTAACGGTCCAACTGAACATGCCTGCCAAATTTGAACGCATTCGGTTCGGTAGTTTTTTAGTTCTGCTGATGAGTGAGTGAATGAATGAATGAGTGCCATTTCGCTTTTATAGATACAGTAGGCCATACATATATATATTGAGTTGCTCCAAATTTTCATCTACACGGACAACCTGGCATTTAGTTCATTTATTTCATATTCGTATGATAATCAAAAATTTATTTAATAGCTAGCTTATTCAAATTTTAAAAATAATAATTTTAAGCCAAACTATCAATCGTTTTGATTTCAAGATGATGGTCAGGATCAATTGACATTTCGGAGATTACATCACAACAACTTCAACCTGTTCCAAGTCAACAGGAAAACGTAAAAAAATATTATAATTATCACAGAAGTTATGCTATTTTCTTCGAAATGGCATTTGTAAGTGGACATTCTCTACAACTACAAACTATTGGATAATACTTGCACTGCTGGCGGCTCGTACCCACGAAACAGCTGAAGTGCCCGTATCTTTTACTGTACAGCACTTCACTTCTTTTGTGGGCACGAGCCGCCAGTGAATACTTGTTAAATAGTTGTGAAGGTGAGTGATATTGTGGTAGTCATCCATATTGAATGATGATGTATTGTCTCTTCATTTAGTATTGAATAATACTTTGAAAATTGTTATTGCATTTTAAATAAATCAACTGAATGCCAGGTTATCTACAATATAGATGGAAATTTGGAACAGCTTAATGATTGGCTACAACCAATTTGAATAGAGCAGGATTATATTCTTATATAGATATTTATCAATGATTTCCGATACAGAATAGATAACTATCAGCTTTTGATTTCACTCGCTAGGTGTACGTAAACAACAACAAAAATCTTCTGATTGGAAAGAGAGAAGACATTTAGTAGAAGATTGGAGAGAAAGAGAGAAACAAGGAAAAGAGAGAGTGTGTGAGAGAGATTGAGAGAGAATGAGAGAGTAAGAACGAGAGAGAGGTAGGAATTGATAGAATTTAATGAGAATTGGAGAAAACACCATGATCGTAAAAGGACATGAACTGGATCATCATTGAATTAATTTGGGTTTGTTTTCGTAAAAATGTCAATCTGATCAGATATCAAAATCCTGATATCCAATAAGTACTGATTGGAAAGTGTCACTGGCGGCTCGTGCCCACGAAACAGGTGAAGTGCTGTACAGTAAAAGATACGGGCACTTCACCTGTTACGTGGGTACGAGCCGCCAGTGGAAAGTGTGCCAATTAGTGAAATACTGGACACTGGTCAGTTTTTTAGTCTAGAGAATTATTCGCCGATACCGACTTTCTGGTTTGATTAATTAACGAAAGATGATAACTTAAGCAATTAATAGAAGATATTTAAAATGAAGAGCTCATTGAAAGACTGGAAATAAATATCTTTGCTAACTAATTATAGTCTGTCCAAGCAAAGAAGACATTCTGGCAGGATGGGAAAATGACCCCAGCTCGGTCAATATTGGTTCAAAAATTATTAATTTGGTCTCAAATTGTAGATAAGAATGTTTTCTACAATTTGAGACCAAATTTTCAATTTTTAAACAAATATTAACCGAGCTGGAGTCATTGTCCCATCTTGCCAGAATGTCTTCTTTGCTTAGACAGACTATACCAACTACTATTACTGTATTCTTAAATATTCTAGTCCAGCCTTCCCTGTTCTAAATGAAAAGAATGATGCTTATGAGGAAGATGATTGAGACTCGACTCCCATTGGCTAGCTCCGCCCAGTGCTAAAAGTGGGAGTGACCGGTCTAGTCCAATCACAGAGCTTCATGTCACCCAGTACATTTCAGCCATTTTGTTTCGAGTGACTGCCATTTTCTAAGCCAGTATTATCAATCAAAACAGTTTCCAATGAACTACTTGAATCAGTTTTGAATTTTAAATACTTTCGATAGTTAATTTATCAACAATAATGATGATCACTAGTATTAGCGTATGGCTTTATTTGTTGGGGAGACCAAAAGGTAATTCCACCTCGCCAACATAACCATTTTCCGCCAATAGGAAACATGGTAAAAGTTCTTGATTATTTTCACTGTAATTCAAATTCCAATTATAATAATGACGTAAATGTAGTGAGGAATGAATAAATAAAATATTCAAGAAAAATAAGATTAATTTTAAAATTAAAATTAAGAAAATAAGAAAATTAAAAATTAATATCGTCAGTGTTGACATAGTAATGAAAGTTATATTTAAAATTGTTTAAATATACACATTTTCGAAAATATTACTTGGCTGAAAAATCTTCACAGATATGCATAAATTCTTAATTGAATCTTTATAGCCTATAATAATTCTGAACCTCAATGTGAAAATTAATTTATTCTAGATCATAGAGAATCACTGGCGGCTCGTGCCCACGAAACAGGTGAAGTGCCCGTATCTTTTACTGTACAGCACTTCACCTGTTTCGTGGGCACGAGCCGCCAGTGTAGAGAATAAGATGTTTTTTCGCATTTTTGTGGGGGTTAATTCCTTGGAGATCTTTGCTCAATATAGAAAGGATTACAACCTTAAGTGGACATTTATGTCATACATTTTTTTTATGTTACCTGTAATCTATCAAGAAGTACAACCCTGGGTAAAAAACAATTATCAACTTTTTTATGTTACCTGTAATGTACATAGCACGCAACCTGTACTAAAATTAGATCAATGGTTCACGTTTGCAACATTGCAGATACGATAGTTATTAAAAATACTAGAAAAAATTGCATCAAATGAAAGTCCTACTACACAACTTTCCGTTTCATTATATAGCACGGGCCACATAATAATATTTATAATTATAAAAATCTGCACGCTATTAACAGACGATTAAATCTCTAGACGAGAGAAAAGTAAGCTTTATACGTTGGACAAGCAGGATATCATTTTATTTCAGTACAGTCATCTCATTTCTTCTTCTACTTCTTCTTCTTCTTCTTCTTCTTCTTCTTCTTCTTCTTCTTCTTCTTCTTCTTCTTCTTCTTCTTCGTTTTTTCTTCTTCTTCGTTGTTTTTTCTTCTACTACTTCTTCTTCTCTTTCTCATAGTCCTACTTTTCCTCCTCCTCCTCCTCCTCCTCCTTCTTCTCTTCTTCTTCTCCTTTAACGTCCTCTTGCTCTTCTTCTACTCCTCCTCCTTCTTGTTCTTCTTCTTCCTCTTGCTCTTTTTTTTCTTTTTTTTGTTCTTTTCCTCCTTCTTCTTCCTCTTATTCTACTTCTTCTTCTTCTTCCTCCTCTTCTTCCTCCTCTTATTATTCTTCTTCTCCTTTTTGTCCTCCTTCTCTTCTTCTTCTCCTTTATCTTCCTCTTGCTCTTCTTCTACTCCTCCTCCTCCTTCTAGTTCTTCTTCTTCCTCTTGCTATTTTTTTTCTTTTTTTGTTCTTTTCCTCCTTCTTTCTTCTTCTTCTTTCTCTTCTTCTTCTTCTTCTTCTTTTTCTTCCTCTTGTTCTTTTTCTTCTCTTCCTTCTTCTTCTTCTTCTTCTTCTTTCTTCTTCTTCTTCTTTCTTCTTTCTTCTTCTTCTTCTCTTCTTCTTCTTCTTCTTCTTCTTCTTCTTCTTCTTCTTCTTCTTCTTCTTCTTCTCTTCTTTCTTCTTTCTTCTTCTTCTTCTTCTTTTCTCCTTCTTCTTGTTCTTTTTCTTCTACTACTACTTCTTCTTCTTCTTCTATTCCTCCTTCTTCTTTTCTTCCTCTCCTTTTCCAATTCTTCTTCTTCTTTTCTTCTCCTCCTTCTTCTTCTTCTTCTTCTTCTTCTTCTTCTTCTTCTTCTTCTACTATTACTTTTCTTGCTTTTTATTCGCCAGGATACCGATCTATGGTCAATTTAGCTGGCGTATTCATTGAGGCGTAACTGAACGAGTTAATCCACTACAAGGAGGAGGAGGAAGAGGAGGAGGAAGAGGAGAGGTGGGAGGAGGATGAAGAGTAGGAGGAGGAGAAGGAGTTGGAGGAGGAGGAGGAGGAGGAGGAGGAGGTCGACCCGGTTCTTAACATCTATTAATCGCTGATCTTCCGTGTAGAATCTTAGCGATTTCTAAAAACTGTTGAATCACAAGTACTATGCTGCTGTATAATTCTCTAGTGTGTCCAAGCAAAAAAGACCCTCTGGCCAGATGAGAAAATGACTCCAGCTCGGTCAATATTGGTTCAAAAATATTGATTTGGTCTCAAATTGTAGATCAGAATGTTTCCTACGATTGAGACCAAATCAATAATTTTCGAACCAATTTTGACCGAGCTGGAGGCATTTTCTCATCTTGCCAGAGGGTCTTCTCTGCTTGGACATACTATAACATGTGACACCGGCACTGTCGTTCAAGAAACGTTGAAAGCTTTCATGAGACTTATATTGTAGAGCTAGAAATCATTCGTAAATCTTTAAATAACAGCCAAAAATCTTGATAAATTATAATCTTTTTCTGTTTTGAAATTATATAATATTGCTAAGTTACTTTCTAGTCAACTTAACTTCTTGTTCTACAATCTACAAGGATTATTGAATAAAATTCTGTGATTTATGAAGAAGTACATAATATTCATTGTCTCCTCTACCATCATTTCATAGTAATAAAATAAATTTAAATTCGAAAATTATTATTCAAATGACTGCATCACCATAGAAGACAGTTACGTGTGTACAATCCATTAATTACGTTAACAAGAGTCAGGGAAGCTTTATATTGACTGTCCAAACGAAGAAGACATTCAGACAAGATGGGGGAATTACTCTAACTCGGTCAATATTAGTTCAAAAACTATTAATTTGGTCTTCAGTTGTAGTAAATATTGTGATCCACAATTTAAAACAAGATTTATAATTTTTGAATCAATATTGACCGAGCTAGAGTCATTTCACCATCTTGCCAGAATGTCTTCTTTGCTTGGACAGACTATAGCAGGAGAAGGATGATCATAATAATGCAGAAGGGATGATTTTAATTCATTGCTACCCTCTCACCCTACAAGAGAGGAGGAGGTGGAGGTGGAGGTGGAGGAGGAGTAGGAGGAGGAGAAGGAGTAGGAGGAGGAGGAGGAGGAGGAGGAGGAGGAGGAGGAGGAGAAGTAGACCCTCTGCAAGAAGGGTGACCACCCTTTCAGTGTCCCCTCAAACACAGGCATTAGTTTTATTAAATCAAACCCATTGTTTTGAGTTTTCATATTACCGTCATGATTAATGTTCTCCGTTGCAGTCTCCTATATTTGAGTAGGGAGAATTGAATAACGAGAATTATAGAATGGAAAGCGAATATAAGAGAGAATAGAGTAGAGAAAGAGGAAGTAAAGAGAGAGAGAGATAGAAAGAAGGAATCCAATAAATCAGAAAACTTCTAATTTACAAGTTCCAAATTATGAATGTAAACTGAAACCAACTTATTTTTATAATCTCGAAAATCGGGAGAAATAACTATTGGCTCTCTGAAAAGTACTTTTATATTGTTATTTTACTATTAATTCAATTTGAGAATACCCTAACTAATACACTTTTAATGGTCTTAAAATGTTCAATCTATTAGAAATAGGAACACCTTATTTTCAATACGGCGGCGATCCGTGAATCATTGCAACTGTTCTGTATCAAAGAGCTTTCTTGCAGTGCGATTCTGTATCAATTTCGGATTCTGTATCATTACTGTGTATCATTAAGTAAATCGAAGAAAGCATTATGTAGAAATACAACATCTCATTTCATCATCATCGTACCATAAATTTATTCTATTCCGGTTACACTGGGGGCTCGTGCCCACAAAACAGCAGGTGAAGTGCTGTACAGTAAAAGATACGGGAACTTCACCTGTTTTGTGGTCGTGGGTACGAGCCGCCAGCATTCCAGTATTAATCAAAGTTAATAATACTCACATAAGAGTGTTTTTTTCAAATGAATACAAGAGAAAACTGAAATTCTTACTTCCTGAAACAAGCAACACATTATTATTGCCAGCAAAAATTCAGAACCCACAATGGTAATAAGGACCGAACATTGAAAAAAATCCGAATCCTCGCTCGTCTTAATTCTCATTCCACAAGCAGCCATTGTGAATTCTAATTCGCAAAGTCGGAGTATTTTTTAGTATTTTTTGTACTTCTTCGAGAATTAATTTTATTACTTGTATGGTACGGTGAAGTAGTTGGAATTTTTTCAGGCTACGGCTCATATACACACGGACATAAAAAGCGAGACGACTTTGAGTTTATTATTTTAATAACAAGAGAAAATCATGTCCATTGTTTCCAGTTCTCTTCTGGTATTTTCTTCTTTTTTTCTACTTCTACTTCTTCTTCTTCTTCTTCTTCTTCTTCTTCTTCTTTTTCTTCTTCTTCTTCTTCTTCATCGTCTGCTACCACAATAGCTACGGTGGCTCGAGCCAAGCAACTTTTTTATTTCTGAATTCTGAAGTTTCTAGTTTTTTTTATTTATTTCGAAAATGCACCGAACACGCATAAAAATTCAGGCTTTGAGAGTGACTGTGTGTGTGTGTGAGAGAGAGAGAGAGAGAGAGAGTGAGAGAGTAAGAGTCTGTTTTTCAACCCCACCCTCCTCAAACTATTGTCATCGTAAAAGTTGTTTCTTGTGAATGAAGAAGGGTGGGAGGGTGAGAAAGGAGAATCGTCCCTACCCCTCTTCTTCACATCAACATACACTAAATCACCACCCCCTCCACTAACTTCACTTGAAAAAATGCAGCAGTTTTTTCATCCATTGTTAGCAATGAAATGCTTTAATTGTTTCAAATGTGATCTACTTGACATAATTCAGTCCAAAATATATTTAAGAGTTCAACTGTGAATTTAATAATGCTTAGCCTACTTCATGACAAGTACTTGTAAATTTCAGAAAACCGTAAAACGATTGAATTCTACCAGAATAATAATAAATACAAGCAAGCTAAAATGCAGATGACGTCATAAAGTTATGTCCGTCTCTTGTACAAGAAGTAACCTACTAACAGCTGATGAAAATCATCTATTGTTTCTTTTGATATCAAAAACATCATCCAGGCATAGTTAAATGACAATATAAGCTTTAATTCACACTATAACCATCTCGAATTGACAATAGAAGCGGTGTTGAAGCCACTGGCGGCTCGTGCACACGAAACTGGTGAAGTGCTGTACAGTAAAAGATACTGGCACTTCACCTGTTTCATGGGCACGGGCCGCCAGTGGTTGAAGGGCAATCAAGCATAATAAGCATACAAAAACACCTAAATTTCTAGCGTTGGCTTCTATAATAGAAATAAGACAAATTATAAGTAGATAGAGTCATTCATAAATAATTATCTTCGGTTGGTTTTAAAGAGCAGAATGAAAATTACTATCAAATGCTTCCATTCAAAATAAATATTTCTACCTCAATCGACTACCTCTGCTTCATATTCTTCATCTTCTTCTTCTTCTTCTTCTTCTTCTTCTTCTTCTTCTCCTCCTCCTCCTTCTTCTTTTTCTTCTTCTTCTTCTTCTTCATCATCATTTTCTTCTTCTTCTTCTTCTTCTTCTTCTTCTTCTTCTTCTTCTTCTTCTTCCTTCTTCTTCTTCTCTTCTTCTTCTTCTTCTATCATTTTCTTCTTCTTGTTCTTCTTCTTGTTCTTCTTATTCTTCTTCTTCTTCTTATTTTTCTTCTTCTTCTTCTTTTCTTCTTCTTCTTCTTCTTCTTCTTCTTCTTCTTCTTCTTCTTCTTCTTCTTCTTCTTCTTCTTCTTGTTCTTCTTCTTCTTCTTCTTCTTCTTCTTCTTCTTCTTCTTCTTCTTCTTCTTCTTCTTCTTCTTCTTCTCCTTCTTCTTCTTCTTCTTCTTCTTCTTCTTCTTCTTCTTCTTCTTCTTCTTCTTCTCCTCCTTCGAATTCTTCCTCTTCCTCCTCCTTCTTATTCTCTTTCTTCGATGGTTGAGTGTTAATGGGAGGTATGTTCTTGAGCATTCCTCTCCAAGAATGGACACTTATATGTCCAAACTCCGCCTTTTTATGTAATTACATCATCAGTTACAATACCGTTAACATAATTATTAAATCCTACATTCCAATCATTCTCGTAAGCTCTCATATAGTCTTCAATAGTCCATACTTAGTTATTAAAACGAGCGATGTAATTAGTATCATTTTTAATTTGCATAATATAGGATTTGAGCCGATGTATTTTTGTAATTTACATAAATAAAGTAAATGAATCTGAATCTGAATCTGAAACTTCTTCTTATAGCAGCACATTCCAAAGCTTGCCGTTTAGGTGATCTACTCAACATTACACCACTCTCAACTATAATACAAAGCAGTTCATGCCGTCTACTATATCTGTATATAACTGTACTATACCGGTATTTTACCTGTATTAAACTGGTAGTATATCTGTATACTACTCTATTTGTATATATATACCTGTTCAGCCACTTTCTTCTGCTAGGCTTCAGTACAGAGCCGCTCAAGAGCCCTATCATCACTTTTATCTTTTTTCTGTCTCTCTTATCCGTTCTTGTTCTCTCTTGTTCCTTCTCATTGCTTCTTCCTCTCTCTTCCACCCAACATCACAATGTTCAATCGTTCCTCCATCTCACTCTTATCACCCATTCCTATTTAAAAGCTCTTCACTCACTCTCTCTCACACCCAGTTCTTCTATCACTCCCTCTTTCTCACACTGTTCTCTCTCACTCCCTCACTCTTTCTCTCTCCCACCTTGTTCTGATTATCTCCCATCCTTTTCTACCTTCTACCTGAGTCCAGTGCATAATGGGCAGGTAAATAGCTGCACAATATAATAGGACAGGTGGACGGACAGAAGAGAGAACTGAATGAAGAAAGAAGAAGAAGAAAGAAAAAAAGAAGGTGTAGAAGAAAAGAAAGACATTATTGTAAAGGCTCTCTTGTGACCAATGATAAGGCAAATAATAGAATAGAGTACAATGGTCAGGTGGGTGTCTACCAACTGACCCAACTTCCATTTGACCCAACCTACCACTAGACCCAATTTTTTAAAATCGAGAAAAGCAGCGAAACCACTTGACCCAATAGTCATCTGACCCAATATACCATTTGACCCAATATTACGAACCTTCAAAACCAAGTGACCCAATTGTCATCTGACCCAATCGACATCTGACCCAACTACTGTGCTGCGCTCTCGTGGCATAGTTTATGGTGCTCAAAACATCAATAAGTTAGTAAGTAGAAACTAGTAAAAATGCTTCATCAAATTAAATTAACAGGGTTTTGAATCATTTACTGATTAAGATGCATTTCTGGTCTTCAACCAAATCTAATAACCTCAAAATAACCAAATAGTACAGATCTAACCTCAAAATCACAAAATAATACAGAAACAGTTCTGCTTGAGTAGTCAAGGCCTTCTAGACTTAAGTAAGTTACTAGAGAGTAGCTAAGCCTGAAACATTGCAGGCGTTTTGCAAGAGGGCAGCACAGTAGTTGGGTCAGATGTCAATTGGGTCAGATGACAATTGGGTCAGTTGGTTTTGAAGGTTTATAATATTGGGGCAAATGGTATGTTGGGTCAGATGACTATTGGGTCAAGTGGTTTTGCGGCTTTTCTTGATTTTAAAAAATTGGGTCTAGTGGTAGGTTGGGTCAAATGGAAGTTGGGTCAGTTGGTTGACCCCCGGTCAGGTGATGGTCGTGAATAAGACACATGAGGCCAATACATTACTGATCTATAGTATAATCTACGATCTGTAGGACAATGATTGTAATAATTATCATCGTAAATAATTCACGATGGAACATTATTTTAAGGAATCGAACAGTGAACAGCTGATTCAAAAAAGTTTGGGTTCGTCTGCTCCTTCTGCTCTCCTGATGCTGATGTTGTCAGTTTTTAGCTACGCCTATACTCCGTCTACTGAGTGTTCGGACCTAAGCTCCTCCTCCGAGGTTCTGACGTCATGATCCGAACAGCTCACAAGCGGTCGTAATTGCTAGGAACGTAGAAACTTCTAATCGACATTGGAACTTTAATATCGAATTTTTGGGTGGCCTTAGAGATAATGATGTTTTATGTTGTTCGGCAAAATTTACATCCTTCTTAAATAATCATTATCAATATCACTTGATAGAATTATAGTTGATTGATCATGATATTTCATAATATTCTTGTTATTTAATATTTGCTAAATTCTTGTAAATATTAATGCTAAATATTATTGTTATTATTATTTTGACTGCTCAGTTCAAGCCGGGAATTTCAAACCCATTCAACTACACACTACTAAAAATTCAAGTAGGCCTATATAACCTAATCTAAAGTTTACATTTGCAATAAATCAATCTCATTACTGTATGTACTTTTAATTCAATAAACCCAATATTTTTCAAAAGAACTATGTTTTGTTGCAGCTAAAACAAAGAACAAAACATATCCGCCAAAAAATCTTCCATGGGAGGTTTGACTTATGTAAATCAGCTGAAAGAGTGCTAACATATAAATTTTTATAGATTCCCTGAAAAGTGAAAGGCTCGCGATTCCGAGATTTTTACAGCATGACTGTGACCTAAAAAGTAACAGCATGATGACCTTACTTGTCATTGGCTAAAGCCGCCTGCGACGTCAAAATGGGGGAGGAGCTTAGGTCCGAACACTCCGTGGACAGAGTATAGATGATGTTTTTGGAATCGAAAAAGCAATAGTTGCTTTACATCAGCTGTTAGTAAGCGCCTAACATTTTGGCGTCAGCTAGACTTGACTAAAATTTGCAACGTGAATGGATTACGTCGAAGGATAATCTTCTATTACAGCGCTCAATTCATTCGGCTATCAAACCTTCAGTCATTACTCCTGCAAAATAATTTTATTTCAATATCTTGGAGGTCATAATTTACTCGTATTTGCAATGACTGAGTTCTCTATATATTTGATTGAATCAATGTTTATACAAGTTTCAGCGATTATACAACCGGAATATACGGCGGGACGTCTTGAATTTTAAAAATATGTTATGTTATGATGCTTCCGGTCCATAGGGTGACTGGGGAGAAGAGATGTGACTGAGCAGAGAAAGAGAAAGAGTAAAAGGAAGAGAGAGAGATAGTAAAAGAAAGAGAGGATGAGAGATAACGAGAGAGAGACGAGAGGAGAGAAACTGAGAGTAAATGAGAACGAATGAACCGAGAAGAGCAATAACAAAGAAGAAGAAAAGTAATATGATAGAGGAAGAGAGAGTGAGAGATAAGATGGTGCGTGTGTTTCTAATTAAAGTGGATCTTCTCGAGTCTTCCCAATCAGCGGGGTGGGGGAGGGGTGTAATTCATTAGCCAGTACTGTCTGCAAGAAGTGTGTGAAGGTCCTCCCTTGCTCGCTTCCTCCTTTAGAAAACTTTGCTAGCAGCGGGCTCAACAAACACATGGCAAAGTCTGTTCCTTCAGACTCCAAATTGCATGGGCCTACGAAACAAGACTACTTGTTTAGTGCTCAAATTCTGTTCACATAATGAATGGATTATGGTGGAAATTGAACGGAAATTAAACAAGATGTATAATTAAGAATTTTTAATATTTTGAATTTAAAAATTTTGAGAAACTGTAGAATCAGGACTAGAATTTAATTGCGAATTTTAACGATGAGAAGACACTTTGAGCTTTCTGAAAATTTTGAATGGATTGAAAATATACTCAAATATCACATCGCGCAAATAAGAAACATTGTTAAATCTAGTTAAGTGAAAACAAATGTGTCAGATCCACAAAATTTATTTAAAATACCTGCTACAACCATGTTCCTTTCAAACTTGTATTTTTCAAAGCCTCAGTTTTCCACTGATGATGATGCCCTGAGCATTGAAACTCAAGTATGGTATCTATATCTAAAAAAGCGAAATGGCACTGACTGACTGACTGACTGACATCACCAGAACTAAAAATCCACTGAACCGAATACGTTCAAATTTGGCAGACATGTTCAGTTGGACGTTTAGACGCGCGCTAAGAACGGATTCTGGAAACTTTTCAAGGATACGCCAAATATTTAAGTTTTTCTATAGTTTTCCGGCGTTTTCTCAATTTTTTCGAGAACCAATCGGTAGAAAATGTTGATATTTGGTAGGTAGGTTCAAATAAGGGCTAGAAATGTTAAGTTAAAATATTTTTGAATTCCGTTCAAGATTACGCCAGTTATCAGGTTTTTCAAAATTGTAGATGTATTGCGGGTTGCATATCTTCCGCCTTGATACGACCAATCCTTAATGTAAATTCAATAGTTCAACAAGATTAAAGATAAACTGATTTGGAAGATATTGAATCAAGTTTCAAACTATGTCCGATATAGTTCCCAAGGTTACGCTCAATATTAACATTTTACTATTTTTCGGATTTTTCAGAGTTTTTCTTGGATTTTTCGAGAATAAATTGGTAGAAAGTGTCGAAATTTGGTGAACAGGTCCAGATTAAGTCTAGAAATGCTGTGTTCAATAAGTTTTGAATCCCTTGCGAATGGAATTTGCAGGCGAGCGAAGCGAGCCTGTTTGTCTCAGCTTACACTGACAGAGGTTATGCAGGCGAGCGAAGCGAGCCTGTTTGACTCACTGACACTGCCGATACTGTCGGGGGTCCAGGCTAGGCGGAGAAGGCGAGCGAAGCGAGCCTGCCGGCTAGTTTTAAATAAACTTTGTGGATCTGACAACATTTGTTTTCACTTACCTAAATTATGGATAAGTTCCACAACATCTCTGATAAAAGTGTAAATTTCATTGTTAAATCTATAGAGACTATATAATAATAATTATTATAGAGACTATATAATAATTATTATTTTACAGTCTCTATATAGTTAAATCCATTGAGAAGTAGAAAAATTCCGTTCTAAAGAATGTTCGATTCCTCGTCGTATATTCAAATATTTATTTCCTATATTCATATGCATAGAATTTAGTAATGCAATATGTATAAGTATAAGCATATTTATCCATATTTGGACTCCTGTTATGGGGGGTGTTATAAGCTCGTGTTATGAGGGGAAATAATAAGTTCGTGTTATGGAGGAATTATAAGCTCGTGTTATGGGGGAATTATAAGCTCGTGTTATGAGGGGAATTATAAGCTCAATGGGAATAAGTTCTTAGGTGGGTTCCGAACCCTGTAAAAATTGAATAGAACAAGCTCTTCCCAACAATTTTGTATTTCAGTTATAACATGTCGAACGTGAATTACAATAATTGCCGATATACGATTAAAATTATTATAAGACTACAGCAATTATTAGCATTACTACAGCAATAGCTACGTAGAATAATCTTGATCCAATTTAAAATCTTCCCCATAACCCTTCCTTAACAATTTTTTTAAACTCTCTCTTGCTTGAATAACTCTTTCCATGAAATACTCTTTTTTGATCCTGTCCTGTTTCTTACACACATTTTCTTACTCCCTCTCATGCATTACCTATCACTCAATCACTCGCTCTCTCTCTCTCTATCTGTCTCTATGCTCTCATTCTCTCCTCTCTATTTCACTCTGTCTCTCTCACTTTATCTCTCTTTTCCTCTCTATCCTCTAGGATTGAGTTGAAGAGGACCGAGATTCCTAACTACGCCCTACAGGCAATTTATCTATCTATCCTTTCTCACTCACTCAATCATTCCCTCTCACTCACACTCTCTCACTCTCACACTCTCTCTCACTCACTCTCTCTCTCTCTCTCTATCTTTTATTCTCTTTCAAGTTCTTGTCTTTCTCCCACTATTCCACATTATAGAGTAATCTCCTTCTTATGAGATTTCTCTCTCTTCTTCTCTCGTACCAATCTTTTTCAATCCAATAATGGATTGTGAGTCTTATCAGAAAATGACCAGTGAATCTCTCTAATTTCAAGTGCAGTATACAGTCTGTCCAAGCAAAGAAGACATTCTGTCAAGATGGGGAAATGACTCTAGCTCGGTCAATATTGGCTCAAAAGTTAGAAATTTGATCTCAAATTGTAGAAAACCTTCTGCTCTACAATTTCAGACCAAATTCACAATTTTTGAACGAATATTGACCGAGCTGGAGTCATTTTCCCATCTTGCCAGAATGTCTTCCTTGCTTGTATAGACTTGTACACTGTACTGGAAAATATCTTATAGGGGTCAGGTGTACCAGCCATGGTCAACCTAATTAGTGGAACCCCATTTTCAAACCTAACTCTCGAATAATAACAATGCTTTATTATTATTTCATCCCCTCCACCCCCCTTTCATCCCTCCAACACACACACTTCAATTACAGCTCTCGACAACAAAAATCTCATCTCGACGGCGATTGGCGAAAACCTTTATTCAATGCTCAGCTCTGTCAGGACAGTCGGTGAGCTGTCTACGAAAGCACATCAAAACAAACACCACTTCACACAAACAGTTTCGCTTCCGTAGACCGCTCGCAGACTACCCTAGCAGAGCTGAGCATTGATTAAAATCATTCCGCAACCGCCAGACTGTTTGGAGTTTGGTGTAGTCTGTCCAAGTAGAGAAGACCCTCTGGCCAGATGAGAAAATGACTACAGCTCGGTCAATATTCGTTAAAAAATTATTGATTTGGTCTCAAATTGTAGAAAACATTCTGATCTACAATTTGAGATCAAATTTATAGCTTTTGAAACGATATTGAGCGATCTGGAGTCATTTTGTCATCTTGCCAGAGGGTCTTCTTTGGCACTATATACTCGGAGGCAAGATTGCTCGTAAAGTTTTACGAGTTCCAATTCAATTATTGTAATCTGATTTAATATTTGTGCGCGAAACAAAGTAATAATACGGTTAATTGCCAACTGTATTAATAATGATTATTATTGTTTTGTTTCTAGTAGGCAGATGGTATCGGAGAATAGGTAGGTGATGTAGCTGACGTCACAAAGTTGGGCGGTTTCGTCTGCTGCTTATGCACTCCGACAGCTGATGTTTAGACTGCACAGTGCTGTACAGTAAATGATACTGGCACTTCACCTGTTTCGTGGACACGAGCCGCCAGTGTTATTAAGCCAAGCTTAAATGATGTTCTTTTAAATCAAAAGAGACAATAATATTGATCCTTTACATCAGCTGTTGGTAGGCTACGCTACATCTTTAACAAGAGACGAACAAAGCCGCCTAAACAGGTGAAGTGCCCGTATCTTTTACTTTACAGCACTTCACCTGTTTCGTGGGCACGAGCCGCCAGTGGCCGTCGGCTATATAACTTTTCTCATAGCTTTTTGCATGATTTAAAATTTTCAATTTGGCTCTGAATATAATGATTATTACAAAATACTCATAATATATAAAGAATTCGAGAAACTTCTTTATTCTTTCTTTACAATTGCGACTTGGTTTCCAAGTATTTTAAGCAAAGGACGAATGAGTGATGATGAAGGTTTAAGATGTAGGTTATCCACAATGCCCACCTCCACTTAATACCTCCACTTAATTTCTCACTTCCAAAAATATTTTATCGCAAACAATTTTGAATTTCGATAAAAGTCCACTTTTAAGTTCCAGAAATGAACAAGATAAACCATAGGATTTCAATATTATGGATTCACTTTGAAATTTTTCAGCAAATTAAAACAAACTCTCTAGTAGCCACTACAGCTGAATCTTGAACTCTGAACCCCATTCAAAACATGTTCATTCATCCAGTGAGAACATACATCACAATGAAGTAAAAATCAACTGTAAATCCTCACAAATCTGCTTCACACAAAAATCTCCAAAAAAACTTCATAACAGTCGTGTGGAATCGTATAAGTTGTATGTTATGGAGAAATATGATTGAAAAATTAATAAGACTTCCATTATAATAGTAAGATGCACTGGCGGCTCGTACCAACGAAACAGGTGAAGTGACCGTATCTTTTACTGTACAGCACTTCACCTGTTTCGTGGGCACGAGCCGCCAGGGGTAAGATGTGAAATTATTTTTGTAATATGATGCATTAGTAAATATAACATGTTGAATTACACTATTTTGAAGTTGATAAACTCAACCATCTTCGATAGTTTCCAAGATTCGATCAGATTCCAAAATTCCCAACAAATTCTCCAACCTACACGTGGAACCCGTGTTCTCCCTCGCTTGAACTATCTTTTCTCTCAGAATATTATCTCCCTCAGATTCATTGACCATTACAATCATATTTAAATATTATCTATCAAATACAAATGCATATTGCACAATAATTTCATTCCTCAAATTTACAAAGAATACTTGTTTAGAACATACCCGGAAACAAGAAATTTTCCGTCATTCTGATAAATTTATGAGATAATATTGATTTTTGTATTAGAACTATGATTGAATCATCTCAGCTAATGTAAAAGGGGGGACATGTATAGTGTTTAGCCATGTGTAATATTCCTTTGGAATCAGTTCAGTGGAAGGGTAGTAATGCAAATGTATCTTAGTTATCAAATCAAAGGAAAAATTCCTAATTTAATCGAATCATTCGTTGCTATCAAATGATCAATTGAATTCATATCAGAGGTGATGGAATCGAAAGAGTTATTTTAGTATGTAATTTTCCGTTGCTTGTATTAGCTCCACCGGATGACCTACTTGGAAGTCCCCGTGTGTTAATTGGTTTCTAAAGTTTCTCTTATTGGAGAACTGAGAGGTGGATAAATTTATATCGAAAGTTCTTAGTGGAATAATAAATGCATATCATGAATGATTATAGATTATATCATCGTCATAAGCGAAATGGAAAGATTTTTCTGTTCGCAGACATTAAAAGTTACAAGTTAAGTTATGAGCAACTCAAGAAAATTCTCTTGAAAAATTACGTACAATATTCGATAATCAACAAAGAGTTTCATTATTACAGTATTTAAGTATAGTAGAAAACTTCATCAAACAAGTATAATTTATGAATGATGTTTGATGAATTAATGATGGTATTTAAGTATAGTAGAAAATCTCCATCAAACAAGTATAATTTATGAATGATTAATGATGATGATTTCAACTAAACACTCAAGTATGAAAAAAATATCGGAAACTGGAGCCTTGTTATTGAATTATTGCATAGAGTTTTCAAGAGCTTACCCATTCATTCACCTTTGATTAGCTCCATTGTCATTGTTATTCTAGAAGTTTCACATACCTGTAAAAAACGAAAAAGATATTATAAATTGGCATTGAAAAATACATAAATGCTCCTAAAGCAATACAATGGCCAAGATTGATTCAAATAATAATCCGGATTAAGCAATATTTGCACTAAGAATGACTTGAATGAAGCTCAAATGTTAATAATGAAGTACACTACCTTTCAAATCATACTCCCAAGTTTCCAACGATTCAAGTTCGAAAGACATGGCTGCTCGTACCCACGAAACAGGTGAAGTGCTCGTATCTTTTACTGTACAGCACTTCACCTATTTCGTGGGCACGAGCCGCCAGTGGATGAAATAGGAAATGACCAGAATTAACAATTTTATTATACAATTGAATTATAAATTTGTTATATTCTCTCTAGAAATTACAAAATGCTTGCTTTGACGATGTCTTTATGCGAGGACATGGTAATATGTAATAAAACAATCAGGGGATGTAATATTATAATATCGACAAGGTTCATAAATATAGCTCTAGTACTCACTACTAGCATTGGAGCTTTATTCTTTAAATAGAGAATACTCAAATTATATTAGTACAAGTAAGGATGGATTGACGATAAATTTAAACTAATCTATATCTGTCAATGAATGATGTATGATTTCAAATGACAAACATGTAAGACACTGGCGGCTCATGCCCACGAAACAGGTGAAGTGCTGTACAGTAAAAGACACGGGCACTTCACCTGTTTCGTGGGTACGAGCCGCCAGTGATGTAAGATACGTTTTAAAACATTGGTGATGTTTTTCAATGCTCTCATCACCCAAGTAGACTATTAATATTAGTAGACAAATAATAGGGCCTAATTACCAAATTTTCAGTTCAATTCCATCAATACAGTATACAAAGAACAAAGACACGGCACATAAATGAAAAAATAATTATTATTATGGCTTTTAATGGTGGGGAGACCCTTACGAGTAGTTCCACCTCGCCAATGTGTACCGATAATGAAATCCGTCATAAGTTATGAATTAAATCGTGGCCGCTGTTGTTAACCCTCACCATCATGCGTTTCCAAATTCTCGGGGGTGTTCGGGAGCCAGGCGCTCGGGTTTGGGAGCCGGGAATCATTGACTACAGTAGTAGGGCATCCAAACATTTACATGCCGGTCTAATGAATTAGTGGCTCTCACGAGAAATCATCAGTCGTCGAAAGTTAGTTGGTCTCTCGATCACCTGGGGGGACCCTGCCCCCCTTTTCAGGTGAGGGGGACAAAGAGTGTTAGCCCTAGTACCCCCTTTACCCCTACTCTGCAGAGAGCGGGGGTCGCCCCCCCCCCAAATTCATGGATTTTGCAAACTTATTGGTCGCGAATCATTCAGTGTCGGAAGTAATTTGGTTGCGTTAGTCTGCGCACGCTGAGAAGAGACCTCGTTACCATATAAATAGTATTGCGATGGCGGCTCTTCTTCTCTCATCGTGAGGCGTTGGCGAGCTACTGTTTATCAATCTTATTTAGTACGAATTGATTGGATATTTGACTATGATGATGATGAGATGATGTAATTGGACAATCAAAAACAAAATATTTTTGAAAAAATGAGCTGATAATCACTGTTAGAGGAACATCAGATTATTCAAATTGAATGAAATAGATTAATGACAGTTTAAATCACTGGCGGCTCGTACCCACAAAATAGGTGAAGTGCTGTACAGTAAAAGATAGGGGCACTTCACCTGTTTCGTGTGCACGAGCCGCCAGTGGTTTAAATCAAGTTTGAACGACGTTTTGGAAGACTTGGTTCAAACTAAGATGGTGTATTTTTGTCATAACATAATTCACCAAACACATGAAAGTTCCTCTACAACAAAAGTTGTACGAACACAAGTGCAATAGGAACATGGTGTTATATAGTGCTAAATTACTTGAATTACTACAGTATACATGTTTCTATTGCATCTTGTGTCCTACAAGTGCCCGGGACTTGTAGTAATGGACTTTAGACCTGTTCTAACGAAATTACGTTCGAAATACTGTAGTATCAACTGTAAAGTTCGCTTTAAAAAACAAAAAAATTGTTCCAAACTATTAGATGAAATAAACGAAAACCAATTCCGGTCATGTGAAGTAGGGAATCGAAGCCAGTTAGCACGTACACGGATCTAGCCTTGAAACTGATCGAAAAGTATCGAAAAAATAATTATTGAAACATAAAAACTAAATTGGATATGATGGAAAGGATTGGTATTGATAAAGTTCGTGCCAGCTGGGAAGACACGTGGTTACAATGTAAAGTTAATGTAACTAGGGATCTTCTCATCTTGCGCGAACCACTATGGAAACGTGATGTTATTATACAAAAAACTTCAATCTACGGCGGTGCGAAAGTTTAAACTAAATATAGTCTGTCCAAGCAAAGAAGACATTCTGGCAAGATGGGTGAATGATTTCAGATCGGTCAATATTGGTTCAAAAATTATAAATTCGGTCTCAAATTGTAGATCAGAATGTTTCCTACAATTTGAGACAAAATTTATAATTTTTGAACCAATATTGAGAGAGCTGGAGTCATTCTCCCATCTTGCCAGAATGTCTTCTTCACTTGTACAGATTATAGTATAGTCTGAATCGAATCAAATTTGATTTGATTGCCGAGAGTTAGTTAAGGAACTCATTAGATAAATTGCATCAGTTTCAATTATCATTTTAGATTAGTTCCATCTTGTAGGTAGATTTATTGTGTTCTAGATCGGAAGAATTGATTGATCATGTAAAATTGGTTGTTTTGTAAAACCTTCAAGAGATTATACAGTCTCTACTCAAAGTAAGATCTCAATATTGTTCAAAGACTTGTTTAAATAATGTATATTAATAAGTTTGAAATAATTATTTATAATTCCTTTGATAAGAGAAGAAAGTGTACTCCACTGGCGGCTCGTGTCCACGAAACAGGTGAAGTGCTGTTCTGTAAAAGATACGAGCACTTCATCTGTTTCGTGGATACGAGCAATACCTACTAATACACCTGATGTATTAGTAGGTCACTGCTCGTACCCACGAAACAGATGAAGTGCTCGTATCTTTTACTTAACAGCACTTCACCTGTTTCGTGGACACGAGCCGCCAGTGGGGTACACTTTCTTCTCTTATCAAAGGAATTATAATTGATTATTTCAAACAAATTAATATACATTATTAATTCATTATTTAATCAAGTCTTTGAACAATATTGAAATCTTGCTTCAAGAAGAGACTGTAATCTCTTGAAGGTTTTACAAAACAACCAATTTTACATGATCAATCAATTCTTCAGATCTTGAACATAATAAATCCACCTACAAGATGGAACTAATCTAAAATGATAATATTGAAAGTGATGCAATTTATCTAATGTATTATAAGGTATTGGGTGTGCACACAAATCAAAAAGGTTACGACTCAATAATCGTCCAGGTTTTGGAGATGTAATACATACAACGAATTATTTCTCAATATTGTTTTTATCTTTTTTTATTATTTTCCCCTGTGTAAACCTGTTACTAACGATTCCTACCAATAATCATCGACGTTAAAACTCAGATTCAACTCCAATTCCCTGTCCCTCCAATAATTGAACTTCCTTTGTAAATGAAACTATTGGAGTGTCAAGAGGAATATGAAACTGTGCAATTTTTATTTGGACCAATGAATGAAAATAATGTTATTTCTATTTTTTTATTCCAAGCACCCTTAAAGTGAGTGAGCAATTTATATTTCTCCCTATTTTTCTCTTCGACAATTCGTCTCTCCCCTCTCTACATCGTAATTCTATTTCTATCAACCGACTGTTTCTTTCTGATTTATTCTTTACTCTCTCACTTTTTGTCTTATTCTTCATCAATTCTCCGTTACATTCTCTCTTCTTTCGTCTTACTTCTACAATCATTTCATCCTACAATCCTCATGCAACTATTTCCTTGTGATTTTATCATTTCTAGAAAATTTCTCTCACTCTCTTCCTCCTGTTATCCTGACTATTTTCTACCTTTTCTTCTCTCTTCGACCTCTTCCTTTTCTCTCTCCATCATTTTCTTCTCTTCTCTCACCTCTATAAATTTATCGCTCTTTCTATCTCAATAATTATCTTGTCCATAAACGTTTCTCTTTCCCTCTCTTTTTGCTTTGTACTTGGAAAGAATATTCATATTTCTTTTTCAATCTATGATTTTGACTTCCCACCCTTTCCCCAATCCTTCTCTTCCTCCCTCATTCGCCTATTTCTTTCCCCTTCCCTTAATTTGTCAGAATTATTGTCAAAGTGTCATCCCTATCCAATTACAACTAGAAAAATATGATCAATCTCATATTTTCGCCCCAGACAAACTTATTTTACTTCTCAAACTTTTTTATCCAATACCAATCTACTCTGATCCAATTAGTTTATTCTTGTATTTGCTACTATTCTGATTCTAATTGTTATTTTGAACAAAATTTTGGGAACACTTCACTTGTTCTCATGTAGTTTTTTCACTCGACAAAAAAATGAATCCAAATTTAATAGTTTTTGTTCACACGATAATAGTTCCTAGTCATGAAGGTAATGTGTCCATTATCAAATTAATAATGAAATGTTTTCTCTAGAATAATAACAATAGTATGTCCATGCAAAGAAGACATTGTGTCGAGATGGGAAAATGACTCCAGCTCGGTCAGTATTTGTTCAAGAATTAAAATTTGGTCTCAAATTGTAGGAAACATTTGGATCTACAATTTGAGGACAAATTTATAATTCTTGGCCCAATATTGAACGAGCTGGAGTCATTTCCCCATCTTGCCTGAATGTCTTTTTTGCTTGGACAGAATTTATCATACAAGTATTACGATATTTGGTTCATTACACTCTAGCATTTTTATCACAGATTTTTCATATCAGATACGTGTTATAGTAAATCAAAAGACAAGATGTTGTTCTTTTTTAATTGTGTTCATCTTTATTTAGTTATTTCACATCAAAGAGTTCAACAGGCTTCATAGCCCAAAACTGTTCCTCTTAAATTTATATAAACAAACCAAACAAAAAAGGTTATGTCATAAACCATTCCTAAAACAAAAATTTTCCTTAATTTTTCTATCAAGGATAACTACCACAATATCACCTCCACAACTACTCAAAGAGTACGTGTTATAGATTTATTGAAGATTAATTACTGTTAAACATTAATCTGACCCACTTCAACTCTCAATTTCTGCAATACTTGCGCCCCACTTTGCTCATTTCACCCACAATTTTTTTTTTTTTTTTTGAGGGTGATGCGACATGAGCTCTTGGGCCTGTGCGTGGGTAATGGGAAGGATGATGATGAGACAATTACTATCAATTACTTCAATCAAGACATAATGTAATCAATAAATCAATGTATCATACTGCCTTATCATGTATCACCCAGTGTGATACGTCAGGAAGTAGATTGTATCACCCACTGTGATACAGAGCAAAGAAGATTGTATCAGCCGACCCACCTCCGTTGCTAATTGTTTGACACACAGAGGGGTGCCTATTGTTATTATAAAGCAGGTTAATTACAGTAATTAATTAATTAATTTGTTATATAAACACCTTGCAGCACTGTGGTGGTTGGTTTGGCAAGTGTGTGTGTGTGTGTTTGAGAGAGGATTGAGAGCATATATTTTAAGCTTGTAATACGTATCCTGTTTATGGAAGGACTAATAAGCAAACAAGGTATGTGAGAGTATATCTCATCAGCGCTTCATATCAGTCTAGAAATTACAATAGTGACTTGTAAGGTTAATAGAATATTATTATTATTCAAATATCATAATTATTATTATTAGTTAGTTATAATTATTAAATTAGGTAGGCCTGGAACATTAGGTCATCAGGCTATATTATTTAGAATAGAATAGCATTCCATTATTTCCTATTGTCAAACAGTAATGAAGTATATGTTAATGAAAAAAATAGAATTTTTATTTAAACGCCGCATGTTTCTATACAAAAATAAAACATTGAAGTAATGATATTGTCTGATATTATTGAAGTAATTGGTACTTATTAGTCTTGTATGGTGACCAGTATTCAACCGAATACAAATTGGCGAGGTGGAACCTACTTGTAAGGGTCTCCTCACAAATAAAAGTCATTCCAATATATTTTTTATCTATTTATTTACCTATTGGAAAAACACACATCGGTTGAAAGAACAGGCATAGCCCTTGGTATTTCAAAACACAATTTTCATTCGAATATAGTCCAAAATTTGAGGTTACAAGTCCAAATTTCTTCTTTAGCCGAAGTTTTCTCACTCAAAGAAATGATCTTAAGTGATAGTAACTTTAAAATTTTTAATTTTGAAGGGTTGATCCGAAAAACACAAAATAGTTCCAAACTTTCATTAAAATAGGAAAATTAATTAAAAAATTTAGAGCCAAAATCATCACACACTAACACTTCCTGTAACCATGGTAAAAAAAGTATTGTATCAAAACATTAGACCTATACATTGGAACATTTCAGTAATACAGTATTTGAGTAGAGTTTTGACGTAATTGTGATCTAAATTTTTCAAATGAAATGCTAAACAAATTCTACTCAATCATGCAATCGATATTTCTTGAGAGAATAATCTAAACATAATGAAAAATCAACTAATCGTCAATTAATCTTCTATTGAAAAATTAACTATTAAACTACTTTTGAAGTGATAATGATTTAAACTTTATTGATTGCAAATAGTTGAGTGATATTATTTGTTAAATCTGTTGAATTCAATTCAATGTCTGTGGAAAGACTGTCCTAGTACAATGAAATCCTAAATTACCACATCAAATGACGCCCTTTAACGACTGTTAAATTAAATAAGCTCTCCATCTTACATTGGATCGGTCTAAAATGTTTTTAGAAAAACATTTTCAAGCCAAATTAATTAAACATGATATAGTTTCGATATAGATATAGTAGTTAATATATAGTTTTGGTTGTTAAATAGTTTCAGAATAACCACAATCATTCATATCAGCAAGCACTGATGGCAATAAACTATCAAAACCACTGGCGGCTCGTGACAACAAAACAGGTGAAGTGCTGTACAGTAAAAGATACGAACACTTCACCTGTTTCGTGGGTACGAGCCGCCAGTGAATTCAAAACCGCATCCTCCCCTACATAAAACTATATTACACGTTTGAAAAACATGAGTTATATTACTACCCAACATATGTACGAAAAATACGTACACAGATAAAAGACTACTTAAATTTTAGATGGGATGCTACTAAAATCAACAGATATGACCCTTTAGTGCCAAGGGATAACATGAAGGGGATGTTCAAGCTACATAAACTGTATACTTTCCTATATCAGCTATAGTCTGTCTAAGCAAAGAAGACATTCTGGCAAGATGGGAAAATGACTCCAGCTCGGTTAATATTGGTTTAAAAATTATAAATTTGTTCTCAAGTTGTAGATCAGAATGTTTCCTACTATTTGAGACAAAGTTGATAATTTTTGAACCAATATCGGCCGAGCTGGAGTCATTTTCCCATCCTGCCAGAATGTCTTCTTTGCTTGTACAGACTATATCAGAAGAGATCAAGAATAAACTTTTCTCTGTAAATCGTACGAGGATTTTTGTTGTGGTTAGTGACAAATAATACTAAGTTCACCCTCTCACTCTCATATTTCTCTTCTCTTTCTAATCTCTTCTCCCTATTTCTTCAACAATCATCTCTCTCCCCCTCTCATCATCACCCTTTTCTCTTGAATATCTCTTTATTGCTTTCCTCCCCTCTTACACCCCCTTTACACGGGTCTATCTTACTTCTCCGCTTTGTAGAAAAACTAAAGATAAGGTATTTAGCTTCAACAGAGTTTAGTAAGCGATAGGGGTTGAAGAACATAGGGAAGGGTGCGGATACAATCTGTCCAATTAAAGAAGAAATTCTGGCAAGACGGGAAAATAACTCGAGCTCGGTCAATATTGGTTCAAAATTTCTCAATTAAGTTTTAAATTGTAGAAAACATTCTGATCTACAACTTGACAACAAATTTATAATTTTTAAAACAATGTTAACCGAGCTGGAGTCATTTACCCATCTTGCCAGAATGTCTTCTTTGCTTGGACAGACTAGCTGGTGCCAAAAATTAAGACGGTTGTCGACTGACTGTTTTCAATGTTCAGCTCTCTTAGGACAGTCTGAAGCAGTCTTCGAGAGCAAGGAGTTAGAATAGCTGGAGCCGTTCTAGTTTCGATATCCTCTCACAGACCGTTTTCTGACTGTCCTGACAGAGCTGAGCTCCAACGGCAGTCATTCGCCAATCGTCTCAATTAATTTCTGTCACCACACCAGCTATTAACACTGGCGGCTCGTGCCCACGAAATAGGTGAAGTGCTGTATAGTAAAAGATACGGGCACTTCACCTGTTTTGTGGGTACGAGCCGCCAGTGGCTATTAATACTAAATCTTTCAAATTATTTACCCGATTTAGATAAATAGACAATGTTGTATCCCTTGTGGATTGCCACACCACTACAAGCCACAATTATACACTGGTTGAATGCACGCACGCGCAATCAACTCCCTCCCTCCCACCACCCACGATACATCATCTCGATAATGCTTTATTGGCCTGTAAAATAAAACCGTGGAATTGCTATTGTAATAAAACGAGTTGTTAAAGTTACAAGTTAAAGTATTGTTCTCCAATTGCTGAGTTGGGTAATGGTTGCCAAATTGGTTTAATTTTTTTAAATACAGTAATTGCTGTGGTTGGAACATAGAAGCGTTTAGACTGGTAATAAACCAAGTTTATAAACCGAAGTATATTCATTCCAAGCAAAGAAGACCCTCTGGTGAGATGGGAAAATTACTAAAACTCAGTCAATATTGGATCAAAAATGATCAATTCGATCTCAAATTGGAGGAAACAATTTGATCTACTATTAAGACCACATTTATAGTTCCTGAACAAATATTGACCAAACTGGAGTCATTTCCCCATCTTGCCAGAGGCTCTTCTTTGCTTGGCCAGACTGTACTTACAGTGCTTTTCAAATTTTTTTTTTTATTCTAGTATAATTTTTTTCCGCAGTTTATACAATTAATCACTCATCTCTGATACGAAATAACGTAACAAGAATCTAAACTAGCTTCTACCTAAATTAGAATTCGAATACGTACTTTATAGAAAAATCCAAATTTGACGATAATAAAATCAAGATGATTCAATCTCAGCACAGTGAATAACATGGAATTTCGAAAAATTAAAAAATCTAGAATTCTATCATCTTTTGATCTTTTAACTGGAGATGGAGATCAAAGCGCTTAGTTCCTGGAAAAAATGCCGGCGTCAACTCCTTTGACAACAAAGCCTCTCTGACCAACAAAGGAAGCCTACTTGTTTGATCGTAAGTTTGTTATGATTTTAAAATTGATTCTATGTCTATGAACATATTATTCGGTACAAGCCCAGGCGGTTCAGGTGATAGAAGGTTCAGTTGAAGCCATTCTCAAGAGCATTAATAATAACATGTACCTATAATAAATTTTTTTTAAATGGTACTTTGATTGTTATTTTTAAATGTTTAACGAATACAGTAGCCCTGAGTGAAAATAAGTATTATTGTAATATGTACCTTATAACAAGTAAATAAGTAAATTATGAGGGATATAAGATATAAGTTATATGGAAACTTATTATGATGGATAGATAGATTGATAGATAGACAGATAAATGCCTTTATTTACATTTTGTAAATACTTTACAAAAGTTTAGTGGGAGAGAATATTGTATTTGCATGTAATTCTTATTAGTGATACGGGAGGTATTTCATTAGATTTGATTACAGTGCTTTAGTAGAGCATTAGATTGCTTTATTCGATTAAAAATACATTGTATTGTTTCCTTTGTTCAAGTATCTTCCATCTCTATAGTTAATCTTTAAGTACAATAAGTTCATCTCTATAGTATCTCTAAGTACTCCCCAAATTTGGAGGATTAACTAACACCAACCATATTCTTCCTGGCGATTCCATTGGATAAGAACAATCACATGATTTTATAGTCTGTCCAGGCAAAGAAGACCCTCTGGCATGATGAGAAAATGACTGCAGCTCGGTCAATATTAGTTCAGAAAATATTGATTTGGTCTCAAATTGTAGATCAGAATGGTCTCAAATTGTAACCAATTTGATGGTCATAACCAAATTGTAACCAATTTAATGGTCTCAGATTGAGACCAAATTGATTTGGTCTCAAATTGTAGATCAGAATGATTCCTACA
Organism: Sogatella furcifera; assembly: GCA_017141385.1. Taxonomy (NCBI): domain Eukaryota; kingdom Metazoa; phylum Arthropoda; class Insecta; order Hemiptera; family Delphacidae; genus Sogatella; species Sogatella furcifera. Next base: position 316,444 of record CM029547.1, on the reverse strand, counting down.
ATTAAGACCAAATTAATACTTTTTGAATAAATATTGACCGAGATAGAGTGATTTTATCATCTTGCCAGAGGGTCTTCTTAGCTTGGACAGACTATATCTAATATCTAAATTCATGTTAATTTACAGCTAGTTCAGGTAGAGTTAAAGCTGACGCCAAAAAGTTAGGCGGTTTCGTCTGTCTCTTGTACGTGATGTAACCTACTAACAGCTGATGTGAAGCGTCTAGCGTCTCTTTTGTTATTCGAAAACAACATCTAGGCATAGATAAATAACAACTCTAATATTATTGACAAAATCAGCTGACTGTGCGCACAAGAAGCAGACGAAATCGCCTAAGTTTGTGAAACAGCTGTAACTGAAAAATCGGCTAAGTACGAATGCAAGTAGTAACGCACAGCGCACTTAGCAAAGCGAGCTTAGAAAGCGGCAGGTTATAGTAGTCTGTCTCAAACAAAGAAGACTTTCTGGGAAGATGGTAAAATGACTAAACCTTGGTCAATATTGGTTCAAAGATTATGAATTTGGTCTCAAATTGTAGAAAACATTCTGATCTACAATTTGATACCAAATCAATATTTTTTTAACCAATATTGACCGAGGTTTAGTCATTTTCCCATCTTGCCAGAATGTCTTCTTTGCTTACCCAGAGCACTATTTTAGTTGTTCAACAGATTTCAACGATTGTGGCGGTTGATGAATGTTTGTTATTGAATCTCAGCTCTGTGAGGACGGTGGGAGAGCGGTCTGCGAGTGCGTATCAAGACAAGACCGAACTCAGCTAAACGTTTTTGCTCTCTCGGACCGCTTTCAGACTGTCCTGACAGAGCTGAGCGTAAATAACAGATATTCGCCAAGCGCCAGTCGCGTTGGCGCCTGCTGTAATACTATTCTATAGACGACCGTCAGCCATCAGTCAGTCCCGGCCAATGATTTACGACCAACTCCCAAAGAATCTAGACAACTATAAATTTCCCCGCAAGAATCCGAACCGGCGGCAAGCCAAACCGGCTGTAAATAGCAATAAAAATTCAACAATACCAGAAAATAAGCAGCAGGAACCGTGGTTTATGGTTTGCGGGCAGGTTGCTTACTTCAGGAGGTTTTGTTGAAGTATTTGTGGTGAAGAAACACAATCCAGCATTTATTTTCATATATTAAACCCTGAATTATTCCTAGTTGAATATGGTAACACTTTAAAGTGGACAAATTTATTGTTTATAGAATGTTTGTGTACATCTGATATAGTCTGTCCAAGCAAAGAAGACCCTCTGGCCAGATGGGAGAATGACTCCAGCTCATTATATATTAGTTCAGAAATTATAAATTTGGTATCAAATTGTAGATCAGAATGTTTCCTACAATTTGAGAACAAATTTATCATTTTTCAACCAATACTGACTGAGCTAGACTCATTTTCCCATCTTGCTAAAATCATGTTTTGCTTGGACTGACTTACAAACAGTATTTTCAACTCGTCAGTTCAAGAGCATGGTTCAATCATTTGGAGATGAAAAATAAGAAAAAGATTGACTTTATCTTCTTTAGTAATCCTTATGGAATAAGTATAGAAATCAACTGTTCATTAGTCATATTCATATGCAAAATTGCAGGGAAAGTTTTTGATGAAAAATTATTTAGCGAATTAATTTACTGAGTAGATAGGAATATTTTCCACAAATTGAATCACTTTTTCCACCATAGCGGAGAAAGAATAGATAGTATAGTTGAAAATTATCTATATGAATCAAATTAAATTCTTGTAGAGAACAAATTTTGTGACAAATTTTTTAAAGTAATACTGTTCATGAAAACTTGTTAAAAATGACTTGTGCATTGAAAAATTGACTTCACTTTCAAAGATCAATTATTTTAGTTTCCAATCCCAAACTCGATTTGAACGTGACTTAGAACAACGTAGAACAAGTTCCAAAAACCCGTTATGCTTATTACTGTAAATAATACAAAATTAATGGATAAAATCTAGAATCAACAAACTACCTCCAATTGGAAACCATTCAATATTAGTGTTATTACACACGGTTTTTTCACTACAAAACTAGTTCAATTTAATTTTAGTTATTCGAGAATATTACAAGATCCTTCTAGAACACTGTTTTGAAATTCTACGCATAACAGGTTACGAATCCTAAAGATTGATTTAAAAACTGATGAATAATCTTGGAATACATTGGAACTCCTGAACCTGCTAACCAAAGCTTCATTTAATTTGATACTACACTGTACATTACTATCACACTGAAATTACACTAATTATTTATACACTAGATAAAGTTTGCACTAGCTGAGAAGACCCGCTTTTACAATATAAAAATCATGTGACGGCGTGTCTTCCCAGTTTACACCAACTATCGGTACAAGATACAAAACTTGAAGCTAGATTTGAAACTAATGAATGTTATTTGTAAACTTGCAATCAAGAATAGGCTACACTTTATTATTGATAGCAGGTTGCCTGTGTATAGTCTGTACAAGCAAAGAAGACGTTCTAGCAGGATGGGGAAATGACTCCAGCTCGGTCAATATTGGTTCGAAAATTATAAATTTGGTCTCAAATCGTAGGAAACATCCTGATCTACGATTTTAGACCAAATTCATATTTTTTGAACCAATACTGACCGAGCTAAAGTCATTTTTGTATTTTGTCTGAATGTCTTCTTTGCTAGGACTGACTATACATCAGGTTACGCTTTTCATTCTCTCTGGTTACGCTACTCCGAGATTGATTCGTGATCTAATACCTGTTTTTTTATTTCATTTCAGAAATAATCTCCGCCATACTCGAGAGAAGCTACACTTGTTCTACGATAATGTAATTAGGGGGCACACGGCGGTATAGTCTGTCCAAGCAGAGAAGACACTCTGACCTGATGGGAAGATGACTCCAGCTCGGTCAGTATTGGTTCAAAAAACTTGAATTTATTCTCAAATTGTAGATCAGAATTTTTCCTTTGATTTGAGAATAAATTTGTGATTTTTGAACTAGTATTGAGCGAGCTGGAGTCATTCTAGCATCTTGCCAGAATGTCTTCTTTGCTTGTACAGTCTATAGGCTATGTGATGTGATGTGAGAGAGAGCCAAAAACACAAAAACTAGAAATTACTGCAACACGGAACTATTAATCAGAAGGAATTAGGATCGGAGAGCGTACACATCTCACACTAGAGAGAGAGAGAGAGAGAGAGTGAGAGGGAGGGAGAGAGAGGCAGAGAGAGAGAGGGAGTGAGAGAGTAAGAGAGATGGATAAAGAGAGACAAAGAGAGTGTAAAGTTGGAGATGGGGAGCGAGATTTTGACTCTCTTTACACCTGGCATGGTAACAAAAAAATAGATACAAGACTTCATGATGGCCCTAGGCTTAGCTTCCACCATCATTATTACAGGGATCGAAAAAAATGCGTTCATCCCAACAAAAACAAAACAAAAATAAAAAACTAGGAAACAACGGAGAAAATGACAGATGAAGGAATAATCATAGATTCGCTGCTCGGCGTAATGTATATCATTATCTTTAAAAACCGAGAGGGAGGTCGGGGCGAGGGAGGGGGGGAGAGAGAGTATCACGTGATTATTATTACAAGACAGGATCACCGCTGAACTGTTTCTTACAACTACCCCTCCCTCCCCGCACCAGCCTACTAGATCTAGGTACAGTAATCCCCAAAATAGTTGGTGTTCCTTCTCAAAACAAACCTTTCTTTTTGTTAACATCCAATGGAAATTGAGATCAGTATAAACATAGTTGATGTATTCGTGAATCAAAATTGAACTTGATCATTCGTCTCTTTCAATCTATAAAAAATTTATTGAATTGAACTTCCCTCAATGCCATCAATGCACACACACCACACAAATTCAAATTTGTGGTGATTAATATGTTATAAATTATTGTATTTATATATTTTATTTAATTATTATTTTATTTAAAATATTGAACAGAGATACTGTAAATGGAAGAGACAGTTTCTTAGTAACGATCATCGAAGTTTGTTAACTATTTTTTGGCTTTAAAATTTCAAGTAAAAATTGATAAGTTCAAATCATTTTATATATTTTTGATGCTCTTTTGAATTCTATACCAACCTTACAAATTTTAAATTGATAAATCTTAGTTTTTTATTCTTGACAGTTGAAATTAATTGTGAGTATAGTGAAAGTGGATTTTGTGAACATAACCTTAATTTGGAGTATTTAACAAAATCTGGAAATAAGACGTTTTGGACAATTATTGTCTGTGTTTTATCCATTGAGTAACGTATTTTGTCAAATAAATAAATATGAATATGAATATTTTCTCTATTATTGAAACTTTTTATTCTCTATGATTGAAACTCCATGATTCAATTACTCAAATGAATTCAATGACTCAATCAATTACTCAAATGAATTCAATGACTCAATCAATTACTCAAATGAATTCAATGACTCAATCAATTACTCAAATGAATTCAATGACTCAATCAATTACTCAAATGAATTCAATGACTCAATCAATTACTCAAATGAATTCAATGACTCAATCAATTACTCGAATGAATTCAATGACTCAATTTATAATAATTGTGATAATGGATATTTTAAACATTGGAATAAGACTTTCTCTTCTTGATAGACCTCTACAAATTTAAAAACAAGCACTAATGAACATACATAGTTATCTACTTATATTTTAACATACATAAAATTTCATATTTTTGCACGATCAATAATTGAAATTGTATAAAAATGAAAAAAGTTTTTTCAAAAGTTATTTGAGCAATCTTACAACACACGTGTTCTACTATAAACATATATACAGTATACATGAATGCTACATATACGTACTCTTATCGATTGCAGACATCCCCTTCTCGTTCCCACCCTACAGTCAAGCACCCCTATTTTCGAAAATAAACACACACAATCATATACGTACATGCACACACAAAGACAGTAGGCAAATTAATTGGCAAGTGCTTGCTTTCTTTGTATGGAATGGAGGCGCTCCCCCCCCTTAAAAAGGGTTGCAAGGGGAGGGTGGCGCAAATGCAGTGGTAGGCACCAATTCAACCCCTTCATTCAACAATCTTACTCACTCGTTCTCTCACGCACTCTCTCTTACTCGCATTCATCCCTCTACTGATATTCACTCTTTCTCAATACCTCTCTCACTCTTTCTCATTCAAACCTCCGCCTTCACTCTTTCATACTCTCTTTTTCAGTCTCTCTCACTCACACTCTCTCTCTCACCTTTTCTCTCCCACTCACTCACTCTCTCTCACTCACTCTCTCTCTCTCTCAATCCTCAATTCTCTCTCTTGCTCGCGCACTCGCTACTACAGCCTGTGCAAACAAAGAAGACATTCTAGCAAGATGAGAAAATGACTCCACCCCGTTCAAAATTGGTTCACAGATTATAAATTCTATCTCAAATTGTAGATCAGAGTGTCTACTACAATTTGAGACCAAATTTATAATTTTCCAACCAATATTGACCGAGCTGGAGTAATTTTCCCATCTTGCCAGCATGTCTTCTTTGCTTAGACAGACTATTTCCGAATCCAAACATTCGTAGGAGATCAAAGACAAAGACAAACGTTGTTGGTGGGGGGAAGGGGGTTGTTTGGGGCAGCCCTTCTTCCTATCTCATTGTAGCAGAAGCCAATAAATTAGCCAAGTATAATAACCTAACCACGCATAATTTATTGTGACTCACTTTGGATAATATGGGATTTTGTTGGGGAAGTATACAAGGTCTGCACTAAATGGTTTGCTGAGATTTGAACTGAACTGAAAATACTTATATAATAACTTATTATGTTACTTATAACTTATTATTAATAATTATAGAACTGAATAACTTATTTAAACGGGACTGAAAACTATTCTATTGTTCGGTTTTTGAAAATGTGTAATTTGTTTTTGAATAATGAATTCTCTGCAAATATACACTGGCGGCTCGTAACCAAGAAACAGGTGAAGTGCCCGTATCTTTTACTGTACAGCACTTCACCTGTTTTTTGGGCACGAGCCGCCAGTGGTAAATAATAGAGTTGTAGAGCGACAATTGAACAATCAAGAAACCTAGACATAACAAATATCCATGATCATAATTTTTTTTTATCGTAATGGTTATCAGATAAGTTCACGAATAAATCAAAACAGCAAGAAATTCAACTCGAAATCAGCCATTTCTGATCTCCGGCTACTCCATTTGGCAACAACCAATCAAATGACTTGTGGGAGGTGGCTAACAAACGGAATGGGCGTTGCTGGCTTCTGATTGGCCGCTGACGAATGACGCAACGAGCGCCAGGATTGGTCGAATTCAATTGAATAGACATCCATATTAATTTATCTGATGCAATCCACACAGATTGATGCGGCGAAGCAAGAATAAGATTGGAAATTAAAAGATAATAATTATGATACAAAATTATTTGTATTATTTTAGAAGATGTATGACTAGATTCTTTTTGTGGTTGCTGGAAGTGAATTCTTTCAAAATGGCGGACTTGTTCTACGTGTTCTTTGAATAATTGAATATTTACTGTCACTCTTCTCAATTTCTCATCCCTCCTTCCTTCCACATTCTTGTACTCCTCCTCTCCTTCATCTTCACCCACATAATGTAATAAAATAGCTGCTAGAAAGAATAATCCAAAGAGGAAAAATAAAATCAAGATCGCATGTTATCTTCTCCACCTCTGCTTGTCGGTCCCCCTTTTTTGGCTCCATTCCACGTTTCATTTCGACATTCATTATTTTACGACTACTAAACACAGCGAGACAAATTATTATTGTCATTATTCCTTGCCCTCATGGAATGTGGCCGAAGTCAGCAGCTTAGAACACGCTAGCTGCACTAGAGTTTTACATTTATTTTGAAATTTTAATTTTTTGTATTGAATTTTACGTTTGAATTAAAAGTTGGTTTATTCAAAATTTTACATTATCAAATAGATATCTATATCTATAAAAGCGAAATGGCACTGACTGACTGATTCATTCATCACCAGAACTAAAAATCCACAGAACCGAATGCGTTCAAATTTGGCAGGCATGTTCAGTTGGACGTTTAGACGCGCGCTAAGAACGATTTTTGAAAACCTTTCATGAATACGCCAAATATTTTCGATTTTCTATAGTTTTTCGACGTTTTCCTCATTTTTTCGAGAACCAATCGGTAGAAAATGTTGATATTTGGTGGGCAGGTTCAGATAAGGTCTAGAAATGTTAAGTCAAAATATTTTTTGAATTCCGTTCAAGATTACGCCAGTTATCAGGTTTTTCAAAATTGTAAATGTATTGCGGGTTGCATATCTTCCGCCTTGATACGACCAATCCTTAATATAAATTCAATAGTTCAACAAGATTAAAGATAAACTGATTTGGAAGATATTGAATCAAGTTTCAAACTATGTCCGATATAGTTCCCAAGGTTACGCTTAATATAAGCGGTCTACTATTGTTTGGAATTTTCAGAGTCTTTCTTACATATTTCTAGAACAAATTGGCAGAATATGTTGAAATTAGGTAAATAGGTCCAGATTAGGTGTAGAAATGCTGTGCTCAATAAATTTCGAATCCCTTCTGAACGGAATTTGCAGGCGAGTGAAGCGAGCCTGTTTGTCTCAGCTGACACTGCCTATACTGTCGGGGGTCCAGGGGGCGGAGCCCCCTGGCTAGGCGGAGAAGGCGAGCGAAGCGAGCCTGCCGACTAGTTATCTATATCATACATGGTTTGCTGCGATACAACAGGGCATGTATTGTTCGCGGAAGCTGGGAAGACACGTTCATACATTTGTCTTTACATAGAAACGGGAGGTCTTCTGAAATTGCGCGAACTTACCTGGTAAGCTATAGTCTGTTCAAGCAAAGAAGACCCTCTGACAAGATGGAAGAATGACTCCGGCTTGGTCAATATTGGTTCCATAATTATTTATTTGGTTTCAAATTGTAGATCATAATGTTTCCTACAATATTAGACCAAATTTATAATTTTTTAACCAATCTTGACCGAGATGGAGTCATTTTCCCATCTTGCCAGAGGGTCTTCTTTGCTTGGCCAGACTATAGTTGAGTACGGTTGCTTATGGAACCACGTGTGATATTATAAACGTCATCTAATTCATTGAACTTTAAAATAGTTTAAATGATTATCCAATGTTCAAAATAAAAAAAACTCCGATGTTTTCAGCTCAGTGTACTGTTAAGAACCATACAATAGTTAAAAGGTGGAGTATTCTATAATTTATAGTCATGGGTTTATATCATGTGTACATACTATTACATTTCTATTTGAACCAGAGGTTGAAACATGAAGAATAGAGAATTCTCAATAGTCATGATGCGTTTATATCTCAATCATGTTCATAATGCATTATTATGATTTTCACAGGAGAGTGAAAAAGTTCACCGCCGCTCAGCATTTGAGAGATCTCCTTTTTATTCTGGGATGAGGTATTTTAATAAACTTCCAGCAGCCATCAGAAACATAGAGTCAATAGAACTGTTCAAAAAAAACTGATAGGGAAGTATTAATGGAAAAAAACTATATACAGTGCTACCGAATTTCAATTTCAATCAATTCTAATAACGAAAAACTTTCATGACATTCTACTAATTTAGAAAAATCTACTAATGTCTAATACGTTAGTAGACATCGATATAAGAGGATAGCTATAGGAATATAGCTATCTATATCTATAGCTATCTATAGCTAGGAAGATAGATATAGCTATAGTTTATTTGATATTTGTAGAATATAGTTTATAGAATATAATTACATGTCACCTGTCATTTGAGTAAAACTCAAATTTTTATGTATGTGACACTTATGGATAAATAAATAAACAGTCTTCAGCCCAAAACTATTCCTCTCCAAATCTATTCAAAGCAAAAGTGATAGAATTTGAAACATTTAGTGTACTTTATTCTTTATTCATACATCGATACAACTATTTGAATTGGGAGGAAAAATCGGCATAGCCTGTGTTATTCCACTCCCAAACATTTTATTACAAAGTTTTTCTTCCATTTCTTTTAACTTACTCTGAACCCTAAACATAAAAAACAAACATTCACTTTTATACTCCAGAATGCGCTGTATTAAGGCAACAAGGGATATTTGTCTAGGTGAAGTACCTCAGCGGCTAAATTCAGCACAAATTTGGGATGGACGCCTCCAATTTGTTGCCTGTTGTTGACAATTGTGTGATTACTGTTGTCCTCCATTATTAATTATTGTTATTACTGCAACCCAAGTCTCTCTAATTAGTTTATATAAGTTGGATTAGATTTAATTAATTGCTGATGAGATGACCCGAGCTGCTGAGTTGATGTAATAACCGATGTTGTAGTGGAGACACTCTATACTAATTACTGTACCTCACTTCAACATGGTGATATTATTACAATAACATTGACTATAAAGTTATTCTACTAAATAAAAACCTATTTTGATATTATAAACCCATAATATGGTATATTATGTCTAATAACAAACTGCCTTATACGAAGGAGGAGGAGGAGGAGGAGGAGGAGGAGGAGGAGGAGGAGGAGGAGGAGGAGGAGGAGGAGGAGGGAGGAGGAGGAGGAGGAGGAGAGGAAGGAGGAGGAGGAGGAGGAGGATGAGGAGGAGATGAGGAGGAGGAGGAGGAGGAGGAGGAGGAAGGAGGAGGAGGAGGAGGAGAGGAAGATGAGGAGGAGGAAGATGAGGAGGAGAAGGAGGAGGAGGAGGAGGAGGAGGAAGATGAGGAGGAGGAGGAGGAGGAGGAGGAGAAGAATGAGATGAGATGTGAGAATTATTAGATATTGCAGTTCAGATAAATAGGGACAATCTTTTAAATACTGTAATAAGCCTAAAGATAACCTGGTAATGATTGCTGACTCTTCATATTTTAAAAAATGTAGCAGAAACTCTATTTTGTTGTTGATTAGAATAATAGTTTGATGCTAAATCAATTGCGTGAAAAATGGTGAAATAATATAATCCACCTGTAATGTCTTCTTGTGTGTTCAATTTTATTCTGGTCTAAATTTTCCAAGTTCATTCAAAATTCAGGAACATTCTGGATATTTTAATTTAGTGATTTTGTTTGGTGAAATTTTTTGTGAACAGATTTTAACATTCAAAATTTGTCGAATTTTTCTTTTGGTGTAAAATTTAGTGTTTTAGGAATGGTTTATGACATAACCTTTTTTGTTTGGTTTGTTTGTATAAATTTGAGAGGAACAGTTTTGGGCTATGAAGCCTGTTGAACTCTTTGATAACTAACTAAAGATGAATAATAATAACTAAATAACTAAATAAAGATGAATAATAGTAATAAATTATAGTAAATCCATAGTGAATAATATTTATATAATCCATAGTAAGATGATGCAAGTAAGATTATGATAATACTCCTTAGTAAAAGAATTCACTGCTTCATGGAAAAAAACTCTAAAAAATGCAATAAGTAAATAATAATATGATATAATAATAATACTAAGTATTCCCGCTTGCAAGAAGCAAAAATATCACCATCACGAACTTGACATTCAGATTCAATACCCTAGTAATTGGGTCGTTAATCAATAACTGAACCCAATCAACATTGTAAATTTTGTAGTTTTTCAACTGTGTAACATTATAAGAAGAGTTGTAAATCATCAAGCCTTTAGTTAACCTGTATACAATAAGAGTGTAGTCTGTCCAAGCCAAGTTGACACTTTGGCAAGATGCGAATATGACTCCAGCTCGGTCAATATTGGTTCAAAATTATCAATTTCATCTAAAATTGTAGAGCAGAACACTTTCTAAAATCTGAAACCAAATTTATAGTTTTCGAACCAATATTGACCAGGTTGGAGTCATTTTCCCATCTTCCCAGAATGTCTTCTCTGCTTGGACCGACTATATCCAAAGAGTATAGAGCCTACCATTGGTTACTAGATTGGTTAAACTGTTTCAGGCATCCATTATGTATTTTATGACTGGACATTTGATTTATGTACTGAAAGAAGGTTATGCAGGCCAATTAGTTGTAATGATGTTAGTTGAAAGAAGGGATTTGTTCAAGAAATTGTATGCTGTTTAAGTAGACTGTCATGGTTTTATGTACTGTACCTAGATAAAGCTTTCAATGAAGTAGGGGTTCAATGTTATAAGGCAAGTACCAGAGATTAGCTTCCATAAATTATGCTAAACAATGGCGGTGATTGTGTAAATCTTACCCAAATCTCAGAAATAGTGATCGAAAATCGCAAAATCGCTACTATACACAAATTTATCACTTGTGCTATGTTTTGCCAATTTTGCGATTTTTGATCGTCATTTCTGAGATTAAGGTAATATTTACACAATCGCCGCCATTTAACTTTTCTTTAGAATGCAACTCTCTTCAACTTCCATTAATAAAAAATACAATTTTATGATTCCTTATTTAGTTATAACCCTTATTGTTGAGAAATGGCGTTTTTTAGCATATTTTTCCAATTATCTCAATAACCGTTGAAGTTACAAACTTGAAACTGATTTCATTGAATTCCTCAGCTTATTTTACACAGGGATTGATTATTTTAGAACCTCACTAAAGCCTCTAAAAAATTAGAAAAATTTATATGTTTTGAAAAATCTCAATTTTCCACCATTGTTATCTCGGTAACAAGGCGTTTTTGGGGGTTGGTCCCATGGAACTTATTTGTCTACTTGGTGTAAGGAATCAGCCTGAGAAGTATTGCACATTCCTCCTGAAACATCCTGTATATCTATATCTACAGTACTTCACCCAAGCTTGTACGAAACTTCAGCATGAAAACTTCAATGTAATGCTTATTGACAGATCCTACTAAGTATTGACATGCCACTCCAAGTCTTGAGCACATTTGCGTGTTTCCCACTGTATGAGTGTTCGGTTCAGGCCAATTTATAAAAACTAAAAATAATCCAAATCCTGACATATTTCATGTGAACCGAACATTTGGCATCGGACAGGTCTATTCACACCACTGGCGGCTCGCGCCCACGAAACAGGTGAAGTGCTGCACAGTAAAAGATACGGGCACTTCACCTATTTCGTGGGTACGAGCCGCCAGTGATTCACATCATATTGACACGATTTGGATGAAATAGTTTGTTTTGGGTTAGACTCTACTGGGATAGAAATTGTTATCGAAGGATATGGTTTAGAATTGGAGGAGATGATAAGCCGTCGGTCCCGACAACCAAAACAATAGTTGTCGTCTCTCATCATTACTACACATTTCATTACTGACGCACAAGCTCATGTGGGGCCGAATTATTGTAGGCTTCAACCTCAGAAAAATTCCAATGGTTCAAATTCTAGAAGAGTAGAATCCAAATATTGCAAACAAATCAACCTTGTTGAATATTGTCTCTTCTTCAGCTTCTTCTTCTTCTTCTTCTTCTTCTTCTTAACATAAAAATCTGATAGCACTGGGACCGTTCCAATTTTGTAGTGATCTACTAGGTACGATTCCCAATTTATTTCCTTCAATTTATTTCATCTATTATTTTCTCTCATCTAATCTACACTCTTAGAAAGAGAAAAAACAATTAGCAAAAGTAAATATTCAAGTAAGGAATAAGAAGAAGAAGAAGTAGAAAAAGAAGAAGAAAAAAAGAAGGAAAAAAGAAGAAAAAGGAAGAAGAAGAAGAAGGAGAAAGAAGAAGAAGAAAGAAGGAAGAAGAAGAAAGAAGAAGAAGAAGAAGAAGAAAGAAGAAGAAGAAGGAAGAAGAAAGAAGAAGAAGAAAAGAAGAAGAAGAAGAAAAGAAGAAGAAGAAGGAAGAAGAAAAAAGAAGAAGAAGAAGAAGAAGAAAGAAGAAGAAGAAGAAGAGAAGAAGAAGAAGAAGAAGAAGAAGAAGAAGAAGAAGAAGAAGAAGAAAAAAGAAGAAGAAGAAGAAGAAGAAGAAGAAGAAGAAGAAGAAGAAGAAAGAAGAAGAAGAAGAAAAAGGAAGAAGAAGAAGAAAAAGGAAGAAGAAGAAGAAAAAAAGAAGAAGAAGAAGAAGAAAGAAGAAGAAGAAGAAGAAGAAGAAGAAGAAGAAGAAGAAGAAGAAGAAGAAGAAGAAGAAGAAGAAAAAGAATTAGAAAAGGAGAAAAATGGAAGAGACAATCTTATTTTTGTCTTTTTTACTGGTGACAAGCGCTCTATCCCACTTTGTATGATTTATGAATTTATTTATAATCCAGATATGATTTAACAGGATTAGAATTTATGATAGACCGTCTAATCTTTGAACTAAACTAGGCCAACAACCACCAACACCACCCACCAAGTAACACCGTGAAAAATTTCCCAATTAAAAATCTTGTTTCCAACTGAAATCAGCATCTAAAGACCATGCGACAATAATTGACCGATTTATGAAGATTTACGATTGCTTCTAGTCTAGTAGAAATTTATTGCTCAAGAAATAAAAAAGTGTGAGTCTAATCTGTGACGTCAAACTTACTTACTAGATTACATTTAGGGAATTGTACTTTGTACCCCACTTTGCAACCCTTCATTTCACTTTGAACCTCAAATTTCATTTTGCTACCCCAAATTTTCACTTTGCAAATATTTTTTGTTAATGAGCTCCTTCCAGTACGTTTGCATATCAATTTTGTACTTTTTTATCACTACTCACTGGCGGCTCGTGCCCACGAAACAGGTGAAGTGCTGTGCAGTGAAAGATACGGGCACTTCACCTGTTTCATGGGTACGAGCCGCCAGTGTCACTACTACGTATAAGCAATCCAGAGGCCTTCAAAAATTGTGACTAAAATAAAAATTTGCAGTACTAAGTTCAAAATTGTGCAATAAATAAGAGAAGCTCAATTCTAATTTAGTCATAACAGTTTAGTCAAAGGTATTGGAAGAATTACTGATAAACTGATTAAAATTCGTTGTGGATTACAAACAAATTACACAGTACAACACCTAGTAATTGGTTTTCACGCTATTGCCTGCCTATCAAGTTTCACCAACACCTTCTCTAGCACTGGCGGCTCGTACCCACGAAACAGGTGAAGTGCTCGTATCTTTCACTGTACAGCACTTCACCTGTTTCACGGGCACGAGCCGCCAGTGTAGAGTAATTTACTTAATAGGTTGTAAAATATTACGTCATGTGTGTAAGTGTGATTTTCCTTCTTCTGAGCTAAAAGTAGCTGTGACAAAATAGACGCATCTACTTTCAAATTATCTCAAAAAGTGAGAAAACAATAAATGGATTTTTCACAAATAAGCTGATTATCTATCGGGAAACTAGACGATAAGTCGGTTGATGGAAAATATTTTTAAAATTTTCAATTATTTCAAATTTCACGGTTGACGATGATTAACTCTTAGAAAAGAAAATATGTTAAAATTATTTCGACAACTATAAGATAAGGTTACTACAAAACATTTCTCACATGGATTTTCAACTCAACTATCCATAAAATCATGTATGACATCATAAATTTCACACAGAATTTAGTTGGCCAAGTCCAAGTTGTTAAGTTTCCTTATTATGAGAAGTACCTATTAGAAACACTATTACAGTGATTTTAAGTTGGAATTTCAAGCGCGACTTGGAATTTACATTGGAGGTGGGGACAAAATACGGATTAGATTAAGAAAGAATTGTCGAGTTATGTGTTAACGGATAAAATTTCAATTGAACTTGTATCTGGTATTCGGCTACTTTACAAGGGAACTTTCAATTTCAAATCCATTCAAATGAAAGTGATTTTTATGGGAAGTTTAATTATTGCATACGCTTTTAATCAACAAGTTTAGTTTTCATCATTTTCAGTCAATATCATTCATGATAATATTTACCACTATTGCAGTCAATTCTATAAATGCTTGATATTCGGTAAAAAGACTGTAAATAATCATTCTTTGATACAGCAGACGCCAGAAACGCACTGGCGGCTCGTACCCACGAAACAGGTGAAGTGTCCGTATCTTTCACTGTACAGCACTTCACCTGTTTCATGGGCACGAGCCGCCAGTGCCAGAAAGTTAGGTGGTTGTACACTACAACAGCTGATGTTGTCAATTATAGTTGTCATTTTTTGAAATTGAAGAATACAATATAGGCCTATGCTTTACATTAGTAGGTTATATCACGTTGAAGATACAAACGAAGCCTCTCAGGGCTTTTAGTAAATCAGTAAATCTAGAACTTTTTTCGTGTTTCAGCTATCATTAATTGCTTTAAAACTTTTTCAGTTAATATTCAATTAATCCTTCAATTGTATTTTTCAATGAAATAAATAAAAATTCAATAGGAATTTTAATAATAAGGGAATGTTTGAATCTACAAATGACGAAAAATCTAGAACTATTTTCGTATTTCAAGAATGAATAAAATCAAGTAAATTATGACACTGCTCAAATTACCTTGTTATCTGATGACAATTGATGGCTGTACAAACCTTCACGAGCAAATTACCCACTAACAAGGTTAACAATTCTGTTATCTTTTCCTTTTCAAATTCAATATTGAGGAAAAATTGTACAATTTTCAGTGCCAAGATGAAGGTCGTGAAAAAGCACAAATTCACAAACTTAAATACTGAAAACTGATGAATATATGGAAAGAAATTCAGTCAAAGATTTTACTTTATTGGATAGAAATTTAGATGGGCTACGTATAACGCAGATGTGAATCGAAGAGATATAGCTTAAGCCAGAAAGTTAGGCGGATTCGTCTGCTTCTTGTAGTGATGTAACCTACTAACAGCTGATGTAAAGCATCTATTTTCTCTTTTGATTTTAAACTAAACGGCAACTGTGTACGTATTCATTAATTTTGATAAAAGCAATAAAATCAATTACATTTTGAATTAGATAACCAAATGTCAAATGAAATGGAATTCATTTAACGAAGGCTACAGAAAAAAGGTATTTAATGACAATAGGCATTCGCCAAGACTGTTTCAAAACTAAAAAACTGATATTTAAGTTTCATAGAAAAGCTTTTATAGTTTTTCCCAAGTGGAAACTCTTGTTTGCTCAAGTTTACTACACTTTACTACATTTCCTATACTTATCTTACGCTGGTATTACACGATAATAGTTCTATGATCATAGTTGATCATATGAAAGGAGATGAAAATATGATTTCGTATTTTCATCTCTTTCCATATGATCAACTATGATCATAGAACTATTATCGTGTAATACCGGCCATAGAAAATGTCAGCTGTTCATCAAAATTTGAGGGTTCCTCAACTTTGAGTGTGCTTGGAAAAACCCGGCAATGATCTACCAATGATATAAATTAGAGATAAAGAATTCAAAGTAGTTTTATTGAAGTTACTTAGAAAATTAATAGAATATAATCACAGTATTTTTAGAATAGAAAACAACTCATTTGAACCATAGTAGAATATCCGAATATTTCACGAAAATACAGAGCAGCATTGTTCAACTTGAGACTTTCACATAAAATGACTTTTTTCGAAAACAATTTGGCCTTATGCCAAAATTCGCCGGTAATTATACATGTGACTGGTTTTTAAAGAGCGTTTTTCAAGCCTATCCCCAAAGATTTATTGAGTAGTGCTTCGGAAGTTTACTAAAAATACACAACGACTACCAAGAATAAAATATAAAATCGTTTTCAAAGTTCTTTCCACCTTTTAGCCTATGTTCTCTTTGGAGTCTGGTTATTAGTGTAACTGGGTGTAATAATTATTTCTCGAATTGAACAGGCTTAATAGAAGAGATTAAAAGGAGAATAAAAGAGAAGAGAAGAGAATAACTGAGAAGAGAAAGAGAATAAAAGAAGAGAAAATAAAAGAACAAATCACCTACATAGAGAGGATCAGCACTTTTGCAATGAAATAGGGAAAAACATGTAGTTCGCGCAAAATGAGAAGACACTCCTTACAATGTAAAGTGTATGGTAACAGCGTGTCTTCTCAGCTTGCTCAAACTTTATGCGAAAACTCTTTGTGTATATTCTGTAGAGTGAATAGATTTTTTTTGTAATAGAAAGGAATGTTTGCGAAAAATGTCTAAAAATAGAGGATAATTCTCAACTCATTTGAAAGATAAGTATTTTTTATTACATGAAACGACAAGATATTTTTGTTTCATTCAATATGGATAACTATCACTATATCACCAGAGACAATGTATTATTAAATAAAGTATATATATTATATATTATTAATAATACATTGTCTCTGATATCACCTACTCAACTAAAAAATATCTAAAACTTAAGAAAGGTTCTTGACATGAGAAAACTATCCCAAAAAAGCTCGGTTTGAACAAGAAAATGTTGATAATTTTCATCTGCGAAGATGTGATCAGCTAATCTATATCTATAAAAGCGAAATGGCACTGACTGATTAATTCATCACCAGAACTAAAAATCCACTGAAGCGAATGCGTTCAAATTTGGCAGGCATGTTCAGTTGGACGTTTAAACGCGCGCTAAGAAAGGATTTTGAAAACTTTTCAAGGATACGCCAAATATTTAAGTTTTTCTATAGTTTACCGGCGTTTTCTCAATTTTTTCGAGAACCAATCGGTAGAAAATGTTGATATTTGGTAGGTAGGTTCAGATAAGGTCTAGAAATGTTGTGTTAAAATATTTTTGAATTCCGTTCAAGATTACGCCAGTAATCAGGTTTTTCAATCCTAATCAGAGAGAATAGAATAGAACAGTATCTATTCTCACTGATCACAACACAATCAAAATATGATTCCAACAAAATAAATGAAGTAATAGTAATACTGTATTTATAGAATTGTAGTACAGTAATTTTTCAACGTATTCCAGCAATTCTCGCACAGAATCGTCTGGGATTTCCCCACCTGGCCAGGAATAGTCTGGCTGGTGAAATTATTATAAAATGCAAAGAAATTCTAACGATACCATCATTCTCAGAATAGCAGCATATAGCGGCAGGTGAGGAATTCGGCTGAGATAATAATCTGAAGCAAAGAAGACATTCTGGCAAGATGGAAAAATGACTCCAACCTGGTCAATATTAGTTGAAAAATGGAGAAATTGATCACAAATTTTAGTGAAAATTCTGATCTACAAGTTGAGACCAGATTTTAAATCGTTGAACCAAAATTTACCAAGCTAGAATCATTTTGAAGTCTGGCCAGGATGTCTTCTTTGCTTGGACAAACTGTACAATCGAACCTGGCTTCAAATCCGGATTCCTCGACGCTCTCTCTCACTCGCAGGGGAAAGAACTTCAATTTTAATAAGTATAGGATATACTGTATTATCCTCAAATAGATATAATAACTTGAAACTGTTTATTCTATTATTCTGTATTTCAAGGGATGATATCATGCCATCTTCCATCTTTCTACTTGGATAACATACGAATAAATGTCACTGGCTGCTCGTGCCCACGAAACAGGTGAAGTGCCCGTATCTTTTACTGTACAGCACTTCACCTGTTTCGTGGGCACGAGCCGCCGGTGATGAATGTAACTCAAGGTAGATTTCATGCAAATAGGACTACGAGTACAAAAGTCGCACATACACATGTGCCTAAAATGCAATATATACACAGAGTTGAAAAGAGCAACGCACACTGGCCACCTGATTTTTGATTTGCAACATGTGTTCATTACAACCATGTGTTTCTATTACATCAGGTGTCCGTGATGTGACCAGAGAGAATAGAATATAGAAATATACGAATATTCTATTATCGCTGGATGTGACCGCTACTATAGTCTGTCCAAGCAAAGAAGACCCTCTGGCAAGATGGTAAAATGACTCCAGCTCGGTCAATATTGGTTTAAAGAATATTGGTTTGGTCTCAAATTGTAGATCAGAATGTTTCCTACAATTTGAAATGAAATTGATTTCATTTGAACCAATATTGACCAAGCTGGAGTCATTTTCCCATCTTGCCAGTGGGCATTCTTGTAGGCGGACTATAGTAATGGAACCCTACCTTTATCAGACTGCTCTAATGTTTGTTTATCGTACGTTCAACAGCCCATGAACGGCCTAGGCCTTGAACTGCGCTAATGTACAAAAAATAAATCTAAAAAAACAAATTAGCATACCCGAACCTGAAAATTGATCGAATGAAACCTAAATTTGGAGGGAAATTACATCAAATGTAGTATGACTTATCAAACCAGCCCGTCCCCCTCCACACATATGACTTGGGGTAGTTTGTTACGCGCACTTTTGCGTGCGTACGATTTCCTATGAAACGCATACACGCAACGATATTCTTTTTCCTCAATCATTCTCACTTTTATTCATATGTCTTGTTCTTCTAAGATTATGTTTTTCTAGATTTTCTCTGTTCTTATTTAATTCTGTTTTCTTACTTTCGCCCAACTTCCTTCTCAATTATCTTTCCTTTTCATCAGCTTGTTTTTTCTTTTCCCTTGATAGTGATTTTGTCAAATAAATGGATGAATATGATCATTTTTATGAAGAAACCCGTGTCACAATAAATTTATCAAATATCTCTATCTCTATTTTCAATTCATTCATTTTTAATTCATTCTTCCTCTTCGTCATCATCGTCGTCGTCGTCGTCGTCTACTTCTTCCCCTTTCATTCTCTTCTCTTTCGTCTTCTTCTCTGCCTCTTCTCCTCCTCCTACTCCTCCTCCTCTGTCCGCAACTAACAGACGACAGGCAGCAGCTCAGCCACCACGCATTACAATTTGGCAACTTTCCAACAAAACACAGAAATATCAACTTTCCTTTCCCGCTTAACACCCCCCTTCTACCACCCTTAACAACCTCCTCCCTCCCCTTCAACCCTGCAACACTCTAAACATTGCACCCCCAACAATTCCCCCCCAGTCTCACTCTCCCCCCCACCAATCCCTTCAGTCATCATTACAAGTTGTAACTTTTGGGTGCGTTTTTTGGCCTGATTAAATAAGTTTTTCACCTATAGTCTGTACAAGCAAGGAAGACATTCTGTCAAGATGCGAAATTGACTCCAGCTCAGTCAATATTTGTTCAAAAATTATGAATTTAGTCTCAAATTGTAGGCAAGATTCTGATCTATAATTTAAGACTAAATTTATAGTTTTTGAACCAATATTGACCAAGCTGGAGTCATTTTCTCGTCTTGCCAGAATATCTTCCTTGCTTGGACAGACAGACTGACTCACTGGCGTTTTTTCATTTTTTTTAGCATCAGGGAAATCGACCACTCACCTAAATGTTTCGTCTTGTTCTTCTTCTTCTTTTCCTATTCCTCTCTTCCTTCTCTCCTTCTTCCTTCTTCTCTTTCCTTGCCTCCATTACCCCCACTCATCAGAAAAAGAGAAAAAATCAAACAACCAAGTTTTTTCCTGCTGTGTAACGATTAGCGCCCGAATAGCCTGTATCGTGTAACTGAAACTCCTGTTCTCAATTATTTTGTTGAAAAACGTTTTTTCTGATTGACAGTGCGCTAATTACAAACAAAAAAGAGGGGGAAAAGTGCGGTTAGCGTACAGAACAGTGAGAATAAAATATATATTTTCATATTCTATTCTCTCTGGTACAGAATGTGTTTAGTATTGGTTGATTAATGTAAAACTGTGTTTCTCGTCATTGAATCTTAGGTCATGAAAGACTTTCAAAAGTTATGAAAAACCTAATAACTTTATTTCATTCTTTAAAAATCGTTATGATATTTATTAGCCTACACTAAAATAATAATCTTTCAAACGCTAGATAATAATAATAATATTCGTATAACCTGGCTGGCTCAGGTCTGGTGTCAGATGCTACTCTATTTTACAGTAATAGGCTACTGGCTAATTATAATATGATACTGTAGAATTTCTAACTTTACACGTTCTAGAAAAAAATCTAGAAAAACATAATCTTAGAAGAGGAAAAACATATGAATAAAGAAAAGAATGAATGAAAAAAAAGAATATGTCGTTGCTAGTATGCGTTCCATAGACAATCGTACGCACGCAAAAGTGCGCGTAACAAACTACCCCAAGTCATATGTGTGGAGAGGGAGGGGCTGGTTTATTAAAGAGGGTCGACTCCTCTATCAATAATGAAATCTTCATCGCGGGGTGTCTAGATTGTTCGTAAACTATGGAAATTTGTCGTCTATATGGTTATTATTTGCTCCAAAATATTTACAGTGTTCAAGCTTCCATAGTAATTCTCCTAAATTCAAATTAAATAAAATAGATAAATAGATAAATAAATTTATTTCCATTGCAAATTGACAAAAAATAAACAATCTAACTAAATTATCAAACTAGATTTTTGCTTACTTACAATCATTTAAAATAAATCTTAATACATGAAACTTATAGGGTGATAGCAACTCACTCACTGATATAATATAATTTTATAAATTCATAATCTATAATAAGATTTATAATCATAATCATATTTAAATCGGGATTTTTCTGTGTAAAAGACACGATTTGAAAAGTGTGGTGATACCTATAATTCATTTAAATGATATATCAATCATTTGAATGAGAAGAATTGCACTCAAATAGATCTCCAATAATACACGATAAGCTAAGTTAATGACTGTTATCAAGAAGAAGAAGAAGAAGAAGAAGAAGAAGAAGAAGAAGAAGAAGAAGAAGAAGAAGAAGAAGAAGAAGAAAGAAGAAGAAGAAGAAGAATTTATAAATTAGGTCTCAAGCAAACGTTGTGATTTACAATTTGAGACCAAATTGATAATTTTTGACTTTGGAAATTTTAGCCTAACTTGAAATAAGTAATTCAATTCGCCACTAATTCAGAAACGAATGAACACTTTACGAAATTCAAGAGCGAGTGAAATAAAGAAAGAGTGAGAGAGCGAGAGCGGGTGAGAGAACCCTGTGAGGAGAGAAAAAACGTTTACAAAGCTCTCTCAGGTCTCTTTATAATAGCGGGAGGTCCATGTCAACCCTCTTCCCAACTTCATTTCTTCATGTTTTCTTCTGCTTCTTCTTCTTTTTCTTCTTCTTCTTCTTCTTCTTCTTCTTCTTCTTCTTCTTCTTCTTCTTCTTCTTCTTCTCCTCATCCCCTTCTCACAACCTCTCACTTCAACAAATCTACTTCAGAGACCTCCTCACCCCAACTACAGATTTATAGTCTGTCCAAGCAAAGAAGATATTCTGACAAGATGGAAAAATAACTACAGTTCGGTCAATATTGGTTCAAAAATTATCAATTTGGTCTCAAATTGTAGATCACAATGTTTCCTACAATTAGAGACCTAATTTATAAATTTTCAACTAATATTTACCGAGCTGGAGTAATTTTCCCATCTTGCCGAAATGTCTTCTTCGCTTGTACCAACCATACTTCTTCAATTATATCGTTGTGTCTTCTTTTTTTCTTCCACTAAACCGTTTACTATTATCTGCTTTCTTTCTTCAGTTTGTTCTCCACTTCTTGTGCAGATTTCGCCTCCTCCCCACCCCCATTCACCCCCCCCTTAGCACCCCACCTTCTTTTCTTAATTGTTGTCCTCTTGACATCCCAGCAAGCACTGAGAGGAGCTCCCCTAAACTGGTGTTTGAGAAATTGAGGTTGAAACGGTTGACTTGGTGGTCACCCTACCCTCAATTCACTAATAAAAAGTAGTAAAGCGTTTACTGTCTATTACACAGGTCTCAGCATTGATTTCTTTATTCAACGTTCCTAAATTGATTACAATTATTACAACACTAGCCGGCAGGCTCGCTTCGCTCGCCTGCATAACCTCTGTCAGTGTAAGCTGAGACAAACAGGCTAGCTTCGCTCGCCTGCAAATTCCGTTCAGAAGGGATTCAAAACTTATTGAACACAGACAGCATTTCTAGACCTAATCTGGACCGGTTTACCAAATTTCAACATTCTTTACCAATTTATTCTCGGAAAATCCAAGAAAAACTCCGAAAATTAGTAAACGCTAATATTGAGCTTAACCTTGGGAAGTATACCGGACATAATTTTAAACTTGATTCAATATCTTCCAAATTAGGTCATCTATAATCTCGCTGAACCATTGAATTTTACAGTAAGGATTGGTCGTATCAAGACGGAAGATATGCAACCCGCATTACATCTACAATTTAAAAAACTGATAACTGGCGTAATCTTGAACGGAATTCAAAAATATTTTAATACAACATTTCTAGACTTTATCTGAACCTGCCTACCAAATATCAATATTCTCCACCGATTGGTTCTCGAAAAAAATTGAGAAAACACAGAAAACCTAAAGAAAAACTTAAATATTTGGCGTATCTTTGGATAGTTTTTAAAATCCGTTCTTAGGGAGCGTCTAAACGTCCAAATGAACATGCATGCCAAATTTGAACGCATTCGGTTCAGTGGATTTTCAGTTGAATGAATGAATGAATCAGTCAGTCAGTCCCATTTCGCTTTTATAGATATAGATGTCATGTTTTGCAGTGATACCTGCTGATTAATGACCCTTATTTTGGCTATTTTCATTAGTTTTGGAGGTCGTTGGTTCTTCGATTTGAAAAGTCTATTTCATTTCATTTATTCATACATATGAATAATCATAACATATAATATAATTTCACAACATATACATAATCAAATTAAAATGATTTGGGAGATCTAACACAGGTTTTGTCCTTACTATTTATCTCTTGAATTGGAAAAAATTAAAGCTATAAAGCTATAATTAATGCTATAGATTCCTATTGAATCTATCACAAATGAACAAGATAATACTAGATCCCAGAAAGAATACATTTTTTTCATAATTCTATTGAAACTAGTCAGTTGGACTACCTATTAACTTTTGACACTCCAAATTCTTATAAACTAAAAATAAATCCCAAAGTCTTCTAGAGGATCCTTCAGTTCTGTTCTGTAATTGCAATACTTTAGTATTTGTGAAGGTGATGTTGGGCCTAGTGAATAAAAATTATTAAAAACTAGGTGATAGTTATCCGTATAAAATTAAAAGGACGATTTTTTTTTTAAATCGAAAAACCGTTCTTTTTTCGTAAACCATTATCAATCTCTAGTATAGTCCGGCCAAGCAAAGAAGAGCCTCTGGCAAGATGGGAAAATGACTCCAGCTCGGTCAATATTGGTTCAAAAATTATTGATTTGGTCTCAATTGCAGGAAACATTCTGATCTACAATTTGAGACCAAATCAATAATTTTCGAACCAATATTGACCGAGCTGGAGTCATTTTCCCATCTTGCCAGAGGCTCTTCTTTGCTTGGCCAGACTATGTAAACCCTGGTAAATACTGTCCTTATTAAACTTGATTCATTTATAAATTTTACATATCATATCAAATACATTGCAAATTATGTATTGCTGGTTTGCGTTTGAAACGTTGATCATGAATTAAAGAGAGTGAAATTTATTTTAGAGGTTCGAATTATATCTAAAGTGTGGATATTGCTTTGCAATTAATTAACCTTATCGTATATCGTCGACCACAGGTCGGCGATTAGGCTTTAATCACATAAGCTATCAAAATATATTCTGTCCAAGCAAAGAAGACATTCTGGCAAGATGCGACAATGACTCAAGCTCGGTCAATATTGGTTCAACAGTTACCGATTTGGTCTTAAATTGTAGAAAACATTCTGATCTACAATTGAATACCAAATTTGTAATTTTTGAACTTTTTGAAATTTGAAATTTTTGAAATTTGTAATTGGTTCAAAAGTTACCGATTTGGTCTTAAATTGTAGAAAACATTCTGATCTACAATTGAATACCAAATTTGTAATTTTTGAACCAATACTGACCGAGCTGGATTCATTATTCAATTTTGCCAGAATGTCTTCTCTGCTTGGACAGACTAACATGTCTAACATATCACACTGATACTAACATATCGACTGATAAGCGATAATCGATTGACTATAATGAGACCGCAAACCTACCTATTGATAACCTAATCAAAATAAATTTGACGCCTTATTTACGAATGTTTTCATAGCTATAATTTTCATTCGATATACTGGATTTCAATAGAAAACAAGACAGAACGTTTTTTAAACAATGATTCTAACGGAATTGGGAACAATAAGTAGGCCTATTCAGTAATAGACAATTTAGGGCATTAACTTCCAAAAACAAGTATGCTAGCTCTGTTCACATCACACTGGCGGCTCGTGCCCAAGCGAAACAGGTGAAGTGCTGTACAGTAAAAGATACGGGCACTTCACCTGTTTCGTGGGCCCGAGCCGCCAGTGTTCCATCAAAAGAAATTCCTTACTTTTCTCATTCCTTGTATTCTCATCTATTCGAAAAAATACGATAAACTTATTAGAAAAACACAGATAATGAAGTACAGAGCTTATTTTTTCAAATTTAGATGAATATTTAAAATAAATGTTATGTTCACTTAATACACTAACTTATCACTATTCACAAATTTTCACGAAAAGATTCAGAAGTTGAATAACTGGAAAATAAACAGAATAATCAATTGAATGATTGGAGATAACTAGGCAATTATATGTAGTAAACCATCCAATTTTTTCATCAGTGGAACTTGATACACTACTAATGCCCGGTTTTTCCAAGCACACTCAAATTTGAGGGACCCTCAAATTTTGATGAACAGCTGACATTTTCTATAATAAGAATAGGAAATGTAAACTTGTTCATCAAAATTTGAGGGTCCCTCAAATTTGAGTGTGCTTGGAAGAACCCGGCATTACGTTCATTGAAGTTTCAAATATTTTATTAGTCTACAAATTGTATCAATAAAATCTCGTACCTAATCTCTCGAAAAACAAATGTATTGAATTTGTTAAAAACCCGGAACATTACGGACTCCGTTAAAAAAATTTGGCAAATTAAGAATTCTTTTACATTGTTGTCCGTTTGAACATTTCGGTTTACGTTACACCGGCTGACAACAGTCAGCGCGGCGCACTTGGTGTAACTTAAAGCTGTAACGTAGATGACAACAGTAACAACAGTTACAACAGTTAGAGCGAACTTACATCACTTTGTTCCGAATATAGCCTAGAACTATTTATTATCAGTATCTTGTAAAATTATAATGGCCGCCAATATGTACGTTGATAACACTATCATCTTTGAACACATATTAAACTCCACCTTCTCTTATCATTGTCCGTCAATTGGCTATTCGTTGCCTGCATCCAAACTCCATCAATCTCAAACTATTATCCAGGGAGTAAAGAATAAGAATTATCTTCTCAATTCGAATCTATTCCCTTAGCTGTTTTCACACATTGTCTAGAAATGTCTACAACCCAATTCACTTACATACTTTGTTTTTTCTTTTTATTGGAATCTATATCTATACTATAAAAGCGAAATGTCACTGACTGACTGATTCATTCATTCATCACCAGAACTAAAAATCCAGTGAACCGAATGCGTTCAAATTGGACAAACATGTTCATTTGGACGTTTAGACGCGCGCTAAGAACTAATTTTCAAGAATACGCCAAATATTTGACTTTGGGGGTCCAGAATGGCGTAGGCGTAAAATGCGAGCGAAGCGAGCCTGCCGGCTAGTTGTGTAATGTATTCAAAGTTCTCTTCATGCATTGTGTATGAATTGGGATAAAGCAATTTGAATTGAAAAAATAACTAAATCCAATTCAGAAAATTACAAAGCTCACCGTAGTTGTTTTTAAAACAAATTTCGAATTTCCGAGAATAAATTCCTTCTCCTATTAATTCTCTCTTATTAATTCTATTAACTCTCTGGAATTATTAATTTATTACACATGCTCAACTAGCGCTTATATTGAAATCAATTGCAAAAGCATTCCGCACAGCTTATGATAAATAGGTTTTCCAGGAATAATAACAATATTATTTGTCCGGATACATACAATCAGCCGAAATTAACAAAAATTCGGATAAGAAACAAAATTTATTTGGATAAATTCTTCGTGGTTATCGTAGGTAGAGTGGAAATTAGCCTACTGTCCAAAAAATCGCCACTCGATTACTATAAAAAATTGGGAAAAAGACGTTTTGGACTTGATTGTCTGTGTTTGAATCCTATAAGTATGTTGTATTCTTTCTTTCAAATAAATAAATAAGGAATCACTTCTATTTTACCGTACGTTATATTGCAATATTTGTGGAAGAAGTAGATTGCATTCTCTTCTAGTTCAGTTCAATACAGCACTGGCGTCTCGTACCCATGAAATAGGTGAAGTGCACGTATCTTTCACTATACAGCACTTCACCTGAATCGTAAGCACGAGTCGCCAATACAATACAGTTGAACACAGTTCAGTACATTTCAGTTGGACCTATTAGTTATTCTCATAAACAATATACAGTACTTGACATGTGGTTCAGTCGGGCTATTCTAATCTACGATATGCTCAAAGATTTCTTACTTCTTAGTTCATCATATATCATAGTACTCAGTTTATTGGATATCTTAATTCTTAGTATTCCAGGTAAAACTGAACTAATTTAGTTGAAATATGATTTTCAACCACTAAAAGTAAAACTGCATTCAACCAACAAGTAGTATGATAATATTAAGCAACCAACGACCCGTTTTCACTCAAGTCCACTGGCGGCTCGTGCCCACGAAACAAGTGAAGTTCTGTATAGTAAAAGATACGGGCACTTCACCTGTTTCGTCGGCACGAGCCGCCAGTGGTCATAGCCCAACATACCACACAAACAAACATCCAACTGTTTAGTTACAATTTCCAGACTTCAGCGAAGAATCGTAAAGTTATATATTATTTGAGTAGAGAGATCTCTCTCTGACCGAGAGTTAGTTCTGTCGAGTATACGTACAACAAAAAAGAAACTGAAAACCGTACAGGCCAGGCCAAAAAGAAGAAGAATGGGAAGGAGAAGGAGGTGAAGAACAAGAAGAAGAACGAGACAAAGGGCGAAGAAGTGGAAGAAGAATAAAAGAAAGAAGTTCTGTACAGTCGTTCTCCTTGGACTGTGGGAGGTTGCACTGCCTGAGCTGAGTCTTGTTCAGGATGACTTCAGGACTGCTCAAACGTTTTCAACGCAGCATGGTGGGCTGGCTGTAACGGCCAACTAGGGTTTACACGTTTACTATTCGAATTAAACTGAGTTCAATTTCAGTTAGGCCTATTAGATCTTCTAGGAAGAGCCAGGGTTCATCCACGTTTTTTAAATGAGTTAATTTGGCGAGTTAATCAGCGATTATTCTAGTCATCTTCTAAGTTTACTCTACGAATCAAACTGAGTTAATTTGGATTTGGCAACAATCAACAATTTATTCAACAAACTGACATAGATATCATTTCAGTTAGGCCTATTAGTTATTCTACAATGACCATAACTCTTATATAGTCACTGTAAGTTATTCCAGTCAACGTTATACTCAACATGACGAAGTTATCTTAGTGCTTCAAATATCTCAGTTCTCAGATTACTATACATTCTAGTTCTTAGTTTATTAGATACATTAGTTTGGTTGGTTTTAGTTTATTCGATAACTTAGTTTATTATCTTAGTTCCAAACAAGTGCTGACGATAGAGTTTTGGCCTTTTCATTTCAAGTTTAAAGATGAACTATTCTTATTCAATTATTAGAAACAACCAAAATGTGAAAGAAGAGGAAACTAGGATAAGAATAATAATGCAATATTATTAGCCTACTGTAAAATCAGTTAATCTAAACGATTGGTGTGGAATTTCGCAACAAGTGTACGTAGAAAATTAAACTTATGTCTATTTAAAATCAAATAAAAAATCAAATACCCTTTTGTTGAATAATAATTCTAAAGTTTTCTAAAAAAGGTATTTGATTTTTCAAGTGTACGTAGTTCTACGTATCTCGAACTAGTGCTAAACATGTACAAAAAATTGTAAAAATATGCTCTCTAATAAGTTACCCGTTGAAGATTAGAGCAAAATCAGTCAAGTGTCTGTCGTACCAATTTTATTGATCGCGCTCTTTTTAGTATTTATCTGTTTATTTCAACACAAATACAAAATTAAGGAATGAAAAAACAGGCGTTCACCAAAAACCAAATATGTAGACGTTATTTGTAGACAAAAATGTAAACCTATATTCCACGTTTTATTTCTGATTGTAGGTTGTTCAATAGTTATATTCCAATTCTAATTGGTAAGCGCTTATGAATAGTCAAGAAATGATTAGCTCTATGAAAATTTATTCGAATAAATGTCTAGTCAATTGAATTCAAAGTTATTAGAGTTGAATAATTCATGTTTCGTGAGTTGAAGGTGATTGACGACTTCGAAGTTCTCTACCCGCAGTTGATTTATTGATCTTTCATCGGTAATTGACAATAAGATATTCAAATACGGTACTTGATATCTAACTGATAATATTATTGAACAGAACAATTTGCGAATTCTGCATCTTTATAACGAATCGATTCCAATTATGAGGATAATGAACTACTTGCATCCCAATCTTACGAATTACTTTAAAATAATTGCTATAAAATAATAATGGAGGAACTACTAACCATAACTACACTAGAACTACAAGATTGCACTGGCGGCTCGTACCCACGAAACAAGTGAAGTGCCCGTATCTTTTACTGTACGGCACTTCACCTGTTTCGTGGGCACGAGCCGCCAGTGCAAGATTGTAATATTTTATATCCATTGAGATTAACATGAAATTTGTTTTTGAAATTCGACTGAGCCGTTGCCAATGTTGCAGAATCCTTATCTGCGTGCTTAATTCAATTTCAAATTTATCTTTTTGTTACTGAGAATATTATTTAGCGATAATTCGGCCTGATTTTATAAGTTTGTGGTGAATAATCATATCACGTTTCGCGTACAAACCTAAATCCAATAATTGGATTACACTACACAATTATTGTAGAAAAGGTAAAAACTTGTGAATATCACTCAAAATTAAAACCACACATTAATTTCTCAACAACACATTAGCCTACTGTTTCTAGGATCAGTATAAACGTGTAATGTAAGTGAAATCGCGAATAACTTATTTTGATTGAACGGCCGAGAATTAGAAATTTTTTATTGCGGTAGACTACTACTTTTTATCCGATTTCTCAGAAATATCACAAGAGTTTTGAGTAATTCCCTGCTCACTATTTTCCAATTTAAGAATGATTCACTAATCTTCCATGTTCCCGAAATGACATCACCGAAAAAATACGATAACTTAAAATTCCAACAACAAACGAAAAAAATAGGTACGGTTACTTAAAATTCAGACGACATTTTGACGAGAATCACAAATTTATACCAGGAATGTATCTTTATTCACAAATTTGTTGTTAATACTGTATCTGCAACTTCAATTATTTATCTGACCCATTCTACAATAAAAATCTGTAAAAAGTTATCAAACCTGGTACTGCAAACATCAATTCAACGTGAAAAACAATTTTAGGCTACCGTACTTACTTTAGTTATTCTATTAATTTTCATACTTATTGGATTAGCCTATTCTCGTTTTTGTTGATGTAGCCTAACACAAAGATTTTTATAATATGTGCAGTACTTGTAAGTATTTCGAAATAATTGAATAAAATGTATCATAATTCGTTTTTAACCAATAAGTTTAATTGTTTCCGTAAAATGAATAAATAAATAAATAATTCACAATTTTTCGTAAATACCTACAACTTGAATTATATGTGACCCTTACAATAAAAAGCTATAATCATCCTTTGAAAATACTAAAACTTATGTTTCCAAATTCCAATTCACCTCAAAACACAATTTCAGGCTAATTAAACTACTTTCTACGTACCTTAAATCGTTTCTAAACTAAGTAAAATCGTCAAAACTTCTGCTGTTGAGCGTGACCAAATCT
This sequence comes from Sogatella furcifera, assembly GCA_017141385.1. NCBI lineage: Eukaryota > Metazoa > Arthropoda > Insecta > Hemiptera > Delphacidae > Sogatella > Sogatella furcifera. Next base: position 285,736 of record CM029547.1, on the reverse strand, counting down.
TCCTCGTTAATTTGATGTAAACATACGCGTTTTAGTTGTGAATCAAACGTTAATTTGTTCTGTCATCCTCCGAAAATACTACAATATTCATGTGTAAAATACTAAAAGTACTATCTGAAACACGTGTGAACGACGGAAAATGCGTACTTTTCGACGCCTAACGTCGAGAACAGCCTAAACCGACGCCTATTCAACCGCTGGCGTCGAGTACGCTCGACAAACTGACGCTTCAAAAGTGGCGTCGGCGTGACAATCTCACCACATTATCAAATGGATCGCGCGCTGGCGCAAACGTGAGACTCGCCACGCAGTGGATAGTCCGACGTGAGTTTTTTTTTTCATTTTTTTGTAAAAGGCAATATTTTCTACCTAAAATGTCACAGATTTTAATCAGAGTTTGCAGATACAGTACTTTGCTTCCGAAATGAGAGTTTGCTACTTCGAACGAAACATGACTATTTAGCGCGTTATTGACGTTGAAATGATGATATTTAAACAAAATTACGAATGGATTTGAAGTAAGACAAATCGAAATTTAATATTTGAGTCCTATAATCTAGTTTCGATATTGTGAGATAGTTTTAAAGTTTGATTTGTTGTTGTTTTCGTTAAAGTTTTCTATTTTATTTTATTGCGCGATAATATTGTAGGAGTTGGGAGATTCTTCAATGATAATTCGTTTCCAAATGAAACAATCTAGTATTTTTTTGTAATTTCATGTTATTATTTTCAGATAAACCTCTTCTTCAATATTTAAACCAGTTACAACAAAACAATTTTAAACTTTTTTCCAGAAAAGTAGGCCTACCTACTTGAATATTATTTTTAGGCGCATTTTTACTAACCTGATCTTGTCCCCATTGATAGAATTACTATTATGTAAATTAGCACGTTGGTCTATAGTAAACAAACGGAAATCAACGCTTTTTGCAATTTTTCTGTGTTCAAACAACGAATTTCGACAAATAAATTACAATAGGAGCAGCGAACAACCAGCATTTGCACGGAAATGTGAAAAAAATTAGTTTACATAAAGTTGAGACAACAAAGACTTCAGAAAGCCGTCGATTCACCAGCAGAGTAGGCTACCTGGGTTTGAGGAGACTTCTTACAACCCACCTTATTCCAGAAGCAGCCAACTAAATTCCAAGTTGTTGTTCGTCCATGGTGTGTTTGTTGTTTCTTCCTCGTTCCAGTGGACAGCTGAAGATGTGTTGAACAACCAGCTCTAGAGCAGCCCTGACACACTTACACTGAAATATTTTTCGAAAGATGCTCTGTAATCTAAGCAGCACACCTGTCACAAATTCACACAATATTCAGCACAAACCACGCGCTCCGAAATCGCGAATTGAGTGTCACTTGTGTGTGATTTTCAACTAACGACGTTTTGAGGTTAAGCTGCGGTGAGAGCTACGAGCGACAACCTCACGCCACGACTGCCAGCTAACGACTGACCAATCTGTCTCGTAGTTGAGTGGAGGGGGAAGACAGGCAGCGCCGCGTAGCGTCTCAAACGAGTACTAGCAGGAAACAGTTTAGCGCGGGAAAGCTTGGCTTCGAATGACTCGCGGTGTCGCGCGCGTGGGTTTGTGGGCGTGTGCTGACGCGCGTGCGCGTGCCCTTGTCTAGCAATTGGCCAATAGGTGACAAATCACAGTCGGGCCCCTCCCCGGGGGCCCCCCGCGGACCCCCCGAACACAAATAGGACCCCCCTTCAGACGCGATCGTTCTGCGCGTTACTACGCTTGCTGAAAAATCGCCAATTTTTGTTGGGTGAAATTTGAAGTCAGTGCCATTTTATTCCACCTACGTAAATACACACATTATTCCTAGAATATTTTTGAGATTGGTGTATGACGTCAATACAATATTCATTTTTCCTAGAATTACATACATGCAAAAAAAGGAACACGAAAAATAAATAATATAAGTGAACAGTTGGCCTACATGAATATGTTAGTACCGTGCAGAAATATGGAAGAATGAGAGGACACACAGACTTTTTTTACTATCATTACCCCTGGAAATAGGAGAGGTTCTAAAAAGCATTATGTTCCATCTATTCGTGCACAGTCACCGAAGGAAAAAATCAACAATCAGAACCCAGCCTAGTAATTTACAAGTAACACTTACATCAGAGACAATGTATTGATAATACATTGTCTCTGCTTACATCTTTCGGTTCAAGTATAAACTTCAATACAGATAAAAAGTCTAATTCATGGAAATACCATGAGAATCGAATTAAGTGAAGGCAAGTCTCAAGATTACAGTCCGAAAATTGGAAAATCAGACAAAGAATAAATCGCAATGTTTGAATAAGTATATTTGAAGGGAAATTGGGGGAGTATTTTGCTGGAATGACGTGAATCTGAGTTGAAGGTTGAAGCTTACCTCAGGAAAGTTTTTCTGGAAATGATGTAAGGCCGAGGAAAAAGAAGGAGGAAGAGGATTAAAAAATTTTTAAGGTGACCAGACGTCCCGTTTTTTGGAGACTTGTCCCGTTGTCCCCGTCAAACCTTTCGGGACGCTAATTTGTCCCCCGTTTAGATTTTTTTTTGCTCTTTCAAGTTTTGAATTTCAAACACTTTATTCTAATCTCTACCTTCAATTTACATATTTTTTAGTTTTAAAATTATGAATAAAATTATTAAACCACTAATCACAATGGAACAAGCTGTAACAAAGAGTAGAATAGAGGAATGGAGTAGTAATTGACAAAATGACACACAACTTTTAGATGAAGTCACACTTGTTTGAAAAAATATGTGACGGAAAAAAATACCCAACTGTGTTGAGAATAAAATGACTATGGATAAAAGATGGGTTGAAATATTTTTCCATTTTTCTAATCATCACATGCCTATAGAGAACATTGAGCTCATGACTTCATTTTTTCTATCTCAAGCAAATGCTCCGGTGGAATGCGTATTCTCAATCTTCAATCACATTTGCTCACAGGAAAGTCACAAATGAGAATGTCGACGCAATGTTGCTAGTGAAATGTAACTTTGTAATTAACGGAGTTCCTTTTTACGGTCTAGATTAGATCTAGAAATGCTGTGTTCAATAAATTTCGAAACCCTTCTGAGGTTACGCCTGTAATAAGGTTTTCCAGTGTTTGGAATCTGCACTTTTGTTTATTTCACGGAAACTACTTAATAACTTAAAAACTTAATACTGAACGTTCAAATCATAAAACCAGTTTGAGCTGAGGTAATAGAACAACTAATTCAGAACGATTACCCAAAAGAACCCTGTTGAGTGATAAGCAAATCCTTTCGATCGGAAATTGTCTCAGCTGACACTGACAGAGGTTTTGCAGGCGAGCGAATAAAGCTTGTTCGGCTCATTGACACTGCTGATACTATCAAGGAGCCCCCTGGCGAGGCGGAGAAGGCGAGCGAAGCGAGCCTGCCAGCTAATGTAAATATGAATTCAAATTTGGATTCCAATATTCTCGGTTTCTGTTTTAAATTCTTATCATAATAAGTTCTCGATTCAGTTGTACATGACATCATTTTACAGCAATCGAATCCAATCCACTGGCGACTCGTACCCACGAAACAGGTGAAGTGCCCGTATCTCTTACTGTACAGCACTTCACCTGTTTCGTGGGCACGAGCCGCCAATGGATTCCAATCAGATTATCGTTGAGTTGATCGTTCAATTCAATAAATAAGTTATTGAACTATATAGTAACAAATGAACAAATTCACTTTCAAGTATTCAAATTGAAATTCGTTTATTCACAAAAAATACATATTTACAGATAATATGAATATTCTTCCTGCATGGATGAGTCCGTGTGCAGGGAGGAGTCGCATGATTAGACAGACAGACAGCAAACACTATGGTTATGAATGAATTCACAATTAAATTATTAATAGTAATAATTAAAATAATGGGAAGTATACATGCATTTTGTTATTTATTCTCTTGTTTTTATTTTATAAATCTTATTATTGTAAAGGTTTGGGGACCTGTATCCCAAAAACGTCCTAATAAAGGAATTATTCAATTTAAAACTTCTTTATCTCCAATCACTATTTCTCTCTTATCCCCACTCTATTCATCTATTTTTTGTATCACTATTTGTCTATTTCTCTCTCTCTCTCTCTCTCTCTCTCTCTCTCTCTTTCTCTCTCTCTCTCTTTCTCTCCCGACTATCACTTTTTCTCTTTCCTCTCGTCCACCTCCATGCCGATTGCATTTGCATTATTTGTCGACCCGTGAATCAGAACTCCAATATTTGTTTGCATCAGCGCGCCATCACACGGTCAAAAGATGAAACAAATTCGGGAAAGCTCCACACTCGCGTCGCTCCTCGAGAGAAAATCTATTCCTGTCCGAATTTTCCACTTTCCCCCTCCTGGCAGTTTCCACCAAAAGTGCTGCACAAATAGAAAATATCAAAACTGAAAAAGTAGAAATATCTGTTGCCTGATATGGTAGGACTTTGATGGGATTAAGAGAAATTTTGTCGAAAAAAATTGGTTGTTGACTTTGTTTCGGGCAGTGCTTTGAAGGACTTATTGAAAGTAATATCAATATTGGAAGAAATATTGAAAAGTTGAGGGATAGATTCGATTTGTTTCATGTGCGGGTTATCAGATTTCAAAGCTATTTTTGACTTTACCTTCCCGATATTGTCGCGAGCTTAGTCAATAGATAGTTCCCCATGTAGTCAATGATCTATACAAAGTAAGAGATTTATAATTTTAGAATATAGCTGAGACCGGAACGTTAGGCGGTTTCATCTGCCCCTTGTGCGCTCCAACAGCTGATGTTGTAAATAAGAGTTGTCATTTAGCCTATAGATTATGTTTTTTGGAATCAATAGAGATAATAGATGCTCTATTAAAGGAAGCTATGTTTCAACTCTAATAATAATAATAATAATAACTCTAGTCAGTGTTTCAACTCTAGTCAGTATAAACTTGGTATTTTTATCAGAATCTAGTGAATCATGCATTATGGAACTGTCCGTATATTCTTATATTATAGTCTGTCCAAACAGAAAAGACCCTCTGGCAAGATAAGAAAATGACTCTATACCCTATTCACTATCACTTGAGACGAAATAAAGAAACTTTTTGTATGTACAGGTAGCTATTTTTGTTTGAGCTTGAGGAAAAGCCAAGAACTGTGATTGACTACAGCTGTTCGACTGCGGCCGAACGTCGTACGAAGTAATACCTCCCTTTATCCGCACACACGAACAAAAAAATTGTTCATTTCGTCTCAAGTGATCGTGAATAGAGTATAGGTCTCTAGCTCGATCAGTATTGGTTCAAAAAATATTGATTTGGTCTCAAATTGTAGATCAGAATTTTTCCAAACAGAAAAGACCCTCTGGTAATATGAGAAAATCACTCTAGCTCGGTCAATATTGGTTCAAAAATTATTGATTTTTGGTCTCAAACGTCGGGAACCTTCTGATCTACAATTTGAGACCAAATTAATATTTCTTTAACTGATATTGACCGAGCTGGAGTCATTTTCACATCTTGCCAGAGGGTCTTCTTTGCTTGGACAGACTATACTTAGCATTGGATAAGAGTCTACTCACAAATGTAGTAAAGTCCTGTAATGTAGGTAACAGTCGGACTATTACTTGAAGTATTAATAAATTATAAGAAGAAGAAGAAGAAGAAGAAGAAGAAGAAGAAGAAGAAGAAGAAGAAGAAGAAGAAGAATAAGAAGAAGAAGAAGAAGAAGAAGAAGAAGAAGAAGAAGAAGAAGAAGAAGAAGAAGAAGAAGAAGAAGAAGAAGAAGAAGAAGAAGAAGAAGAAGAAGAAGAAGAAGAAGAAGAAGAAGAAGAATAAGAAGAAGAAGAAGAAGGAGAAGAAGAAGAAGAAGAAGAAGAAGAAGAAGAAGGAGAAGAAGAATCATGACTAGTGTGCGGTTGCCCTTTTCCTTTATTACAGGAAAAGTTCTTCTAGTTTTCATCAAACTGAACTTCTATGAAAAGGCCTGTACCACACGATAAGCCTATCCCACCCCTGTTTCAATAATGCAGTTTTGAATCATTATTTAAGGATTTGAAATAATAAGACATAGTTATTGTCAATACCACTAATAAATAAAAAGAATTGTGGTATTGACAATATCTATGTCTTATTATTTCTCATTATGGAAAAATACTACAATATCTCATCAAATACAATTAATTTAAGAATTTTCAAAGAGTTATAAATTCGTGAAAAACAAATAATTTTGTTCCGATTCGACATAATTTCGCAACTCAAACAGACTTCTCTCAGTTGTTAGGCAAAGCTCGTAGAACAACCACAAACAGTGGTTTGAAAAAATAAGTTTTGATAAACTGAGTTTAGAAAAACAACACGAGGAAAGTTCAACTCAAAGGCTTCCAGTGAACATATTCGATTAAAGTTCAACATTACAAAGTACACAAAACATTCTGTTCGGCTTTGAACACAGCAAAATTGCATTAATAAACCAATGACGTCGGTCTTTGCCTATATATGTTTTCACACAAAGATTTACATCCACTGAACCACATATAGGTATAGCATAGGTTATATATATGTAGGTTATCTATACATATATTCAAGTACATTGATATCCTTACCATTGTACCATATATCTATGTTGTATATTACTGTACACAAAGTTTTACATCCACTGAGCCACATAGGTATAGTTTGTCCAAGAAAAGAAGACCCTCTGGCAAGATGATAAAATGACTCCAACTCGGTCTATATTGGTTTGAAACTTACGAATTTGATCTCAAACTGTAGGAAACATTCTGATCTACAATTTGAGATTAAAACAACTATTTTTAAACCAATATTGACCGAGCTGGAGTAATTTTCAAATCTTGCTTTACGGTCTTCTTTGCTTGGACAGACTATAGAACATAAACATAATAGGATATATTACCGAAAAAGTTAAATGGCGGCGATTGTGTAAATCTCACCCAAATCTCAGTAATGGCGATCAAAAATCGCAAAATTGAGAAAACATAGCACAAGTGATGAATTTGTATTTAGTAGCGATTCTGCGTTTTTTGATCGCCATTACTGAGATTTGGGTAAGATTTACACAATCGCTGTCATTTAAATTTTTCTTTAGAATCCGACACTCTTCAACTTCCATCAATAAAAAATACAAATTTATTATTCCTTACCCATTTATAACCATTATTGTTGAAAAAATGGCGTTTTATAGCATATTTTCCCAATTATCTTAATAACCGTTGAAGTTACAAACTTGAAAATGGTTTCATTGAATTCCTCAGCTAATTTTACATAGGAATTGATTATTTTAGAACCTCAGTAAAGCCTCTTAAAAATTAGAAAAATAAATATTTTTTGAAAAATCTCAATTTTCCGCCATTGTTATCTCAGTAACAATGCGTTTTTGGGGGTTGGTCCCATGGAACTTATTTGTCTACTTGGTGTAAGGATTCAGCCTGAGAAGTATTGCACATTCCTCATGAAACACTCTGTATATGTTATTAAACTGTATACACATTGATGACACTGTTTCCACTGAAAGATATAGCTATGAGGTATTTAGGTTCTTTAAACGTATTAGGTTATAAGTTGGATAATTGTGTTAGCCTACATCAATTCTATAGTCCGTCCAAGCGAAGAAGACATTCTGGGAAAGTGGGGAAAATGACTCCAGCTAGGTCAATATTGGTTCAAAAATTATTAATTTGATGTCAAGTTGTAGACCAGAATGTTTTCTACAATTTGAAACCAAATTTATAATTTTTGAACCAGTGTTGACCGAGCTGTAGTCATTTTCTCATCCTGCCAGAGGGTCTTCTTTGCTTGGACAGACTATACCTGTGTATAATTACATCACTCAATCGCTATCCCGCTTTTGTTTCGTAAATATAGTTTGTGAAAATTCGAACGCTGTTCAAAATTTCAAAGCACCCCAGTTGTTGCATAGGGGGAAAATTGTTAGCAAGGTATAGTCTGTCCAAGCAAAGAAGACCCTCTGGCAAGATGTGAAAATGACTCCAGCTCGATCAGTATTAGTTGAAAAAATATTGATTTGGTCTCAAATTGTAGAACAGAATGTTTTCTACAATTTGAGACCAAATTACTAATTTTTGAACGAGTATTGACCGAGCTGGAGTCATTTTCTCAACTTGCCAGAGGGTCTTCTTTCCTTGTACTGACTGTAGTAGGCGGGTGGAGGGGCTGGTTTTGAGGAAAACCTCTGTAATGTCAGTAATGTAGGTAAAGCACACTCCATCCAGACTGGCGGTTGATGGATGTCTGTTATGAATTCTCAGCTCTGTCAGGACAGTCCACAAGCGGTCTTCCAATGCGTATCAAGTTGAGAGCAATTTTACCTGAATAGCTTCGCTCTCGTGGACCGCTTGCAGACCGTCCCGACAGAGCTGAGCATTAATAACAGACATCCACCAACCGCCATTTCAGTTGGTATCGTCTGTCCAAGCAGAGAAGACCCTCTGGCGAGATGGGAAAATGGCTCCAGCTCGTTCAATATTGGTTCAAAAATTGTCAATTTGGTTTCAAATTGTAGGAAACATTCTGATCTACAATTTGAGACCAAATCAATATTTTTTGAACCAATATTGATCGAGCTGGAGTCATTTTCCTCACCTTCCCAGAGGGTCTTCTTTGCTTGGACAGACTACAGCATCTGATGTGTGTGTCTGTGTTTGTGTGTGCGAGAGAGCTTTGTGAATATAGGGTTCGAAGTTTAGTTGAGAGAAGCAGGCGAAAAACAATGGTTGCTGATCAAAAGAGAACGCCAGCTAACGTTTTATTAATGTGATTTCAATGCTCGGTGCTCTGTGGCAAAGGCTTCATTGTGAAGAAGTTTGTCAGGGTTTTTGTCAAACAGCGTGCTTGGTGAAATGTGAGCCAAACCGAATATTTAGTGAGTTTAATTAGTTCTTGTATGTACACAGTAAGCAAATGTTTTCGTAGATAGAACTCCGACAATAATGAACCATTCTAAACAATACTTGAAATATTCCGTGTCTTCATCACTGTGATGACAAAATTAATAATAAACAATTTTAGTGTATCATTGGAGCCAAAGGTTCAGAATCTCTTCTACCCCACTATCGATACATTGGGTTGGTTAGGTTAAATAGTCAAATTTTCCCGCGCTCCAAGTTACGAATTTACGATTATCTCGCTTCGGTGTTTGTGCATCAGCGTTACAAATAATTTGCAACGAAACCTTCATCACGAAATCGGAGTCCAATTTCTGGGAACTACCGCAACGAATTCGTAACGCATTGGTCTGTATGAGGCTTTAATGAGTATTAGATGGAAGTGCGAAATCATATTTTCATCTCATTTCATACAGCATAAAACTAGTCTAGTTCTAGCCTAATTTGCACGGTAAAAGTAAAACAGAATCTAAATTCTACAAATAGATTCTTCAAATACTAAATTGATAGAATCTTACCAGCCTGAAAACGTAGATAAATTTTATATTATTATAGCAAAAGATTGTTAATAGTAAATCAGCACAATTTTTTGTGTATGATTCACCATTTATCATTTTCTGCTCAGCCATTTTCCAAGACAGAACTCACGAAACACTGTCAACTGTCAACCAATAAGAAAAGAGCAGGCGGGGCATGAAGGCGTGTCTACATCAAAACTGAAACATCACCCGTCAACTGCTGCCATCTACTGGTTGAATTTGGACACTTTTCTAGCCAATGTTTTCCGCCATTTTGATCGTAGGTGGAGCTTGGAGGCGTGTCCAATGGAAGTCGAATCAAGTCACCCTATTGCTACTGCCATCTGCTGGCTGAATTCGGTACTATTTCGAATGTTATTCAAGAAAGTTGGGTAGAGCAGTGAATATGGCTGAAATCCTCAATTTGCTTGCTATTGAGTTTCCGATTTCTTGTTAAAATATCTTTATTTCCAGTGAAATTAAATAATATTAATAATGATTCCCAATACTTTAATTTGAAAAATGTATTATTCTCTTCCTTATGTGCTTTCAAGCAAACCAGTAGAATAAATTAATCAATAATAAATAATTATTAATAATGATAATATTATTATTATTAATCAATAATTTAATATTTTAATGGTAAAGTACGGTACAATGTGACAGTTTTGCTCAATGTAGATAGCCTTTAGCCTAGTTATTTTTTATTAATTCCTGTAGGCTTTTGCTTATCACGTAGACTATCCAATACATAAAAATACAAAACAATGCATGGGATACATTAAAATAAGCAGGTCCCTATAATCCTTTTTGCCACACCACATGCAATATTGGGATTGCTTATGATGAAAATGTGAACATGCAAGGCAGCTAAAATCATGTTTGGCTTTGAATATAATATTATAATATGTTGGATTACATTCGTCTGGTAATGGTTTACCATATACTAATTTTACATAAATTAGTGTGAAACAAATAAGTTGGTAGCCTAGAGGATACAAAGTATTAGTCAGATTCTTATTGATTTGTGGCTCGACTAGCATAAGTAAAAACTTGTGCGCTAGCCGATATGATTAGTGTAGATAATATTAATAATCTCGAAATACTGAATCAAACATAATAGACGGATTTAGAATTAAAGTTTGAGAAAAGTTTAAACTTTATAAATTAATATTACAATTACACTTTGATAAAAATAAGTTCAATGGCTGGAAGTAGTGGAAGCAATTTTTTTTACTTTTAATAAGTATTAATAATATTTGAATTATATCAATAAATAAATCAATATTTGAATTATTTATTTTCCTAGAACTTTTTGAAATTTATAATAATGGCTCTGACCTCTGGGACTGCTATCTCCATTATCATCTGCCACCATTGAGTTAATGCAAATAACATAATTTAAAAAATACAAAAGCATTATTAACAAAGGGTACTCTTCTAAATTGATATCCATCACTGTTTTACCAGAAAGAGAAATATTCATTCTACTAATTAACAACTAATTACGTATTCATTTTTCATTATGAAAAAATGTAATAACTGGTGATTTTCTCTCTCTCTTCCTCTTAAGCCCCCTCTCATATCTGGAAACCTCACCCCCTCCCCTCCACAATCCTGCTAACCGCTAATGCGTTTTTCATGTTTAATATAATCAGTGGACTTACAATGGTTTGTATTACGGGAAAAGTGTATCATTTTTCACGATAATATGTTAATATTCGCATGCCAAAGTCGACTAATGATTCATTCGAGTGTGCATGAAACTTGGAAACCGACGGCTTGTCGAGATAATTATTAATTACACTCTCAGGATATTAATTGTAATTTTTAATTACTAACTTTTTCATGCGGAATGTGGAGAGAATTTGAGCTGTTTTTTAAAAGCTCTGTTTTGCACTGGCGGCAGAACAGGTGAAGTGCTGTACAGTAAAAGATACGGGCACTTCACCTGTTTCGAGCCGCCATTACTGTTTTGATATGTTTACAGAGCACTCAATGTCTGTTACAGTCTGTCCTAGCAAAGAAGACATTGTAGCAAGAAGTGATAATGACTCCAGCCCGGTCAATATTGGTTCTAAAATAAGGAATTTGGTCTCATATTGTAGACTGAAATGTTTACTACAATTTGAGACCAAATTTATAATTTCAAGAGCAATATCTACCGAGCTGCAGTCATTTTTCCATTTTCCCAAAATGTCTTCTTTGCTTGGAGAGACTACTTTTTCAGATATGAGTTTAAAAAGGACTCTACTGTGTATAGTTGATGACAAAACGATAGGCGGTTCCATCTGCTCCTTGTGCGCTCCAACAGCTGATGTTGTCAATTAGAGTTGTCATCTAGCTAGGCCTAGATGAAGTTCAATTTTCTACTAATTTGGAAGATATTGAATCAAGTTTGAAACGATATTCGATATACTTCCCAAAGTTATGCTCATAATAGCGTTTCACTATTTTTCTAGATTTTTCGAGAACCAATAAGCAGAAAAAAATGTTGAAATTTGGTAAACAGGTCCAGATTAGGTCTAGAAGTGCTGTGTTCTATAGATTTCGAAACCCTTCCGAAGTTACGCCTGTAATAACATTTTCCAATTTTTAGAATCTGCACTTTTGCTTATTTCACGGAATCTCACTGAACGTTTAAATCATATTCACAAGTTGAGATGAGGTAATAGATCAACTAATTCATAACGATTACCCAAAAGAACTCTGATATAATGATCAAAGCAAATCCATTCGAATGGAATTTGCTGGTAAGCAAAGCGAGCCTGTTTGACTCAGCTGACCTTGACAGAGGTTTTGCAGGCGAGCGATGCGAGTCTGTTCGACACACTGACACTGCTGATACTTGTCGGGGTCCATAAGGTGGAGCACCCTGACAAGGCAGAGAAGGCGAGCGAAGCGAGCCTGCCGGCTAGTTATTAATAATATACCAGCTATGGAATCGATTGATCCATTATCGATGTTTGATCTAATAAATTGATGCTACAGATCAAAAAAAGCGTTTTCCATTTAAAAAGTCAATTAGGCTAGAATAGTTTGTCCAAGTACAGAAGAGCCTCTTTCAAGGTAAGTGATAGTGTAACTACGCATGCGCAGATCTGAAATTTTCAGTGTAAAATCACTTTAGCCAACCTACTTTTTTGCACTATTTTAATTATGTTTCCGTGAGGCTGAATTGCAACTGTTTAAAAAAATCATAATCATATTGATTCCACAAATAAAAATATATTTCATTTAACGAATATGGGAGTAATGGCGTTATGAAATTTGCACTTGCTGATAACTAAGTATCGATACTTGTATAATCTGTTCAAGCAAAAAAGACGCTCTGACAAGATGGGGAAATGACTCAAGCTCGGTCAATATGAGTTCAAAAAGTATCAATTTGATATCAAATTGCAGGAAACAATTCGATCTACTATTCAGACTAAATTTATTATTCTTGTAAAAATATTGACCAAGCTGGAGTCATTTTCTTATCTTGCCAGAGGGTCTTCTTAGCTTGGACAGACTATACCTATTAAGCAGAAATATGAATGGCAAGGAACAATGTGTGTGATTTTTTTTATTAAATTTGCTCTTTCACTCATTGATATCTTTGTGAAAAAGTTGAAAGACCGGAAGCCCTTTAATTCGACTGTGGCTGTAGTAACGAGAAGAAGAAGAAGAAGAAGAAGAAGAAGAAGAAGAAGAAGAAGAAGAAGAAGAAGAAGAAGAAGAAGAAGAAGAAGAAGAAGAAGAAGAAGAAGAAGAAGAAGAAGAAGAAGAAGAAGAAGAAGAAGAAGAAGAAGAAGAAGAAGAAGAAGACTACGCATGCGCAGATCTGAAATTTTCAGTGTAAAATCACTTTAGCCAACCTACTCTTTTTGCACTATATTATGGTTCCGTGAGGCTGAATTGCAACTGTTTGAAAAAATCATAATCATATTGATTCCACAAATTAAAATAATATATTTCATTTAACGAATATGGGAGTAATGGCGTTATGAAATTTGCACTTGCTGATGACTAAGTATCGATACTTGTATAATCTGTTCAAGCAAAGAAGACCCTCTGACAAGATGGGAAGAAGAGAAGAAGTTCAAAAAGTATCAATTTGATCTCAAATTGAAGGAAACAATACGATTAATTATTCAGACTAAATTTATTATTCTTGTAAAAATATTGACCAAGCTGGAGTCATTTTCTTATCTTGCCAGAGGGTCTTCTTAGCTTGGACAGACTATACCTATTAAGCAAAAAAATGAATGGCAAGGAAAAATGTGTGTGATTTTTTTTATTAAATTTGCTCTTCCACTTATTGATTTCTTTGTGAAAAAGTTCAAAGCCCTTTAATTCGGCTGTGGCTGTAGTAATGAGAAGGAAGGACGAGAAGAAGAAGAGGAGGAAGAAGAAGAAGAAGAAGAAGAAGAAGAAGAAGAAGAAGAAGAAGAAGAAGAAGAAGAAGAAGAAGAAGAAGAAGAAGAAGAAGAAGAAGAAGAAGAAGAAGAAGAAGAAGAAGAAGAAGAAGAAGAAGAAGAAGAAGAAGAAGAAGAAGAAGAAGAAGAAGAAGAAGAAGAAGAAGAAGAAGAAGAAGAAGAAGAAGAAGAAGAAAAGTGAAGTGTATAAGAAGAAGACAGCTTTGAAGCAAATTCGAAGAAGCCGGTATTCATCTAAAACAATTGATCGAAAGCCCCAGGAACAATGCGCCGTATTTTATATGTAGACTGCTTGCTTTTAAATTGCTTGCTCGTCTCATGAAATTTGAAAACACTCACTCTGGTGGTGTTGAAAGGAACTACTGTTGTAACACAGTTTCATTGAAAAGATCTGTCCAAGCAAAGAAGACCAAACCCTCTGGAAACATGAGAAAATGACTCCAGTTCGGTCAATATTGGTTCAAAAATTATAAATTAAGTTTCCAATTGTAGAGCAGAATGTTTTCAACAATTTAAGACTGAATTTATAATTTTTGAACCAATATTGACCGAGCTGGAGTCATTTTCTCATCTTGCCAGAGGCTCTTCATTGCTTGGACGGACTATACCAGACATGCATTATGTATGCTTCGTTGCTATAGACGTGTGATGGTTGGGTGTGGGTGGGGGGGGCGTTGATGGAGTAATTCAGTGGGGGGGAAGGGTTTGAATGAGTAAGTGGAGGGGGGGGTTAGTAGACAATCACTAATCTACAAGTGCGACGGACTGAAATGACAAAACAAAACAAATCTTCCGATTCATTAGCGGGTCGTCTTGTTCATTCGTAATGAGAAGAAGAATGAACAATGGGGTGAAGAAGAAAAATGAGGAAGTGGAGGAGGAGGAAGAGATTGAGGAGAAGAAGGGAAGGAGAAGGAGGAGGAGGAGGAGGAGGAGGAGGAGGAGGAGGGAGAGGAGGAGGAGGAGGAGGAGGAGGAGGAGGAGGAGGAGGAGGAGGAGGAGGGAGGAGGAGGAGGAGGAGGAGGAGGAGGAGGAGGAGGGAGGAGGAGGGAGGAGGAGGAGGAGGAGGAGGAGGGAAGGGAGGAAGGAGGAGGAGGAGGAGGAGGAGGAGGAGGAGGAGGAGGAGGAGGAGGAGGGAGGAGGAGGAGGAGGAGGAGGAGGAGGAGGAGGAGGAGGAGGAGGAGGAGGAGGAGGAGGAGGAGGAGGAGGAGGAGGAGGAGGAGGAGGAGGGAGGAGGAGGAAGGAGAGGAGGAGAGGAGGAGAGGAGAAGGGGAGAAGGAAGGAGGAGAAGGAGAGTTAAGAAAGTGGAGTTAAAAGTGGAAGAAGAGTAGAAAGAGATGGATAAAAAACTGTGAAGTAACGAGGAAATTGAATTTTATGATAATTGATCGAATTCTCTTTGTTCAATAATCACCGTTTCTTAGTTCTCACTAAACATTCGCAAATTATTGTCATTATTACTTACTATTATAATTTTTATTTTTAGTTAATTCAATTACACATGATATTTATTTAAACTGAATAAATATCACTTTTATGTGGAAATGAACTTTACTATAAAGTTGAAAGTGGAAAAAAGAATGGATAACTCCATGATATTAATGTACAGTAATACACAACTTTTGTTAGTATTAATGTTTATTCAGAATACATAATGTTTGTGAAGACAGAATGATCAAAATGATAGAATTCTAGAAATTAATTTACTTTTATCTTCTTCTGTCTAAATCGACTCCTCCATTCATTCACTATGTAGCCTAAACATCATCATCCACTTATCACCTTTGCTTAAAATACTTTATAAAAGTCGCAATTGTAACAACAAATAATAATAAACACGGACTTATCGTCCAAGGATGGAGTAATTCATTTACATTTGAAATCTGTTTTTAAATTATTATTACATTTCTTACTTATCGTTTGTAATAGTGTTTATAAAATATTATGTAATATATCAAGTATTGAATAAATTGATTTGAATTTTGAATTCTTTCGGGATTTGAAACCTTTTTTGTAAACCTGTTGTTCCAGAAGGTGGATTTTCTCTACTTTTGAATAAGTTTCAGAGGAAATTTATAGCTTTTCTTTTCAACTCTATGATTTTCATACTCTTGACAGCAAGCTGTAACACAAACAGACAATATTTACACAAAACTGATGTACTCTGTGATACTAGATTGCAAGGAATAACAATTATATCATACTTATATAATATTATTCATTATAATTTGAAAAATATATTCAGTTTTAATCATTCTCAGCGGTTCGAGCCTTCTCCATTTTAGACCAACTGTGACAATTTGTACGTCATCCTTCATCGACCAATCAGAAGCCAGCAACGCCCATTCTGTCTCTTAGCCACCTCCCACCAGTCACGCGATTGGTTGACACCAAATAAAGAGTAGCACGGTATCGTAAATGGCTGATTTCAAGCTATTCCAATCAATTTCGATCTTTTAGGAACTATACTATATAACTGTATGAAGTACATTCAAATGCATTTTTTTATGTTTTCTATCATGCAGGTTACGGATCAGAAAGCTCGGGTGATATGATACCTCAAGTTTGTACTACAAGAAATCTAGCTGAACTATTTGACTCAAATATGATATTTTCTACTATAAAGTGACAAAAACATACAATAAGCATAATAACTATAGTCCATTCACGATGGCTTGAGACGAGATAAACAAAAGCTCTGCATGTGTATGTGTGCGACTGGAGTGGCTTCGTTTTAGCCACGACATAAACAAGTCACAGCAATGCCAAAATCCCGAATTTTGTTGTCGGAACTGTAACCAAAGCATTGACACAAAAACTTTTATTATAATTGTTTGTTCATTTTAGGTTCATGCAGTCGAGAGACAACCGAAACAAGCAATTTCCCAATGTGTATCTATAAAAAAGATTACTAAAGGATCCTTATTCTGAATTGCCTACATCAAAATTCGGCATTTCGGCATTGCTGTGACTTGTTTATGTCGTGGCTAAAACAAAGCCACTCCAGTCGCACACATACACATGCAGGGCTTTTGTTTATCTCGTCTCAAGCCATCGTGAATGGACTATAGTGGGAATGTGTTTCAATTTGTTCACTGGGAACCTCAATCTCAAACAACCCGAAAGTGTTGGGAATTTGGAATGAATTTAATCTCTAAGGTGTTGAAGTTTTTTGTACCCTGCTTGGATAGCATTATTCAGCATTTTCAGGAACAATGACTGGATCGAAGTATTGATACAAAGAATTATTACAATCTAAAAGATTGAATTGAGTCCAAACACTCGGTGAGCAGAATATTTGTAAATTTCACTGGCGGCTCGTGCCCACGAAACAGGCGAAGTGCTGTACAGTAAAAGATACGGGCACTTCACCTGTTTCGTGGGTACGAGCCGCCAGTGTCCACTAATTTACTAAATTCGATTGTAGATTTGTGGGCTGTGCAGTAGTAGACCGCTTTTCTATGACGTCACGCGGAAAACTGAAACAATTTTGGACAAATTTTGGGAATATTCAATTGATTTTTATTTTGTAAATTCCTATTCATATAGAATATTGTGTGACTTTCAGATGATGTGGGAGGCTATTATGTTAACAGGCAGAAAACACTGGCGGCTCGTGTCCACGAAAAAGGTGAAGTGCTCGTAGCTTTTACTGCACAACACTTCACCTGTTTCGTGGACACGAGCCGCCAGTGGAAGAAAACAAAAGCAAGTGAGTAATAATGCTTCATCTATGATTCTAAGCTATTATTTAGATAGCAACAAGTAGGTCTAATATCGTCATATCGATAATGCTAATTACTGATGATGATGATGATGATGATGGAGATTGATGACACCACTGCTGACACAGATGCCGATGACATGTTGGCGTCCATTGTATGATTGTATGATACGTGTTTGTCATGTTGTATGTTTAAGTAGCTGCATACCTAACTAAACGCAGGTAGCCCACACATGCTGACAAACTATTCATCAGGTATGATGCGCTCGATTCCCCGATGAATAACTTTGATGACCGTCACTACTGTTTCATGGATCCTCTAGGGGGTCCATGGTGGATGGGGGGGAGTTGACACTATTCCCCCACCCCCTGTCACTTAATGCGATGGACTTCCTCCTGAATCAATAAGCCGAATGTCGTCGTATATTAGAGTTTGCCCATCTGTCATTATCTAATTGCTAAGGCGATGACTGATTTATGAATGTAATTTCAATATTGTTGACCGGGGCAATATAGGGAAGTGGTTGTGGTACGTAATGTGTATTTTGCTAAATGCTGATTGGAATTGATAGATGGCTTGTCGTGAAATAGTGAGAGCCACATGGATTGGGATTCAACTGATTGGTTTCAAAAATGAAGTGTAAAGGCTTCAAATACTCTTCTTTATTGTTTATTGACTTCAAATTAAAAATATTTTAAGAGTGGATGGTAGTGGACGGCAAACACAAAATCAAACCCCATAAGAACAATGTAATTTTTATCGATCTCTTGGAACAGATAGAGCATTTATTTATGGACAGAATTTCACGTTCTTTATGTCATTGGAGAGAGAATGCAATTCTCCAGGGGCGTGACGTTTTACTTTTTCGATTTTTGGTTTATTCCAATAATTAGAGTTCAATACTTTTTTAGTTACCTAATTAAATTTTTAATAATTATTGAAATAAACTTTAAATAAAAAAAGTAAACAGTCACGCCCCAGGAGAATTGAATTCTCTTTCCAATGACATAAAGAACGTGAAATTCTGTCCATAAATAGAGGCTCTATTATGCTCCAAGAGAATGATAAGAATTACATTGTTCTTATGGGGCTTGATTTTGCCGTTCGGCAGTTTGTCGTCCACTACCATCCACTACCATCCACAAACAACACATTATTTCAGAAGTAAACCAAAAACCTAGGCAAAATAGAAAAAGTAAGCTGTGATAGATAAGTTGACAACAAATTTGTAAACACTTACGAACTTCTTTGAAAAAAAAACTCAACTCTCAATCTCTAAAAACGTAAGTAGGCCTTTTTGATCGAATTCTCTAATCAAGTGAAGGGAATGAAACCACTTCAAATACTGAATACTGTTACATATTCGAATTTATATTCTTGTTCTTACTGGAAGAATTGATAAATAATTTATTAAAGTCTGGAATTTGAAACATGTTTGATACACATAAACACATTAAATATGATTTGAACATTTGAATGTGAAAAAAACATACAAAACATAATATATTTGAATTGTGATTGAACAATACTTTAATGATGTAGATTAGTTCTGTTATTGAGAAAATGTTTATTATTTGAAATATTTCATGAATCAATGCGATGTGAAATAGTATATTACACCACTAGTTTTGAAAACGTCGTTTTGCGACGTCAAGGATACGGAGCTTTACAGCCGAAGCGATCAGCTGAGGCTGGAAAGATGAGTATTCGCGACGTCGCGAACGTTTTCGAAACGTGTCGAGTATTTGTGTTTTTGGTACACTTTATAGAAAGGCTTGTAAGAATAAGATGAAAACGTTTTTATAAATACGACAAACGAATTCAACTTGCTGAATTCCATATTGGTAATTACCGTTTTTGTTTTAAAACAAATTCAGGATTCTAATTTCAACGAAGGTTATCAGTCGCTAAAATCAATTCCCAATCAAAAAAAAAGTTTAGGTGTAGAATTATACGGAACAAAAATTATTTTTTGAAGAAAACCATCTGCTAAATCTTCTGGTGAAATCAGTTGGAAAATGTTTAAAATAGTCGACTTACCTGTTCAGTCGACCAATTTGCATGGAATGCAAATTTTGTTGACAGTTGATTTTTCCTATCTTGTACGGCTATAAGGCCCAAATATCAGCCGTTTATTCCGCACTAGTGTGGAAAATGAAGGCTTTCAAAGCCTGTCAAGTAGATCGAAACTGGCTACTTTCTATCAAGTGTACCAAAAAATAAATCTTTCATAGGTGACTGCCAATGCCAACACATGTTTCCTTCTCCAAAAGATAGATAGATTTCCAAAAGATAGTTTTCCAAAAGGAAGTTCTCCAAAAGAAAGTTACAGACATAAAGAAAGTTATTAGTGTACCGTACTCTCCAAAAGATAGAATTCCAAAAGATAGTCTGCAAGATATGCATTATAAGTGACTCCTTTACTCTTCGTGTAGTTGTTCAGGTTTACCAGAGATAATGGTGTAGCAACCGATACCGGTATCTCGATTTTCAATGTATCTTTGGTTTGAGGGTTAGGCAATATCTAGTCTTTTCATTCAGTACTTTTGCTCTTCATTTTAACCTGTATTTCAATGCTTTATTCAGATTGCTCAACTTTGGCATAACCTTTCAAAATCATTTCTGCCGTCGATTATCCTATATTTCAATGCTTTATTCAGATTGCTCAACTTTGGCATAATCTTTCAAAATCATTTCTGCCGTAGGATTCTCCCGATTATTTCGTAAAATAAATAATTCTTGTTGAAAGTATCACAGGTAACAGGAGGCTTCTAATTATCCTTTACAAGGTTCCCAAAATTTTCTCTCATTATTCTGGTTGAGTTCTCTTGCTTCCAAATGTGTGTGATGTGAAGCCATGCATTTCTTGCTAGCAAGAAAAGTGTTACCAAAACCATCTAATCAGAGATGACTCGTTAACGCTGTACTTTATTACCTTGCCGCCTCACAAATTAAACGCTTTCCACATTTGTTGCAGCATTTGTGTAACTCTACTTTTTAACTCTACTTAACTCTACTCTTTCAACTTGTATACTCTATATAAAATACTAGAATACTCTAATATTTATTTTCTTCTAAAGCTACTGTATTACAATCAGAGATTATAATTATAATCAAATAATTACCATTTTTTAAAACATGTAGTGTGAAATAAAAATATTTTTCAAAAAGGGTACTCTATTGTAATTATTTAAAGTTTTAGAATACTCTACTATATAAATAATAGAAAAATGATCATTTTCTTAGCTTCAACTTCAATTACAATTCTAATCAATTTGATTATTTAAACATTGATTTTAAGGTATTTGTAGAAGCCGCCTTGAATACTTATCAACCTAATAAGAACGACATCAAAATGTATTGAAATAGGTTCTGAATTTATTGTCAAGTTCAATGATGATCAGATTGAGAAAATAAAAACCAACCGTATCTATATTTACCAAATTTATAGCCTAATAGCCTCAATACGCTTTATTCTTATCTAAATTTTTGATGAATCAGGTTTTTTATTCAAATAAAGAGCAAGTTTAACCAATGCAATATTTAAACCAGCAAGTTTTAATCAAAACCTCGTTTGAACGAAAATAGTGTGTAACTTTTTGTATTAGATCCTAAGTTATATGCAACGGATACACGGTGCAAGTCCACTTGATCAAGTATAGTCTGTCCAAGCAAAGAAGAGACTCTGGCAAGATGAGAAAATTACTCCAGCTCGGTCAATATTGGTTAAAAAATTAATGATTTGATCTCAAATTATAGATCAGATTGATTCCTACAATTGAGATCAAATCAATAATTTTTGAACCAATATTGACCGAGCTGGAGTCATTTTCTCATCTTGCCAGAGGCTCTTCTTTGCTTGGACAGACTATAGAAGCGTCTGATTCAAAGTAAAGTCGGTCTACACGTTGACAAAGTATAGTCTGACCAAGCAAAGAAGTAAAGAATACCCTCTGGCAAGGAGGGAAAATGACCCAAGCTCGGTCAATTTTGGTTTAAAATTGATCATTTTGATCTCAAATTGTAGGAAACAATTTTTGATCTACTATTAAGACAAAATTTATAATTCTTAAACAAGTATTGACAAAGCTGGAGTCATTTTCCCATCTTGCTAAAGGGTCTTCTCTGCTTGGACAGACTATAAACTCGAAATATTTCCAATTACGCGCAATTAGGAGTCGAGTTTTAGCAGTTGATTATAAAATAAAGTCAACTTGAATCATGTATTCGAGTGATTTTAAGAAGTGGATGAAATTGAAGTTAAGTCAGTGAACATTAAGTTCTCATAAATAATTAATGTACGGATCGTAATTAATAATGCGCTTATGATCGGAACTTAAAATCTGTTTTAGAAATGTTTAGTCGATTTGGTATCAAAGCTATATAATTATAGTACCCACCCTAGAAAAGAAGGAATATTGTTTCAATGAGTCGAGGAAATTCAGGTGAACGACCACCAATAGAATTGATACAAGTTTACATCAACCCGCTGTACTTTTCAATACTTGAGCAACTGAGAGGTACACTGAGCAACATCAAGTCTGTTCAAGCAAAGAAGATCCTCTGACAAGATGGGAAAATGACTCAAGCTCAGTCAATTTTGGTTCAAAAATTATCAATTTGATTTCAAAGTGTGGGAAACAATTTGAACTACTATTAAGACTACATTTATAATTCTTGAACCAATATTGATCAAACTGGAGTCATTTTCCCATCTTTCCAGAGACTCTTCTTTGCTTGGTCAGACTATAGTAAGTAGAACTAATAGTAGATGAAAATAGATGTAACCAGTAATTATTAGTGAGACTAGCCGGCAGGCTCGCTTCGCTCGCCTTCTCCGCGTAGACAGGGGGCTCCGCCCCCTGGACCCCCGACAGTATCGCTTCGTTTCGCTCGCCTGCAAAACCTCTGTCAGTATAAGTTGAGACAAACAAGCTCGCTTCGCTCGCCTGCAAATTCCGTTCAGAAGGGATTCGAAATTTATTGAACACAGCATTTCTAGACCTAGTCTGGACCTGTTTACCAAATTTCAACATTTTCTGCCAATTTGTTCTCGGAAAATTCCGAAAAATAGTAAAACGCTAATATCAAGCGTAACCTTGGGAATTATATAGGACATAGTTTGAAACTTGATTCAATATCTTTTAAATTAGTTCATCTATAATCTCGCTGAACCATTGAATTTACATTAAGGATTGGTCGTATCAAGGCGGAAGATATGCAACCCGCAATACAGTTACAATTTTGAAAAAGTGATTACTGGCGTACTCTTGAACGGATTTCTAAAATATTTTAACGCAACTTATCTGAACCTGCCCACCAAATATCAACATTTTCTACCGATTGGTTCTCGAAAAAAATGAGAAAACGCTGAGAAACTATAGAAAAATTCAAATATTTGGCGTATCCTTATGAAGTTTCAAAAATCCTTTCTTAGCGCGCGTCTAAACGTCCAACAGAACATGCCTGCCGAATTTGAACGCATTCAGTTCAGTGGATTTCCAGTTCTGGTGATGAATGAATGAATGAACCTGTGCCATTTCGCTTTTGTACATAGAGATAGCTACCTGTAGATATTAACTAACTACAACCTAGTTAGAGCAGAGTGCAGAAGAGCCATCTAACTACTCATTGTCCATTAATTTCGACTACTCTAATGTCCATTTCTCTGTGACTAGCAGCTGTCTAATTGATATTACTTCTGGCGTCAGAGATACCACCACGTCAGAGATACCAACCAACCAACTCAAATTAAACTTTTAATTAATAAAATTTTTAACAACTTTTGTTGTAATGCAGCCAGCCGCAACCCGCTGTTTTGCATCCGCTGTTTTTTTTTTATTTTGGACGGACATCTGACATTTCCGCTTTGTAATTGAAGGAGAAGAAGAAAAAGATGAAAGAAGAAGAAGAAGAAGAAGAAGAAGAAGAAGAAGAAGAAGAAGAAGAAGAAGAAGAAGAAGAAGAAGAAGAAAAGAAAAGAAGAAAAGAAGAAAAGAAGAAGAAAAGAAGAAGAAGAAGAAGAAGAAGAAGAAGAAGAAGAAGAAGAAGAAGAAGAAGAAGAAGAAGAAGAAGAAGAAGAAGAAGAAGAAGAAGAAATTATTGAGATTATTCAAAATATATTAGTTCTTCTAATTTTTTAGAGGCTTCACTCAGGTTCTAAAATGATCAATTCCTATGTAAAATTACCTGAGGGATTCAATGGAACCAGTTTCAAGTTTGTGACTTCAACGGTTATTCAGATAATTGGAAAAATATACTAAAAACGCCATTTTCTAACAATAAGGATTATAATTAAGGAATCATAAATTTTTATTTTTTATAATGGAAGTTAATTTAATGGAAGTTGAAGAGAGTCGGATTCTAAAGAAAAAGTTAAATGGCGGCGATTGTGTAAATCTTACCCAAATCTCAGAAATAGCGATCGAAAATCGAAAAATTGACAAAACATAGCACAAGTGTTAAATTTGTGTATAGTAGCGATTCTGCTTTTTTCGATCGCTATATCTAAGTTTTGGATGAGATTTACACTATCGCCGCGATTTAATTTTTTCTTCAGAATCCGACTCTCTTCAACTTCCATTAATAAAAAATACAAATTTATGATTCCTTATCCAGTTATATTATAACCCTTATTGTTGAAAAATGGCGTTTTCTAGCATTTTTTCCAATTATCTCAATAACCGTTGAAGTTACAGACTTGGAAATGGTTTCATTGAATTCCTCAGCTAATTTTACATAGGAATTGATTATTTTAGAACCTCACTAAAGCCTCTAAAAAATTAGAAAAATTCATATATTTTGAAAAATCTCAATTTTCCGCCATTGTTATCTCGGTAACAAAGCGTTTTTGGGGTTGTTCCCATGGAACCTTTTTGTCTACTTGGTGTAAGGAATCAGCCTGAGAAGTATTGCACATTCCTCCTGAGTCCTGAAACACTCTGTATAACACTTATATAGTCACTGTAGTCCAACTCAGTTATTAAAATTAGTGTATATCTCATAATTCGAATTATTCTCGGTGTTTTCTTAAACGCCCAATTCACCGCCATCATAAATATTCGTTTGCGTTAGAATTTCAACGGGCAATTTCAAAAACAAAAGAGATGTATTTTAAGACAAGAAGAATACCTCGAGTAGAGAATACCGAATCCATGAAAAGCAAACTGCGCGAACGAGATTCAAAAGGAATTATTAGAGACGCAAACGGCAAGAGCGAATTTCAGACAAAAGGAATGAATTCAACAGAATTACGCCTGGAACCGCTTCCGCCACATTAATATTTTAAACCGATTAAAGTGTAATTGCGCTCATTGCAATTGAGAAGAAGCAGCAGCCGCTACGATTCAGCTCAACGCTATATCTATATATTAAGCGTATGTATAGCTATATATTAAGCGTATATTAGCTATATATAGCTATATATTAAGCGTATATTAGCTATACATATAGCTATATATTAAGCGTATATTAGCTATATATAGCTATATATTAAGCGTATATTAGCTATACATATAGCTATATATTAAGCGTATATTAGCTATACATATAGCTATATATTAAGCGTATATTAGCTATATATTAAGCGTTTATTAGCTATGTATTAAGAGCTGAATATTGTACACAAGTGCCTGGCTGAATTCATATTCAAGAGGAGCGCCCGAGGAGCAAGCAAGCACATGCTAAAGAAGAAGTTTATTATTCGCATTATAAAGGTATGTGTATTATGCCGCTTGATAACGGGGAATATTATTTCAATGATGGCACAGTCTTTCCAAGCAGAGAAGACATTCTGGCAAGATGGGAAAATAGCTCCGGCTCGGTCAATTTTGGTAAAAATGTTATTAATTTGGTCTCAAATTGTAGATCAGAATGTTTCCTACAATTTGAGATCATTTATTTATAATTTTTGAACCAATATTGATTGATCTGGATGCATTTTCCCATCTTGCCAGAATGTCTTCTTTGCTTGGACAGACTATAATACCGCTGCTGCTGAAGAAGAAGATGATGATGATGATGGTGATGATGATGATGGTGATGATGATGATGATGATGATGATGTTTTGAGCGAAAGCGGATTAAGTGGAAAACAATAGCAGAAAAGCAAGAAACAAAAGAAACAAGGAACAGAGGTCGAAGGGGAACCAGAACCGTTTTGCCTCATTCATTCTGTTAGTGTATGTGTGAATACTGCACTGAATGTGTTCATTTTCATTTTGTTATTGCTGTATTATTATTTAATATTATGTAAGGCGAAAGCATTCAGTTTTCTCCCGCTGCGAGCGAGCCAAGTGAAAGAAGCTCGGGCTTTGCAGCTAAGCATCAAGCAGCGCACGAAACGGGCTTAAAATAAAATATGAAAGGGACTTAACGGGGTCGATTTCAATAGCAGGAATTCCGCCTTAGCTATACTGGCTCGGGGCGGCCAATCACAATTCGCACATTTCTGACTAAATCTTCTCCGAGATATTTCAGCGATATACCATGAAAACAACCGAAAATATTATATAAACAGACAATAATACTAAATATATATATTATGAAAACAGAGCGCACCCTTGTGATCCCTAACTGTCTGTCCATCGGACTGTTATTCCACTTCAGGAAGCTCAACAAAACTCCCCCGTTAAACAATTCTCGAGACCCCTACGTCCGAATCTCAGCTTATAGCGGCTACTTGCGCAATAATACTCGGGAATTTTATATTGTTTTCTGTTCTCGACTTTTTTGTTTAGAATACAAGTCTCTCCCGTACATGTATATTCTGTCCAAGCAAAGAAGACCCTCTGGCAAGATGGGAAAATGACTCCAGCTTGGTCAAAATTTGTTCAAGAATTATAAATGTGGTCTTAATAGTAGATCAATTTGTTTCCTACAATTTGAGATCGAATTGATAATTTTTGAACCAATATTGACCGAGCTGGAGTCATTTTCCCATATTGCCAGAGGGTCTTCTTTGCTTGGACAGACTATACAAGCTATTTCCCGACGTGTTTTTCCTTGAGAATTGAATAAGAGTGGAATCGTTTCATTTTTTGGCTGTTGGACGTGAAGATACCTGGAAGATAATGCTTATTCAATTTTGCTGAGTTTGAGTTTTGTGTACCTCGGTTGGAAATGAGTTCGGTGGTTTTATTGTTTTCATTCAGACGTACAGAAATTGGGGTATTACGTTAAGAGCACTGTCGGCTCGTGCCCACGAAACAGGTGAAGTGCTGTACAGTAAAAGATACGGGCA
This sequence comes from Sogatella furcifera, assembly GCA_017141385.1. NCBI lineage: Eukaryota > Metazoa > Arthropoda > Insecta > Hemiptera > Delphacidae > Sogatella > Sogatella furcifera. The sequence continues at coordinate 258,914 of CM029547.1, read as the reverse complement.
CTTCACCTTGTTTCGTGGGCACGAGCCGCCAGTGGTTAAGAGGGTATGGGGTATGTGTGTGTGCGTGGAGGAAAGTAGAAAAAAATAATTCGATGAATCATTTCTCGAATACAGGTTTTTAAAGTAACAGTGGAGAGATTTTTTTAAAAGCAAGAGTAAAGTGAGGGTTTTAAAGCATTTTTATTACTACTAGCTTACTTGGAAATTAATTTCTTGGATCCGTAAGAATTGTAATTTTTTCGCAATAAAATATGTATAAACTGTGATTTATTAATAAATAAATTTATCAAGTTTTTACCAGTCAAACATTTTCATTCCCTTGTAATAGAGGCTATCACTGAATCATTCTAAATATTTTTCTGTCTGAAACTTTTCAGGCTCTACAATGAAAAATATCTGGCTAACGTAGTTTGATGAGAAAGTTACATCTATTTCAATAACCTCACCAACTTTCATCGAAATTTATGTGGATTAAAAACGAATTATAAAATAAACTCCATAGAGAAGAGGAGATTTCAAAAAAATTTCCTCTCCTTTTTCTTCTCTGAACAAACCCTAAAAATAGAAATGTATCACTTACTGGAAGACTTTAATTTTGTTCAAAATTTTAGAATATTGTAGTATAATTTATTGTATTTACTGTATGAATTACTGTTATGAATTAAACTGTAGTATGTACCTTGGTTAACTGTTGTATACTGTACTACTGCAGGCTCGCTTCGCTCGCCTTCTCCGCCTCCGGCCTGGACCCCCGACAGTATCGGCAGTGAATCAGTGAGTCGCTTCGCTCGCTAAAAACCTCTATCTGTGTCATGAGAAAACAAATTCCGTTCAGAAGGATTCAAAATTTGTTGATCACGGCATTTCTAGACCTAATCTGGACCTGTTCACCAAATTTCAACATTTTCTGCCAATTTGTTTGGCTCGAAAAATCTAAGAAAAAATCCGAAAAATAGTATAGCAATATTAAGCATAACCTTGGGAAGTATATCGGACATAGTTTGAAACTTGATTCAATATCTTATAAATTAGTAGTTCATCTATAATATCGCTGAACCATTGAATTTACAGTAAGGATTGGTCGTATCAAGGCGGAAGATATACAACCCGCAATACATTTACAATTTTGAAAAGTTTATTACTGGCGTAATCTTGAACGGATTGCAAATATATTTAACACAACATTTCTAGACCTTATCTGAACCTGCCCACCAAATATCAATATTTTCTACCGATTGGTTCTTGAAAAAATCAAGAAAACGCCGAAAAACTAAAGAAAAAATCAAATATTTGGCGTATCCTTATGAAGTTTCAAAAACCCGTTCTTAGTATGCGTCTAGAGGTCCAACTGAACATGTCTGCCAAATTTAAACGCATTCGGTTCGGTAGATTTTTAGTTCTGCTGATGAGTGAATGAATGAATGAATCAGTGCCATTTCGCTTTTATAGATATAGATTGTATCAATAAACTTTATAAGTATCTTGTATTTTTTATTATGTACAGCTGTAGCCAAAAAGTAAGGCGGTTTCGTCTGCGCTCCAACAGCTGATGATGTCATTGTCAATAAGAATATTATCTTTCAGGTATGCCTGAGTGATGTTTTTGAAATCATATAAGAGACAATAGATACTTCACATCAGCTGTTAGTAGGTTACATCACGTACAAGAGACAGACGAAGCCGCCTAACTTTCACAAGTCAGCTGTACTGTATTGTATTTGTGAACTTTAGTTTAGTATCTTGTAAACTTTATTATGTTTACTGGTAATACGGTACTGTACTTATACTGTCTCAAGTCGGCATGCAGAGGTGTGAGTGATGCAGTGTTGCCTTGGGCGTCCATTCTTCAACACGTGTAACTTGCCTATTGGAATAGATTGTATCACCTAGCACTATACGTGCTACGCAATGGGGAAGTTACACCTATTAAAGGGGCGTTATCTCTTAATAGGCACCTGTCACTGTGATTGATAGCGGCTAAGTAGAGGCCGCACTCGCCGTCTTGCCTAGGGCGCCAACTTACAAGAATCCGCCCCCAAATGCCTTCAACAATACAACACTCTGGTTCTTCATCTTTCTACTCTACTTTTTTATTATTCTATTTTATTTTATTCAGCTATGATTTTTATTGTACTACTTCTTTAGGACTTCTTACCCCCTCTCCTCCTCATCATCCTCCTCCTCCTCCGCCACCTTCTTTTTCTTCTTATTCTTCTTCTTTTTCTCCTCCTTCTCCACCTTCTTCTTCTTCTTCTTCTTCTTCTTCTTCTTCTTCTCCTCCTTCTCCTCCTTCTCCACCTTCTTCTTCTTCTTCTTCTTCTTCTTCTTCTTCTTCTTCTTCTTCTTCTTCTTCTTCTTCTTCTTCTTCTTCTTCTTCTTCTTCTTCTTCTTCTTCTTCTTCTTCTTCTTCTTCTTCTTCTTCTTCTTCTTCTTCTTCTTCTTCTTCTTCTTCTTCTTCTTCTTCTTCTTCTTCTTCTTCTTCTTCTTCTTCTTCTTCTTCTTCTTCTTCTTCTTCTTCTTCTTCTTCTTCTTCTTCTTCTTCTTCTTCTTCTTCTTCTTCTTCTTCTTCTTCTTCTTCTTCTTCTTCTTCTTCTTCTTCTTCTTCTTCTTCTTCTTCTTCTTCTTCTTCTTCTTCTTCTTCTTCTTCTTCTTCTTCTTCTTCTTCTTCTTCTTCTTCTTCTTCTTCTTCTTCTTCTTCTTCCTTCTCCTTCTCCTTCTCCTTCTCCTTCTCCTTCTCCTTCTCCTTCTCCTTCTCCTTCTCCTTCTCCTTCTCCTTCTCCTTCTCCTTCTCCTTCTCCTTCTCCTTCTCCTTCTCCTTCTCCTTCTCCTTCTCCTTCTCCTTCTCCTTCTCCTTCTCCTTCTCCTTCTCCTTCTCCTTCTCCTTCTCCTTCTCCTTCTCCTTCTCCTTCTCCTTCTCCTTCTCCTTCTCCTTCTCCTTCTCCTTCTCCTTCTCCTTAATCCTTCTCCTTCTCCTTCTCCTTCTCCTTCTCCTTCTCCCTTCTCCTTCTCCTTCTCCTTCTCCTTCTCCTTCTCCATTCTCCTTCTCATTCTCCTTCTCATTCTCCTTCTCCTTCTCCTTCTCCCCTTCTCCTTCTCCTTCTCCTTCTCCTTCTCCTTCTCCTTCTCCTTCTCCTTCTCCTTCTCCTTCTCCTTCTCCTTCTCCTTCTCCTTCTCCTTCTCCTTCTCCTTCTCCTTCTCCTTCTCCATTACTCCTTCTCCTTCTCCTTCTCCTTCTCCTTCTCCTTCTCCTTCTCCTTCTCCTTCTCCTATCATTCTCATTCTCATTCTCCTTATCCTTCTCCTTCTCCTTCTCCTTCTCCTTCTCCTTCTCCTTCTCCTTCTCCTTCTCCTTCTCCTTCTCCTTCTCCTTCTCCTTCTCCTTCTCCTTCTCCTTCTCCTTCTCCTTCTCCTTCTTCTTCTCCTTCTCCTTCTCCTTCTCCTTCTCCTTCTTCTCCTTCTCCTTCTCCTTCTCCTTCTCCTTCTCCTTCTCCTTCTTCTTCTTCTTCTTCTTCTTCTTCTTCTTCTTCTTCTTCTTCTTCTTCTTCTTCTTCTTCTTCTTCTTCTTCTTCTTCTTCTTCTTCTTCTTCTTCTTCTTCTTCTTCTTCTTCTTCTTCTTCTTCTTCTTCTTCTTCTTCTTCTTCTTCTTCTTCTTCTTCTTCTTCTTCTTCTTCTTCTTCTTCTTCTTCTTCTTCTTCTTCTTCTTCTTCTTCTTCTTCTTCTTCTTCTTCTTCTTCTTCTTCTTCTTCTATTGAGGAAATCTTGGATGATTCCAATGTTGTTATGTTGGAAGATTCATAAAAAAAAACTAACGAAAACCAGCGTAAAAACCAGGAAAGGGAGAGGCAGCACAATGTGTTGCTTTAAATTAGTATTGAAAATCTTTCAATTCGATACAATACAATAAAAAACGAAAAATTTATCACAATTATGGAAAATTAGCATTTGCTGTAACAATATTATTAGTCTGCAAAGTTTGGAAGTGTGATGAGGTTTGTAAAGGAATACAATACAATCAAATACAATCAAACTATCAAAATTCCTGTAGGTTTTAGAGTAGTTAACTATGTACACAATTGGAATAAAAATTTTAACACAATATGAATAATTATAGAACAAATTCATCAGATGCACCATAACATGATATGACGTTGATTCTATTTGTTGAGTTTTCTAAACACAATTCGTTTATCGAGTGTTCATACTTTGAACATTTAACTATCAGATATTACTATTCACTACTATTATACTATTAACTACTACTATATAATAACTATTAGTTCTTCATCCCACTTCCAGATTGCAGTAGCTGTTGGGTTATTGACGCAAGCTCCGCCTTCGAACAGATTTCAACTCAAAATTCCGCCACTAGATTGCAGTAGCTGCTGGGTCATGTATATGACATTGTTGCAAGCTCCGCCCTCACTTCTGATTGGTTGAAAGTTCGAACAGATTTCAACTCGAAATTCTGCCACTAGATTGCAGTATCTGCTGGGTCATGTACATGACATTGTTGCAAGCTCCGCCCTCACTTCTGATTGGTTGAAAGTTCGAACGGATTTCAACTCAAAATTCCGCCACTAGATTGCAGTATCTGCTGGGTCATGTATATGACATTGTTGCAAGCTCCGCCCTCACTTCTGATTGGTTGAAAGTTCAAACGGATTTCAACTCGAAATTCCGCCACTAGATTGCAGTAGCTGCTGGGTCATGTCACTGTGATTATTATTACAGATATCAGGTCTTTGTTTTTATCGGTGAATAGTTTTGGTCAATATAATGGGACAAAATCGACCCTGTCAATACATTGGTTTATATGGAAGCCAGAAATTAATTTTTTTTGTATGTTTGTTAGGAGCAGACGTAACTTTTCGGCGTGCCTGACACTGGCGGCTCGTGCCCACGAAACAGGTGAAGTGCTGTACAGTAAAAGATACGAGCACTTCACCTATTCCGTGGGCACGAGCCGCCAGTGGCACTGCCTGAAGGACAAGCATTTCCAAAACATTTTTTGCAGCTCTCAGAAATAACTTTAGAAAAAATACTCCTAAAGCATATTCACCAGCAATGATGAATTGGAAAAATATGTCAAGCATTAATTTTACAGATACGTAGTAAGAAGGCTAAGAAAGTATTCAAACATGAAGATGTTACAAACTCAAGATACACGTGGAACAGAGCAAAAAAATACACTGAGTGAAAAGCAGCTTTCATAGATGATGAAAAGAGGTATTACTTCCTACCTTCAGATCTTCTAATGCTTGGTTCATTTCTATTGGGTGTTGAATAGGAATAAAGCAAAGGCACGAGTTGATATTTGTTTGATAAGGGATGAAGAGAGTTAGAGTGAGAGAGAGAAAAAGTGATATTTATCAGAGGAGGGACAAAAAGAGGAAGAGAAAGAGAGAGAGAGATAGAGAAAATAGTGAGTGAGAGAGAGAAAACATGTTGATAAAATAAATAGACCGATGTTTGGTGTCTTATTTGCGGCTTATGTTCAACGTCTGAAAGCAAGGTGACAAACATGAAAATAAATACCACACAAGTAGAGATAAATATAGGGGTGTATATAAATAATATGATTTCGAGTTGTATGTTTGTGTAACAGCACCACACCTTGTAAATAATCTTCTTAGTGGAAGATTCGCACTGCTGTGGGTACAGTCTGTCCAAGCAACGAAGACATTCTGGCAAGATGTGAGAATGTCAATATTGGTTACAAAATCATAAACTTGGTCTCAAATTGTAAATCAGAATGTTTACTAGAATTTGAGACAAAATTTATAATTCTAGAACCATCAATGACCGAGCTGAAGTCATTCTTCCATCTTGCCAGAATGTCTTCTTTGCTTGTACTGACTATACCATTATACCGAGAGAAGCAGGGGTGTGAAAAAAGCTTAGATTTAAGGGGAGGGGGTGATAAGAAGCACTGGCGGCTCGTGCCCACGAAATAGGTGAAGTGCTGTACAGTAAAAGATACGGGCACTTCACCTGTTTCGTGGGTACGAGCCGCCAATGATAAGAAGTTGTCAATAACGGAGGGGGTAGATGGAGGTGGAAGTGAAAAATCAGTAGAAAACATGGAATAATTCAATGATTCAATGAAGTGGGATAGAAGAAGACAGTGGATACAGTTGAAATGAAATTATTTATAGATTTCAATCAAACACGGACGAAAAGGATTCATTACACGACGTTTTTGTGATACGCATTATTGATACAGAAGTTCAAAATTGATACGGAAGCTCAAAAAAGGTACGGAAATTAAAAATTGATACGGAAGTTCAAAATTGATACGGAAGTTCAAAATTGATACGGAAGCTCAAAAAAGATACGGAAGTTCAAAATTGGTACGGAAGTTCAAAATTGATACGGAAGTACAAAATTGATACGAAAGTTCAAAATTGATACGGAAGTTCGAAATTGATACGGAAGTTCAAAAAAGATGCGGAAGTTCAAAATTGATACAGAAATTCAAAATTGATACGGAAGTTCAAAAAAGATACGGAAGTTCAAAATTGATACGGAAGTTCAAAATTGATACGGAAGTTCAAAATTGATACGGAAGTTCAAAATTGATTCGGAAGTTCAAAAAGATACGGAAGTTCAAAATTGATACGGAAGGAAGCTCTTTGGCACACGAAGCTCAGCAAGTTTCATTGATAAAATCGCTAAGAACACGGTAGAAGCTACAAGTTAACCTCAAAACTAACCTAGGGTAAGCTACGACTTACGATAACAAAGGGTAAAAACTGACAGGGGCGAACTTAGGAATTAATTTAGTGGGGGGGGGGGAATTAAATCAGAATCGAACCCAGGAAAGAGTTTTCGGGGAGAGGGGTTCTTGCTTGCATAGAATATTTATATTGTATTTGCCTTTAACCCTTAAACATTATAATATATTTTACGGTGTAGAATAATAGATGGCTTTTCTTCATGAAAGTAAATTGATAATGAAAAATTTATACCAGTAATTTATTAATGTAGATAGATTGAATTCAGTTAAATTGATTTGAACAAGAGTTGTAGTAGGTGTCTTGTAGTTGTTGTAAATTGTATACAGTATTGGACAATTGTTGAGTTGAACGTTGAAGTTCTCAAAGCTGTGTAGGAAGTTTTACAACTTGAAAGCTTACCCTGTCATTGAATCTCTCATATTACTGGAGAATATCTGAGTTCTGTCGCACTGGCGGCTCGTGCCCACGAAACAGGTGTACAGTGCTGTACAGTAAAAGATACGGGCACTTCACCTGTTTCGTGGGTACGAGCCGCTGTCGCATGCTAGAATCGTACCTATGCTAGAATCGTACACTAATGACGTCACACCCAAGTACGTCATCATTGATGACGACATGCTCGCATACTTACTGTGACGTCACTGCTCGCATATTCCCCTCCTCCTTGCACAGTTCGTCTCCTCCACCATAACCATCTTACGGCCGTCGCGCCAACATCCTCCTCCCCGCCGCCAGTAAACCATCAACCACCCGTCCTTTCTGTTTTTGCGCACTTTTCTTATCAGACGATACAATAGCATCTCTCTTTACGCTCTCATTTCTCTACACGTCTACACAAACATTTTTTCTCTACATTTTGTCAACAAAATGAGTGGGAACAAGATTTATGAGCATTGTCTTCTACACACATACAAGTCCATTCTGTCTTGATTGGAAGTTCTGAATATATTTGGTTGTAAATTTAAATTGTTTTCTCGAAGATTAAATTCATTTTTATTATTTCTAATGTAGATTATCAATTTTTTATGTAGACCTATCTCTTTTAAGCCGTATTCCGTATTGTAGAAAAGCTTGTGCATAAGAGAAGTATATTAATCTAGCTATTCCTAAGATATTTAGTTGTCTGATTTGATTGGATTTTAATATTAGAAATTTTATTTTTGAGTACATGTTATCATGATTGAGCTACTCTGAGACCTTTTTCAGCGCTAAGAAGCAGATTATTCTCCCAATAATTTCCAAGAAATTAATTCAAGGTAGTGAAATTCTTCAATTTAGATCGTATTTATACATGATACAGCCTTGATAAAGTGAATACAATGAGCTGTATTTTCATAACGTTCGTTACTTTTTACGAAAGTTACGTGGGTTCTTGGTTTATTATCCTTGAAGAGTCCTTCCTACTCGTAATAACCTGAATTCAGGGCATTATATATTATATTATTTGAATACGATCTCAAAATAAAAATTCTAGGAAAAAACTCCAGTCCCATACAAGAATATAGATACTAATTTTGGTGGCTACTAGTCGAAATATGGTCATTTTCGTATAGCAAGGTTGTTGAGAGCTCCAACACAAGAAATGTGCGGAATGGATAGGCCTTCTTGGTCTTAAATTGTGGAAAACAAAATTATGCCTGGAGGTATTTTGAAATACAAATTTCTAGCACATCAGACAATATGAACAATAATAAAGTAAGAAAGATAAAATGTCGATATTCTCAAAACATTCTCTCACGACCTTTTAGCGCTAATTTTGTAATTGATTTTTATCTAAGATAGATCTAGTATTACGAGATGCAATTACTCAATTGGCATTTCATTCTATTGTGTTTTCTTGGTTTTTTCCTTGGTGTCAAATTTTCATTACTTTAATTGTGTATTTCCAATGTTGTTGTGAACTTGTTATTTCTGCCAGTAAAACAATTTTAATATTAAATTTCAATTCAATTATTGCTAACACTGGAAAAGTACCACTTAAAAAGAAAATATCATAACTCAGTCCTCATAGATAAAGAATTGTCATTCTTGGAGATTTCATTAGTTTGAAAAAATGAGATTAATATTATCGTATTACCTATCGTAAACTAGCCGGCAGGCTCGCCTAATCTCTCTAGCTAGGGGGCTACGCCCCCTCTACCCCCGGCATTTTTAGCAATATCAATATGAATAGGTTTTATCTATTTAAACATTGTATGATTTATAGCATTGAAAACTATAGCTCGTTTAGCTTGATTCCATTCATACGGATTTGCTTTGTTCATCATATTACTCAAAAGGGTCTTTCGCGTGATTTTTTTATGATTTGAAAATCCTTGTTAGTTCTTACCTCAGTTCAACTAAGGTTTGACTTTAAACAAATTTAGTTCGTTCGTTTCGGTGAAATCTGCAAAATTGCGAAGAAAACATTGGAAAACCTAATTACTGACGTAATCTTTAGAGAATTTCAATAATTTCTTAACACAACATTTCTATACCGTATCTGAACCAAATTGAAACATTTCTGGCAACTAGTTCACGGCAAAAAAGCTGAGAGAACGCATAAAAGCAATGCGTTGAATATTCAACGAATTCTTGAGAAATTCCAGAAATCAATTTTTTGTACATTTCTTTAAAAAGGTTCAACCGCACTTGCCATTTATGAGTGCTATTTTGGTTTCATGGAACAGATAGATATATAGATTGATTGACAATAGCGCAACAAATTCAAAACCCCTGATTGGCCTTATCACTAAAATATTTTTATTTCAACACATTTCTGAATCTAATCTGGATCTTTCGATAAATTTCAACATTTTCTGCCAATTGGTTCTCAAAAAGCCAAGAAAACACCAAAGAACTGTAGAAAAATGCAATTATTATTGGGCGTATCCTTGAGAAGTTTTAAAAATCCATTCTTAATGAGCGTATAAAGTTTCAACTGGACATGCCTGCCACATTCGAACGCATTTGACTCCGCAGTTCTGCTGATGAGTGAATGAATGAATCATTGGAATCTTAATCACTGGTTATAAAGTCAAGAGCTAAGGTATCACAATTTGCCATCATGGGAAATTTCTTCTTCATAGGGAGTCACTCAAATTTAGGAACTTTGACTAAAAAAAACCTATAAAATCTAAGTGCATCGTTATTCAGGATATTTCTTGTGGTAGATGTATTAGGTATAACATCCTCAACCACGATTAATCACAAATTATTTTTGCTGTAGCACAGTATTCACACATTTAAAATAGTTACAATAACTTAAAAAATACTTATTTTCAATACATTTGGTCCATGTTGAAAAAGTTCATACCATAATTAAACAAATGAAACAAAACATTGCCTACAATTTGAGCACAAAAATGTCAATAAATAATCAGTTTTCAACAGAAATAAAATGAGAAGTTTGAATTGAATTCACTATCTAGGTAGCTTACACGGAATATCTTGTACTTTGCATGTACAGAGACATAAATTTCTAAAAATATGGATAACTCTTTCAGTTGTTGACAGATTGACTTGAAAATTTATAGGAAGGTCAATAATGTGGAGAGAAGTGTTCCTGGTTTTTTGTATAATTTTCCTATGGCTCATTCTCCCTCCAAATCCAAAAAACCGTTCGGGCGATTTCATTCATTTTGAATTTCCCGGCTTAAGTTTACTTGGCGCGATTGGTTGATCATTGCGCGCGGATGCAAAGAAGACATTCCGGCAAGTTGGGAAAATGACTCCAGCTCGGTCAATATCGGAACAAAAATTATAAATTTGATCTTAAATTGTAGATTAGAATGTTTTCTACAATTTTAAGTAAGATTTATAATTTTTGAAGCAATATTGACTGAGTTGGAGTCATTTCCCCATCTTGTCAGAATGTCTTCTTTGTTTCTTTTGCTTCTACTCTGTGTGTAGTGTTGTCTTTGATTTAAAAATCCATTACGTCAGGTATCTGGATTGACACGGCTCACCAACGATTACTTTATCGAATGGAATTTTAAGAAATATTTCATTCCAGTCGATTCCCAAGCATCTGCTAGAGTTGCGCGGCACGAGCTGCGAGCTGGGCTGCTATAGCTGCCCAGCTCTAGCTGCGTTGCTCTAACCAATACAACTCTATTCACGTAACTATATTTTAGATATTTACACTGTTATCAGGGCCGATAATGTACACTAAATCATCAAATAGTGAAATTTACTTGAAAATGGCTCAAAATAATTACTAAACAGCATAGCCTTTGTTTTATTGTTCTGGTTGGTTTCAAGATATTCTTGGGGAAAAGAACAATGAAAAATACATTTATTCAAATGATAAAAATAGATTTGAACATTTTCTTTAGATTAAAATATCAAATGGTGATATTGGATATTACTGGATATTAGAATAGATAGAGTATTGGTAAAAATCAACTCCTACATCTCTAGATCTCACGGTCTGTGATTTCTTCTAAATTAAAAAAACAAACTGCAACTTGCTGAGATAATTAGAATATTAGCGAGTTACTCTATCGTGATTGTGAGAGAGCCTAAGGCTCGATACCTCTGATATGTACGATTTTACCTCAGCGCAATCATGAGCTGAGAGATAAGATTGTGACGTAGAGGTGAGAAGGGGAGCGCAACAAACAGGTTAAGAAAGAGAGAGAAAGATTAGGGTGAGTAGGGGTGGCGTGATGACGCGGTGTATAGTCTGAGCATAGTTTGTTAGACTATCGCGATAAGATTGTGACGTATACTAGAGTTGTGAGGAAGAGGGAAGCGCGACAAACCGGTTTAGAAAGAGAAGGATGGATGTGAGGGAGGGTAGCGGTGGAGTGATGACGCGGTGTACGTTTCCCGCACGGTGAACACTTTGTACATACTACACCGCCATTCGCCAACCGCCTTACTTTTTGGCGCCAGCTATAGAGTGATACCAACTGCACAAAAATAATATGCAACACAACCCAGCATCAATTGTTCTGTTTTTTAATTATTGTTGACTTTTGTTATCGATGATTGGAGTCGACTTTTATTCCTACTTTTCAAATTTGCCGCCCTCTTTTTTATACATATGTTGGTTGATTCGATTGTTGTGTGTCTATTGTGTACTGTGTAGTCTGGCGCCTTCGTTTATTTTGCCAAAATTCATCATACGGCCGCCAAAAAATTGGCCCTTAAATGGTTATGATAGGGTGGAAATAATGGCCCTTAAAGGGTTAGGCCTGTGAGGGGAGTTGAGAGTTCTCATAACAAATGACATATGACGTACCACTGATCAAGTACATTACAGCAATCCAAGTAAAGAAGACATTCCGGCAGGATGGGAAAATGACTCCAGCTCGGTTAATATTGGTTCAAAAATTATAAAGTTGGTCTCAAATTGTAGAGCAGAATGTTTTCTACAAATTGAAACTAAATTTATAATTTTTAAACCGATATTGACCGAGCTGGAGTCATTCTCCCATCTTGCCACAATGTCTTCTTTGCTTTTACAGACTGTACCATTGTCATACTCACTCACTCTCTCTTTCTCTCACTCTCATTTACTTATTATTTCTTTTCTCTCACTCACATCCACATACGAGCCACGTGAAAAACGCATCCAAATTGCTAATTAATCAGATTAGTGGATTCAATTTGAAGAGTGTCGGTTGTCGGTTCTTATGAATGACTGCGTTTAGTTGAAAATGGACGTTGATGTTTTGAAGTTTCGGACGGTTTTGAAGTTATCAACGGTTTATCATTATTTTCATTTCTTCGGTTTTTGTGGAATAAAAAAATTTCCAATTTTATAGGTGTGTAAAGCTGGCAGCGCCCACTGGTCAAAATCAAAATAATGAAACTTATAGAATCGTTTGTTTAGCTATTTTCAACATTTGTTTGACATTGTTTTATTCAGAAATTGAAAAATAAATTGGGCACTGTTCTGCTAGCTTCACACCAGCAGCGCCCATCGGTCAAAATCGCATGAAAACTTATAGAATCGTTTGTTTAGCTATTTTCGACGTTTGTTTGACATTAATTGACCCAGAAATCGGAAAAATAGTGGGCGCTGCTAGCTTCACACCAAAAGGTCAAAATCTCAATTTACAGTGTAATCATGGTCAAACAAACGTCGGAAATAGCTAAACAATCATAAACAAACGATTCTATAAGTTTTCATACGATTTTGACCTATGGGCGCTGCCAGCTTCACACCAAAAGGTCAAAATCGCAGTTTACAGTGTAATCATGGTCAAATAAACGTCGGAAATAACTAAACAAGCCTAAACAAACAATTCTATATACGTTTTCATTCGATTTTGACCGATGGACGCTGCTGGTGTGAAGCTAGCAGCACCCATTTTATTTTTCAATTTCTGAATGAACCAATGTCAAACAAACGTTGAAAATAGCTAAACAAACCTAAACAAACGATTCTATAAGTTTCATGCGATTTTGACCAATGGTCGCTGCCAGCTTCACACACCTCTGAATTGTTGATTTCTATTTTGCAATGTTGATTCTCAACATTGAATGAAATTGGATAAAATGTTTCAAAAATACAGTACAGTATTTCTAATTCAAGAGATTTAAATACGCTAATCAAAACAAGAGAATGGCTACCTTCCACAAAATGAAGGACCTCACTAGGCTACTTAGACTACTACTCTGTGATTGGACGACTACTTACTCCTCCCCCTGGAAGGAGATAGCCAATGGGAGTTGAGCATTAATCTGCTCACTAGTTTACTTTTAATAGTTTACGTTTACTTTCATAGATTGCGTTTGTTATTGTAGGCTACTCTAAAGGCACTGTATATGAATGTAGAAATTTGCAGGTAATTTCACTATTTATAGATATAATATGATAACTTTATCATTAAATTCTATTTCGAGCTGTTCTGTTAACTGTATAATTATGTTAAGCTTACTTCAAATTTTTCCTAAATAAGATATTTTCATTTTGTTATTTCACATAATTTTTTGTAAGTTAATTACAGTATGTTTTGTTATTATGGGCAATAAAGAATATTTATTTATTTATTAAAATTTCAAGACGTAATTTTTTCATTATTGTAAGCATTTTATGTATCAAGGAGACATGTAAGAGGAAACCTGTTGTCTCAATCCTTATAAAGAAATAAAATAAATAAATAAAATAACATTATTATTATTTCCTCACAGATATGGACAACCAGGATCAATTTCAGCCAAAAAGGAATAACAATATTGTGTTTTAGATATTTGCTTTATAGGTGTGTAGGCCGAGGCTATCAAATATTCTATGCATGACAGTAGAACGGCGATCATCCGAACGCCGATTAACCGAATCACCAATTATCCGAATCGATCTCGAGCATGGTAAAAAAATGAAAAAAAAACCAGCGCTACGACGTGATCGTAGCCTATTCCGTTTATGAGTAGGCCTACAGCTCAGCAAGTTAATTATATTTATGAAACGGTATTTTTAAAAGAAATATTAAAGTTATTAAATATATTAATAATATTAGAAACATTAATAATATTATAAAAACGATTTTTGCGATTGCGATTTTTGATAGCTATTTCTGAGATTTGGGTAAGATTTACACAATCGTCGCCATTTAACTTTTTCTTTAGAATCCGACTCTCTTCAACTTCCATTAATAAAAAATACAATTTTATGATTCCTTATCCAGTTATAACCCTTATTGTTGAAAAAAAGGCGTTTTCTAGCATATTTTTCCAATTATCTCAATAACCGTTAAAGTTACAAACTTGGAACTGGTTTCATTGAATTTCTCAGCTAATTTTACATAGGAATTGATTATTTTGGAACCTCACTAAAGCCTCTAAAAAATTAGAAAAATTAATATATTTTGAAAAATCTCAATTTTCCGCTATTGTTATCTCAGTAACAATGCGTTTTTTGGGGTTTGTCCCATGAAACTTTTTCGTCTACTTGGTGTAAGGAATCAGCCTGAGAAGTATTGCACATTCCTCCTGAAACACTCTGTATATATGCAATTTTATTTATCTGTGAAAAATAATGTCCATCATTTCGAATGCAGGATTCAACTGTCTACTCAAAATCCTCCATCACACGGACTGTCATTTCTGCAGTAACTTACCGGTAATAGTAGAAATTTCTTGAATGATTGTATTCTTCAACTCATCCAAATAACGTAGGGAAATCGCGGCTATCACTGCAGGAGTGTTAGTCCGTGTCAAGGAGGATTTTGAGCAGAGAGTCAAGTTCTGCATTCCAAATGAAGGACATCATCTTTACGACATTATTTCTCACACATACCTAAAATTGCAGGTAATAAGCTGTGATAAATACACATCACTTGAGCTTAAAAATCATATATTTCATCAAAATTCAACTATTGAAAGAATTCAGACTGACTGTTATTTAAATCAGTTTATTTTGTATTTCAATAACAAACGTTCAAATGATAGTAAACATGATATATCCTATTATGTAAACATTGGCTCACCAAGGGCAAGAACGTGGAGTGACCATGAGGGCACACTTTCTAGCCTCAGACTCATCCATTTATAAACTTCAAATTTTTGGTAGTCTTCTAGTTCTTGTTATTGTTTTGTTAGTGATTCCGTTCAGAGAGACACAGTAACGTCTCCCTGTCTGATTTGGGTTACTTTCTGGACAGTTGTATTTCTTGATATCACAGGCTACCACAGTCCGGGTAGGATAACTCTGTGTATCAAAGGAACAACTGGAAAGAGTAGTACCTTCATCAGACAGGTATTTGTATTTTAAAATTGAATTATTAAAGTCGCGGAAAAGTGTTATCAACATGGAGAGTCAGGTAAGTCAATGTATCCTATAAATCCACAAAATGTTCCTGAGGAGCCAAGCGAGTACCCCATGATAGTTTATTAATAGTAAGTAATAAACCCCTGATTAATATAATATAATCAAAATAAATGTTAATGTCCATATCTCAATTAAGAATCTTATTTTATGTATCACTTAATAAAAGTAAAATATATTAACCATTGTTAATTATTAATTATATATAAGTCCCATTTTTTTACTCAAACCACCCCTACAAAGCTTTGTTTCAAGCCACGAAATTTGGACAAGATGAAGAATGCAATCATTCAAGAAGTTGCTGCTATCACTTTAGAAATGTCAGTCCGTGTGATGGAGGATTTTGAGTAGAGAGTTTATGGTCCAGCCAAATCGTGCATTTGAAATTATTCGAATTTGACGACATTATTTTTCACACATAAATAAAATTGAAGGTAATCAGTTTTGTCAACTACTTTAATGGCATGTAGGGCTTTGATTTCGTGTAAAAAATATGATTTATCTTAAAAAATGGCCGAGTAGGTATTATTTCATTGAAAACCGTCCGACTCCCGTGTGACACTCTGTATATAATTTATTCTCAAGCGAAAATATTACCCAAAAGTTAATCTCAAACTCTGAAAACGCAGTAATAGAACCAAAAACGTTAAAACTAATTTATGAACTTGAACTTGGAGAAACTGGATGTTGGTTGGCCCCTATTAAAATCCCCAAAAGTTTACGACTTTCCATCTCATAAAAATTGAAATTCCTAATGGCAGACCACAAATAGTGATTTATGACTTTTCGGACGAAAGAGGCAGCGATTCACATTTGATAGCTTCAGCTCTTGCTTTTCGATAATTTTCTTATTTATTTTTTGTTGTTGGAAAGGAAAACAAATTTTATTCGAAATTCGTTGATGAGAATGCAAAATACTGATTTCACTACTTGTAGAGTACCCGGTATTAGTAGATTCTCTGTGCTATGAAGTGCGAGCTGGAATCAATATTAACATTCCTGAACATTTCGGATTCTAAAGAATAAGTTAAATGGCGGCGATAGTGTAAATCTTACCGAAATCTCTGAAATGGCGATCAAAAATCGCAAAATTGACAAAACATAGCCAAGTGATGAATTTGTGTTTAGTAGCGATTTATCGATTTTTGATCGCTATTTCTGAGATTTGGACACAATCGTCGCCATTTAACTTTTTCTTCAGAATCAGACTCTCTTGAATTTCCATTAATAAAAAATACAATTTTATTATTCATTATCCAGTTATAACCCTTATTGTTGAAAAAATGGCGTTTTATAGCATATTTTTCCTATTATCTCAATAACCGTTGAAGTTACAAATTTGGAACTGGTTTCATTGAATTTCTCAGCAAATTTTACATAGGATTTGATTATTTTAGAACCTTACTAAAGCCTCTAAAAAATTAGAAAAATTAATAATTTTGAAAAATCTCAATTTTCCGCCATTGTTATCTCGGTAACAGAGCGTTTTTGGGGGTTGGTCCCATGGAACTTTTTTGTCTACTTGGTGTAAGGAATCAGCCTGAGAAGTATTGCACATTCCTCCTGAAACACCCTGTACAGTCTGTCCAAGCAAAGAAGACATTCTGGCAAGATGGGAAAATGACTCCAGCTCGATCAATATTGGTTCAAAATTTATAAATTCAGTCTTAAATTGTAGGAAACATTCTGATCTACAATTTGAGACCAAATGTGTCCAAGCAAAGAATATATTCTGGCAAGATGGGAAAATGACTCCAGTTTGGTCAATATTGGTTCAAAAATTATACATTTTGTCTCAAATTGTAGATCAGAATGTTTCCTACAATTTAAGACTGAATTTATAATTTTTGAACCAATATTGACCGAGCTGGAGTCATTTTCCCATCTTGCCAGAATGTCTTCTTTGCTTGGACAGACTATAACCAGAGGTTCCGAGTTTTGATTTTTCACAAGGCAACAGTTTTTAACCACTGCAAAATCACATGAGTCCGGCCATCCCGTCTTCCGGAGTCCATCGTCATCCAAGTTGTCTCTCCAAGTGTAAATGGACATCTTCATGCCCAAACTTCGTCTATTCATAGAGTTTATTTAATCCTAATAGAATAAGATTGCCAATAATTCCCTTCTTTTTCTAACTTTCTATAATTTTCGCAGTACCTTTTTTTGTTGAATAATTATTGAGTTTTCAGCTCGTGAAATTTATAGAAAAATAAGTGATAGTTACTGAATTTATTCATGTTTGCTTACTATATTATTTAATTGCAATCTAGAGCTGTAATGTTTTGATGTCTACATGAATAAAGAAATCTAATATAATCTAATAATTATCATCATCATCATCCCTTTCATTACCCAAGCACAGGCCTTAGAGCCCTTGTGGGCATCACCCTTAGAAAAAAATGAATGAAACTCAACACCTAGTTAGAAAAAGCATCTGTTATTAAACAATATTACACAATTTCGAAAGAGAACCAGTTGAACAAAACACAATTTCAAAAGAATCCAGTTCATAAATAATCTAATTCTATTTAGAAGTCCATCACTGTCGCCAACTTCTTCAACAAAATATCCCCGCGTTACACATAGAAACCATCACTATCCAGCTTTAGAAGTCCATCACTCTTGCCAACTTCTTCAGCCGATTCAGCAAAATATCCCCGCGCTTGACGGTGGTCTGATAGAGGATGCCCCTGTCGAGAGACGCCTCGGGCGCCTCTTTTCCCGAGAGGGCGTCGTCGCTGATGTGGCTGGACGTGACGACAGTGCCCGCCACCGAGTCGATCTTGCACTGCAGGCGGCCGGCCGCCGCGAAGCGCGCCACCTCGCGTTCTACAAAGTCGTTAGTCACGCCAAACGATTTCGCCATGTAGGACAGTGATAGCGATCTGCAAGAGAAAAAACAATTATCAATTTATTCAATGACAAGCATACATAGTGAAAGAAAGAACAAACACAATTTTTATAAAATTTCATTCAAAAATTTTCCCCAAAATTTCTGTTCCTATAGTTTGTCCAACCCTCTAGCAAGATGGGAAAATGACTCCAGCTTGGTCAATATTTGTTCAAGAATTATAAATGTGGTCTTAATAGTAGATCAGAATGTTTCCTACTATTGAGACTATCAATAATTTTTGAACCAATATTGACCGAGCTGAAGTCATTTTCTCATCTTGCCAGAGGGTCTTCTTTGCTTGGACAGACTATACCAAAGGTTTTTCACTCCAAGAAATAATCCGGAAGTAATTGATGAACAATTTTGAATTCATTAATGAATGAAACTCAAAATATGAATATATTAATGGAATTAAAAATTTATTGCCTCACAAACAACAAACAAAACGGGTGAAATTTGGAAAACTGTTCATTATTTATTATTAAACCATGGCACGGTCCTATTAAATTTCAAATTTTGTGGAAATTGTATGTGCCATTTTCTAGATACGTTGTTCTTGTTATACATACAATACTTATATACAAAAATTATTTGCTTAATATAATAGGATTTATGGTTTAATATACTCTAAATATTATACAATTAAGAAGATGCTCAAAGATTATTGAATTGATGCAATATTGATACAGTTGACATTTTATCTTCTTGAATGTTACGTTTCGAATTGCACTAAGCCAAAAAGCTTAATAAGTTTGAAAATTATTCAATTCAATTCATTATATTGAATGGCGTGGATATTTATATAATATTCATTATATTGAATTCATTAAAAATGGCGTGAATATTTGGTGTTCTCGAAGAAAAATGTTATTTCTTAAAAACATGTATAGCATTTTGACGTAATAATTTAACCTAAAAAAGGGTGAGGCGGTTTCGTCTGCTCCTTGTGCGCTCCGACAGCTGATTATTGTTGTCATTTAGCTATGTCTGGATGAAGTTTTTGAAATCTCGAGCGACAATAGATGCTTTACATCAGCTGTTATCAAGTTACATCACGTACAAGATACAGAAGAAACCGAGCAACTTTTAGGCGCCAGTTTTCAAGAAAGAACATTTTTCTTCAATGCCACCAAATATTTAAGCCATTTTTAAACGTACTAAGGCCGGTATTACACGATAATAGTTCTATGATCATAGTTGATCATATGGAAGGAGATGAAAATACGAAATCATAATTATTTTTGTCACTTTCCATATGATCAACTATGATCATAGAAATATTATTATGTAATACCTGTCTAAGCCAGCAAAGCCTTAGTTTGTGTTCTGACGACGAGACAAAAGAGAAAATCAAACAATACTAGGCTACGCACCAAGGCGGTTGACAAATGACTGTTCAACTCTCTCAGGACAGTCTGAAGCTGTCTTCCTGGAATCGCTCTTGTTCCGGCGTACTCTCACAGACAGTTCTCCGACTGTCCTGTAAGAGCTGAGATTTAATAACAGTCATTCCCCAACAGGTTGAAAAATTTATAACTCATACCCAAAAACACTGTCTATGTCATGTTTTAGATCTGTTCTGTTCTAGGAAGTAGTTATAGTCTGTCCAAACAAAGAAGACCCTCTGGCAAGATGGGAAAATGACTTCAGCTCGGTCAGTATAGGTTCAAAAATTATAGATTTGGTCTCAAAATGTAGAAACAATTCTGACCTACAATTTAAGACCGAATAAATAATTTTTGAAACAATATTGACCGAGCTGGAGTCATTTTCCCATCTTGTCAGAATGTCTTCTTTGCTTGGACAGACTATACTAAATCACAATACATCATATTATCACATCACAATACTGTAGGAGGCGTTTCCATTGATTCGGCATATTTACGTGATCTTAGTTAAGTCACTTGAGTTAATGACCAGTGCTTGGGTCAGTATTTGGCCAAGTACACATTCAAGGCCGTCGCTTGGATTGCAGCGCCCCAAGGCAAGCGGAACTACCACTGCGCCCCCCTCCATCAAACTATCCCTACGTTTAGATGTCCACCACCACGCTGTCTACTACAGTTCACATACCGGTACTAGGCCTATGTTCATGTTCGAATTTTCATTTTTGTAATTTTAATATATAGTTTTCAATTGGATTTATTCATTAAATATGTTTCAGGAGCAATGAGCAAAACTTCTCAGACAGATTCCTGCAACCAATTAGACAAAAACATTCCATGAGACTCACCCTCCAAAAACGCTTTGTTATCGAGATAATAACGGCGGAAAATTGACATTTTTTCAAAAAATATTAATTTTTCTAATTTTTAGAGGCTTTATCTGGGTTTTACGATTATCAAATCCTACGTAAAATTAGCTGCGGAATTCAATGAAACCTGTTGGAAGTTTGTAACTTCAACGGTTATTGGAATAATTGGGAAAATATGCTAAAAAGACACAATATTTCAACAATTAAGGGTA
Source organism: Sogatella furcifera (assembly GCA_017141385.1). Lineage (NCBI taxonomy): Eukaryota > Metazoa > Arthropoda > Insecta > Hemiptera > Delphacidae > Sogatella > Sogatella furcifera. Next base: position 238,060 of record CM029547.1, on the reverse strand, counting down.
TAACTGGATATAAAATCATAAATTTGTAATTTTAATAGATGGAGGTGGTTTCTTCATATAAAAACTTTTTTGGAAAATAAAATGAGAATCAAATACTATTTTAAAAACTTTAAAATTATTAATGCACAAACATGTTTCGGGACATTCAGCCCATTATCAATGTGGATAAAATAATAATGGACTTATTTTTATTACTCAAGTTTTTAAAAGGGTATTTGATTCTCATTTTATTTTTCAATTATTTTGAAAAGCCCTAAGTTTTAAAGTTGAATTTTCAAAAACCTTTTCATATCATTAATCACAGAATGAGAGTTCAGAAATTGTACAAAAAAATTCAACACCTATAGGAGAGGTTGATGCGACGATTGCTTACTCATCAAGTACTCATTTATTTTACATTCACTATTACAAGTTGTTCAAATCTAAAAATGGGGGAAAAATTTACAATGCCAAGGCGCCCCCCAGGCCGCGGCGCCCAAGGCGATCGCCTCGGCCCACGCGACGGCCCTGTACACATTGGTGAGGTGGAACCTACCCGCAAGGGTCTCCCCACCATTTAAAGTCAAACGAATATATTATTTTTCTTTAAAATCAAATTACCTGTAAGCTTGCAGTATCTGCTTGTAGGCGCGCAGCCGCATCTCCTGTACGTAGTGTCGGTAGTGCGGGTGCGTGAGCGGGTCGCGTTTCATTTCCTGCTCGATGCGCGCCAAACAGATGAGAAAGTCGGCGTAGCGTCCCTCATACAGCGACACAAAGTACTCACGCAAATCCTGGTACTGCAAATAAAAAAAAGTTTATTAGAGATTTTCGAAAATTCAATTAATTTATTGCAAATAAACAAAACATTGCGCATTATTAACCCTCCAATCACCACGTGGTATAAACTGTCCAAGCAAAGATGGGCAAGATGGGAAAATGACTCCAGCTCGGTCAATATTGGTTCAAAAATTATTGATTTGGTCTCAATCGTCGGTAACTTTCTGATCTACAATTTGAGATCAAATTTATATTTTTTGAACCAAAATTGACCGAGTTGGAGTCATTTTCTCATCTTGCCCGAGGCTCTTCTTCGCTTGGACAGACTATAGCATGAGACATAGAAGACCAGGTGGGGTCGTTTCCGATCCAGTCTCAAATTATCATTTTTCCGCACAAATTCTCATTTGAATTCAAATGTAAATATTATCTATTTGAACATTCATACATTTATAAGGAAAATACACTTGAATGAATAGAGACTTGTTATAATATATGTAAGAAATATAATTATCCTAATCATAATTAATATGATTATGAGATCAACATCATCTCATTGGTAGTTGCTTATACTACGACGAGCTTGCTGGTATTGCTAACTTACAGATAAAAACTAAATCTGCATAGAAACACGTTGTGACGGGGCTCAGAGAGGATGAAATTGATTCATGAATCACTTCTATTCTCTCTGGGTACTTCATAACGTGTGACGAATGCGACCCAGTTCATGACACCTAACCTTAAAATTGATTATAATATAAAAAGTTTACTCCCCACGAACGTGCGCTTTGGCCTGTTGTGCCTGGAGAAATTCTGAATGATAGGTTACGTGGGGGGAGCTGGCTTTTTTCCAACCAACACACCCACAAACTGATGAGCAATGGCGCCTGTGGTCGGATACGTCCCTACGTGGTACTAGGAGGGTAAATTAAAATATACATCACATGCACATGGAATAATTAATTCCCCGCAAGGACTAGATGAGCATGGAAAGTGAATCAAAGAAGAAGTTGGTTCAACTCAAATTTAAAATTATGTTGCTTTGTTCGGATCGAAGAGTTAACGGACAGTTAAATAAACAGTTTTCTTAAATTTTACTGGACATTCGATAATTTTTGAACCTACAATTTTCTGAACCCATAAGCATTTCAAATTTTGTCTCACTGTCACATCACTAAGTCTCATTATTCATGAAGAGCTTTGTTTATAATGATATCATTAGTTACTGTCCTTCAGCAATTGATGTATTTATAATAAGTAACTAGCCGGCAGGCTCGCTTCACTCGCCTTCTCCGGCTAGCCCGGGGGCTCCGCCCCCTGGACCCTCGACTGTATCAGCAGTGTAAGTGAGAAAAACACGCTCGCTTCGCTCGCCTGCAAATTCCGTTCAGAAGGGGTTCGAAATTTATTGAGCACAGCATTTCTAGACCTAATCTGGACCTGTTTACCAATTTTCAAATTTTTCTGTCAATTGGTTCTCGAAAAATGTGAGAAAAACTCCGAAAAATAGTTGAACTTTATATTAAGCGTAACCATGGGAAGTATATCGAACATAGTTTGAAACTTGATTCAATATCTTCTAAATTAGTTCATCTATAATCTCGCTGAACCATTGATTTTACAGAAGGATTGGTCTTTTCAAGGCGGAAGATATGCAGCCCGCAATACATTTACAATTTTGAAAAAGTGATTACTGTCGGTACTCTTGAACGGATTTCAAAAAATATTTTAACACAACATTTCTAGACCTTATATGAACCTTCTCACCAAATATCAACATTTTCTACCGTTTAATTCTCGAAAAAATTGAGAAAACGCCGAAAAACGATAGAAAAACTTCAATATTTGGCGTATCCTTATAAAGTTTCAAAAATCCTTTCTTAGCGCGCGTCTAACCGTCCAACTGAACATGCCTGCCAAATTTGAACGCATTCGGTTCAGTAGATTTTTAGTTCTGGTGATGAATGAATGAGTCAGTCAGTGCCATTTCGCTTTTATAGATATAGATATAGCGTAAGTTATGTTTAAATGTATAATTTTATTCTGTTATGATGAGAACTCGGTGTCACGCACAGGTTTTTGCAAACCCATGTGACACCAAATCCAATTTTATTGTATTTTTTTGTATAAATTAAAACATTCAGAATGTATTGATCAATATATTTGATAAGTCAGAGTGAAAATTCAAATTAAATAGAAAGACAATAATATACATTGTCAAACCACAGAGCAATTAAAAACCGAGATACCTGTTTCGGTTGCTATACAATTATCAATCTCTGGTAAACTAAAGTAGAGAGCAGCTATTTATATACTAATAGTCAAGTACAGTTGTGCCAAGAACAGAAGAGCCTCTTGCAAGACGGCGGAGAAAAGTGTGAGTGTAACTACGCATGCGCAGAACTTAAAATTCCAGGGTAAAATCACTTCAGCCAACCTACCGTCTTCACACTAATCGTAATCATAATGATTCCACAAATGAAAATATCTTTTTATTCATTTATTTATTTTATTATTGACATATGATAGCACATAATTATTGATAAACTCATAATTATAAATTGAGACAGAAAAAATAGTCTAAGCCTGTACTATTTCTTCCTAAATTTGGTTATACTAGAACAATTTTCATTTCGACTACCTGGCAGCAGTGAATGGCAGCCATGTTGCCAAAGGCTCTTCTGTGCTTGACACAACTATACCTTGTGCTTTCATTTCAAATTGTAGTGGAAATCAAGGCTGTTGGAAAATGAATGTTATCATTTTCGTTTTCTAAAACCTCAATAAATTTGATTTAAAAAATTTTTTTGATTGCTCGTCTCAGTTAGGACAGCCGGCGAACAATTTGCAACAACATATCAAATCGAGAGCAACCTCAGCAAACAGACCGCTTACAAACTGTCCTGAAAGAGCAGAGCATTGATAAAATTCATTCGTAGATCGCCTCAACTTGTGGCGCCCACTTTACCTGCGAATGCAAAGCCTGCGCCATCACGCCATGATTCATGAGTTTTTTGCGCAGCTGATAGCGGTCCAAAGCTATCATGCAGGCGAGCACTGTGTAGCGTATGATGGTGCCAAAGTCGGCCAACTCGTACGACTCGAAAGTGGGCACAACGTCGACAAAGAGGTGCGCCGCCCGGGAAAAATCGCGGATCGCCAGACTCCACACGCCCTCGTACGCTTTCAACTTGTTGCGCGCGCTCCAGTCGCCGCCGCTTATGCCTGAAACAAGTTAATTAATTAAGGCATAATTAAGGAATAATTATCGGCATTTTATCAATCAAACGTTAGTAAGGTCCAAGGTGTATAGAATAGTAGAGGTGGGGCAGAGTGAAACGTCACGGAGTTCCTCTAGTCAAAAATTTAGCATTGATTTCCCTATCCTTGACGAAAAATCGTACACTTTTTCCAATTTACGAAATACAGAATTGTTTAGTGGATAAATTTCTTATATGAGCTTATTTTGAGTGATTTAAATCTATATTTTACTTACATTTAACATGAGAAAAAGTTCGTTAACGTGTCTCGGAAATACTCTGCAGCTGGGCTAATGCTATTATGGATAGCAATACAATCGAATGCAATGATATTATAAAATGTATCTTATATTATAATAGCATTGCTACTCATTATTGAATTAGCCCAGCTGGAGAGCATTCCCGAGACACGTTAACGGACTTTTTCTCATGTTAAATTTGAGTAAAATATAGATTTAAATCGCTCAAAATGTAGGTCTTGAAATTCTCTACAAGCTCATATAAGAAATTTATCCACTAAACAATTTTGTGTTTTGTAAATTGGAAAAAGCGTACGATTTTTCGTCAGGGATAGGGAAATCAATGCTAAATTTTTTACTAGAGCGACTCCGTGACATCAGTATCATAGCTTTCCCAGCCAGCTGTTTCACTCTGCCCCACCTCTACTGTTCTACACACCTTGAGTAAGGTCTACTGGTTGAGTAGTTGTGAAGGTGATTTTGTGGTTTATCTATTTAAATTAAGAAACAACATATTGTCACACCACACATTTATTTAAAATCGAGATACTGGTTTCAGTTGCTACACCATTATCAATATCTGATAAACTCAAGATTTGACTAGAGTTTTCTTTTGTCTGCGCAGATTAACAAGCTCATCCTCCCATTACACGTAGTGCCTATTAAAGTAAAATATGAATTGCCATCATACAAATTGTAGATATCAATTGGGACTGAATTTTCCAGAACACTTTCCTGACACATGGGAAATCAAATGAAATAGAAATATCGTTTACCACAATTAATATACTTACATTACACGAAAAAGAAGTATTTTATTAACTAAAATTACAATTTTTTATATAGGGTACTAGACTAAATGTTTATTTACTAATAATGCAATTTTATCAAAGACAGTATTAAGTTAGACTAAATTTTTATTAAGGGTGGATGGTAGTGTTTGGCAAACTGCCGAACGGCAAAATCCTACAACCCATACAAGAACAATGATGTCTCAAAGCCCTCCCAACAGATAGAGCCTCTATTTATGGACAAATTCTTTATGTCAGTTGGAGAGAATTCAATTCTCCAGAAACGGGAAACGACTGACTGTCTTTACTAACGACACCCAATCTCCCAAAGGAGAGAAAGGGTGGATGGTAGTGGACGGCAAACTGCCGAACGGCAAAATCTAGCCCCATAAGAACAATGTGATTTTTTATCAATCTCTTGGAACAGATAGAGCCTCTATTTATGGACAGAAGTTCACGTTCACGGAAAGAGAATTCAATTCTCCAGGTGCGTGAGACTTTGAAGTAAAAAGTCACGACCCTGGAGAATTGAGTTCTCTTTCCAATGACATAAAGAACGTGAAATTCTGTCCATAAATAGAGGCTCTATCTGCTCCAAGTGATTGATAAAAATTACATTGTTCTTATGGGACATAATTCTGCCGTTAGGCAGTTTGCCGACTACAAGTGCCAACTCTTAATAGTGCCAGTCTGTGGGGTTGACAATTAAATTCAATGTTCAGTGTTCACTGTTCAGTCTGAAGATGGCCACACAACAGGTCGAAACTATAGTAACTACTACTAAGTAAGTTTATTTCCATTTATAAGTGTTTTTTATTGAGTTTTAAATTAAATTCAAGTGTGCACTAACCTTCAATCAGCTCGGTGGCCTTTTCAATAGCCTTGGCCATCGCCTTAATATCGCAGCCGTGAAAGAACGCAATGCGGAACAGTGTGAACACGGCCTCGATGCGATGCGATTTAGGAACAATCTTCTCCTCCAGTTTGGCGGTGGCCAGCTCGGTGGCGGCCGCCCTGTCGCCGATAGAACACAGGTAATCGAGTTTGGCCTGCCACACACCGCTCACCTGTCAACACAACGCGGTCAGATGGGGCAATTGTGATGATCTTTGTAAATTTGAACTTTGAAATTTGTAAATGATCATGAGTCAACTATTTATTTGAGTAAAAGTGATTATATATGTTGATTATTAATCATATATTCGTATATTCTTTTCGAACCACCCTTACACAATGCACACAGGGGCGGAAACCATTCCAAAACCAGACAACACTAAACTCTCAAGTATTTTAATGATTGAAACGTGACTTTAAAATTAAAATTAGAACAGTATTAGGAGAAATCCTGTGTCCAACAAAACTAACAATCATAAAAATTTATTTAATAATTTACAATGGAGATGGACTCTCCATTGTAAATTATTATGAATAAGTTCTTGTATAATAAGACAGCTTTTGTGACTTGATAGCTGAATTCGATTAATGAGAAACAACCCATTAAGGGGGTCTTAGACGAGACGTGTACAAGTCGCTTTTTGCAAGTCACTTGTACAGTCGCCTTTTACTTGCCAGCTTCTACTTACCTTGGAGGCGCTTGTGGGCGTTTAGACGAATTATTAAGAAGTCACATTTAAATGTTAGCTTGTCGCAACAGCTGTTGCAGTCATCTATTTATTTTCAAGAGAAATTTCAAACAAGTAGGGCCGGTTTCTCCAAATACGTTTAACTGAAATTTTAGTTTAAACTATCAGCTGTCAGTGTATGGTCACTTTTATTAACTTGTGTTTCAATTGAGCCAGCTGATGATTTAATCCAAAATTCAGATTATAGTACATTACACTACAAGCACAAAAAGTAGGTGTTTACGGTATGAGGATAGTTTCCCAAAGGGAATATGTTATCCAAATACTGTAAACACCTTTCTGTGCGAGTTGAGTACGATACTTTTCGCCACACTGCGAGCATAAGAATAATAAATATTGTATAAGAATGTTTGCGGCGATCGCTGATTCGAACTGAAGTAGGCTACGGCGGAAAGCAGTGCAGAAAGCAGTGCATTGTCGCCCGATCTAGCGGCTGGATAGGTAACTATCAGTCTCTTTCTGTGCACTAGCTCCGAAAGAGCCCTCTTTCGGAGCTAGTAGCAAAACCGCCTGTAAATGGCGTCTTTCGAATCTCTTTAGTGCACAGAAAACAGCTGCTTTCTGTGCAGTGTGGCGAAAACTTTTTTGGAGAAACCGGCCCATAGAGTACTGAGAGTAATAGAGTGGATAGTCAATGGCTGTAGTAAATAGGTTTTAAAACTTTTCTCTAGGAGCACTGTAGTAGAAAGGTTTCAAACCAAGGTCTATAGAAGAAGGTCAGGACACGCGGCTATATTGGGTCTTGAAACCGAGAAAGTTGCTTACATTAGTAATATCACAGCTGTAGTGACTTTGAATGAAGGGGTAATTTTTTGGCTCAACATTTTGAAGTTTTGAATCTACCGCCCGCTTTTAAGACTCAATATGGCACCCGTGTCCTTACCTTCTTCTATAGACCTTGGTTTCAAACCTGTTACTAGGAGCGCTGTAGACTGTCACGTGACCTCCTACAAGCTGGTAAGTTCACAAGTTACTTTCTTCATTCTGAACACGTTCAGAATGTAGCTGTCCCGGGGCTTGTTACTTACCTGAGACTAACTACTGTCCTATAACCTGGCTTGTTGGTGTTCAAACGAGACGTGTAGATAGCCGCCAGTAAGAAGCGGCTTGTTACACGTCTCATTCAAGACCCCCTTTATTTAATTACAGGAGAGCTTTTGTTCTATCGAATACCTCAAGTGGTCAGTCAAAAAAGAGCAGGTAAGATACGTTGCCAATAAGACACTACAGATTAGTGCATGTGCTTCCAACAATGAATTAAAGTCTCCAAAATGTGAATTTCTTGGAGTTTGTAGAACGGCGAGCATCTGGGCGGCTCAGCCGTTCTCATTTTGAGGATAATACAATAACAACCTGATCCTCTAATACTATACCAAAGACAATTAGAGAACAAATACTATATGTTAATGACCATACTAACCTGATCTTCTTCCTCGACTACACTGTTTTCATGCTCCTTCTCGATTTTGGCCAGATGCTCGACATTATATGCGGCCATTTTGTCATACAGACCCTGATCAAAGTCCCAGCCAAGGTCAGCGCAAACCTGAAGCAACAAATAATTTTGATCAGTAAAAAAAAGAAGAAGATTTTTGATTTAAACTTGTTGCAGTGAGATCTATAAAATTCAAATTTCAACTGAACAAGCGATCTTGTACAACTAATCTAACAACAGAAGAACCTCGATAATTCGTAGTTCAAGGGACCGGAGATTTATTACGAATTATGGATGGTTGTAGAAAAAATACGAATTATAGAACTTGGTTGTACATACAGAAGTGTATATTATTATTATCAATTTTTTACGTTTAGCTGCTTCAATGAGCAAAGCTCATGCAGCATGTAACACGTCAATTTCTAAGACCATTCACATATTTATTCGACGAAATACATTAATCAATGGATAAAACACAGACAATAATTGTCCAAAACGTCTTATTTCCAGATTTTGTTAAAAACTCCAAATAAAGGTTATGTCCACAATGTCCACTTTTACTATACTCACAAATTTCAACTGTCAAGAATAAAAACTATAATTCTATGCATTCACAGTATTCATCTAAACAGTAGGGTACTCTTTCCAACAGCTTTTGAATCAAGAGTTTTAGAAAGAGCACTCGCATCTAAATTTCTCAATGCTGTGGGGAGCCGGTTGAAGAACTTCTGTATATTTCTGTTTCCATAATTATACTGTATTATATTATATTATATTCCATATTATACTGTACTATAGTATAGTATAGTGCAGTTATCATTATTGTGGTCATAATACAATAGTTATGAATCTATGATACAATGATTAATTAATATGTTTCTGGATTAAGAACTTACCTAGAATATTCAAAGTAATCAATATTGATACACAAATAAAAATACTGTATTGAACTATGGAAGTAGATATAGGGCCTAGTTTGTAAGATATTATATGGACATTCAAATTATTAAGGTATGAAATACAGAACCACTGTAGTTACAGTAAATAGATCACGCCATCAAAGAAATACTACTAATCAAAGAAGCAGCTATACCTGACGCCAAAAATTTAGGCGGATTCGTCTGCTTCTTGTAAGTGGTCGTGGTGAAACCTACTAACAGCCGATATAAAGTATTTATTGTCTCTTTTGATCCAAAAAACATAATCTAGTCATAGCAAATGACAAATTGACAACTCTTATTACAACATCGTAGGAGCGCACAAGGAGCTAGACCACCCAGCTTGAAATTTGATAACTGCTAACAGCTGATGTAAATGATCTATTATCATTATCACTCTGGATTTTATAACAGAAGTAGTAACTTAAAATTGATTGTGACTGTAACTTATTTTATTCTATTTTCAATTGAAGTTTCATAAGCGTTTGTGTTACCTCTTTATAGTAAGGTGCCATGTTGCCTTGTTTGATGCCAGCTAGCAGCTTTTCTTTCAGTTCATTATTATTTCGTTCCTCAGCCAGCTTCAGCGTGAACCTCCAGTGCGCCAGCTGCATATAAGCTGGAGTAACGCCTTCACTTTCCATTCTAAAAAAAAGTTACAGTGTAAAGTATGACTCATCAAATAGTCTATAAATTATTATGGGAATTCTAGTAAGTTACATTCAAGTTCTACATGGAAATTGGCATGTTTCAAATTGAAATAACATAAAAAAATAAAACTTGAATTAAAAAGATGTTTCAAAATGTATAAATTTGAATTGTCTCTTTGGTATTGGCTAGTTTGGATCCTTCATGGGTCGCTCCTTACACTAACATTCGAAAACAAAATAATAGGCTACCAGATTAAAGATTCAATTACTTTCTACTCGGAATCCTTCAAGTTTAATGTACAAAACTTAGAGTTTTTATGCTAGTTATTTTATTCAAGTCTGATAAATGCATAATAGAATCTAATTTCTATTGAAATAATATTTTATCATCATGAAAATGCAACATAGCATTTTGAGGTTAGTGCCATGACAAGTCAATTTTGCAAGCCGCAAAAGTGATGGGTTCACAAGAATAAACTTGAACTGATGTTTTATGCAATATTTGAATCAAGATATTCAATTCAAAATTCTCAGAATAGAGTTATTTTTATTGTAACTTACTTTTCTCTTCAAAAACAAAACTTGCAATCAATTCAACCTCTTCTCCCTTCCCGTACACACACACACACACACACAATGACACAAGAATCAACTCAAGACAACAAAATTTCAAGGCCTTCTTGATCTTGATCAAGTTGAGTCGAGTCATCTGTGGAATTTTCTGATTATTTTGTAATCTTGGGTAACTTTCTTGATTTGACATTGAAAATTCAATTAATTTCTGTCAAGTTCAATAGCATTATTAGAACGGAATAATTTTCTCATTTTTCCAATTTATTTTTTGGTAAGAGTTCCCTCTCCATTTTCATTGGCGTCTCGCGCGGCCATTTTGTAGGAAACAGCAAAACAAAACACAGACACAGCAACAGAGCAACTCAGCAATCAGCAAGGAGAGAACGTTCGAGGGGAAGACGACGCCTTTGCTTTGCTTGTTCAAATCGCCGACTTCAGTTTGATTAGAGTTTTTCAAGTCATCTAACATCTAAGTGCATTATTTAGTTAGTGTGACAAAACGTGAATAACCATTTTTATCGTGTGCTGAGCTAGAGTTCTCTATCGTGAGATTGGATCAGTGTTTACTCGTACAAGGTCATTGAGTAAGTTGAAACTTGTCTATTACATAAACTATTCAACATGGCTAGTAGTCGAAATGAAAGAAACGATTGCCGAATCTACGTTGGCAATCTCCCTCCCGACATAAGAACCAAGGACATTGAAGATTTGTTCTACAAATTTGGAAAAGTTATGTTTGTTGATTTGAAGAACCGAAGAGGACCTCCTTTTGCATTCGTTGAATTTGAAGATCCCCGTGATGCCGAGGACGCAGTTCATGCTCGTGATGGGTATGATTACGACGGGTACAGACTGAGAGTGGAGTTTCCTCGTGGGGCAGGACCTAGAGGATTTAGGGAAGGCAGAGGCGGCATGGGAGGCGGTGGGGGCGGACGTTCTAGAGGTCCGCCAGCTAGAAGATCTAACTACAGAGTGCTTGTTACCGGTCTGCCGCCTTCAGGAAGCTGGCAAGATCTGAAAGATCACATGAGAGAAGCTGGTGACGTGTGCTACGCCGATGTTTTCAAAGATGGAACCGGAGTTGTTGAATTTCTGCGCTACGACGACATGAAATACGCCTTCAAGAAGCTGGACGATTCGAGATTCAGATCACACGAGGGAGAGACGTCCTACATCAGGGTGAAAGAGGATTATTCTGGCGGTGGCCATCGTGACAGCGAGGACAGGGGCCGTTCCAAGAGCCGCAGCTATTCGCCGGACCGACGCGGAAGTCCCGTCTACTCACCGGTGCGTCGCAGCTACTCCCGTTCCAGATCACGATCCTGAATCATTCCATGGTAAGTGAATCAATTTTCTACCTTATTTTATTCATGTTTATTCTATATAGCTCAGCTTCCTCTTATTAGATTACAATAACTTTTCAAGTAAAATCAAGTCAGGCTAGGTAAACTCTAATTATGGCTAAAACCAAGCTATCCCTCTTATTAATATCAGTAAAAGTAAGCCAATAACAAATATCGTAACTTGAATTGATTTGGTTTGAAATATGGGATTGGCTGAGTAGATTGTCTTGTTATTGGTAACTTAAAATTCATATAGATCAAAATTTAATTACCAATGAAGAGTAATTAGACATAGTTGATGTCAATACTACTATTTTTTTATTTCTTTCTCTTCACGACAGAACCATGGTTGCGGGACTATCAGTCTAGCTGAGGATGGGGCAGATATAGCTCCGAAACCATGGTTCTGTTGTGAAATGAAAATTCTGTAGTATGAAATGAAAATTAGTGGTACAGTATTGACAACATCTGTGTATTATTTTTCATTATGGAGAAATAAGTTACCACAATATCTCATCAATTACAATTGATTTCTTGAATTATCAGTGGCTTATCTGTAGACGTCTTTAATCCTTGGAGATAATAGTTTGATTGGGTTACTAGTAATTTTATGAACGTTTAGTAAATGTTGTTTTCTTAGTTATTCTGTTGGAAGAAGTGACTTTGAATCATATTATTAAGAATCCCATTGTATTTCTATTGAGTTTTAAGTATTAACTATGTCAAATTCCGAAATCCACCGTCTAACTTATCTGCTAAGAAACAATTTTTAGCTTTGCCATTAAAGTTTGTCATAAAGCAGTTTTCAATTTAATAATGGCTCAATTAAGTTAATCATTCAGGGTCTAATTATGCAAAGCGGCATTGATGTGGCGTCAATTTTCATTTGCATGCGTCAATGACGCCGTACCAACCACAGAACACTGTAAACTTAATGCTTTCTTGTTAGTATAATACTGTAATATTGACGCATGAAGGCGATAGTAGCCTACCTACTGAAATATAGACTCTGCATCAATGTCGCCTTGTAAAACTGTCATCAGACTAAAAGTTGTACGGTTTTCATATTGTTCAATACGTTCATTTTTCTCAATAACCTAGGAAAGGTAAAATTAATGCTCATTGGTGGGGTATCATTACTGTGGTGTTTTCTTGTGTGTTTCATACATTTCTGTGCAAATTTGTTGGCAATTGAATGTCTGCTTGGAATAATTTAGTATAAATTTTCAGATGAATCTCCAAGAAATTCTATTTTTTTATGTGTGTGTTTGTGTGATTATTAGCTTAGATCTCACCATAAAATTTATTCAAACAAAACGACAATATTATTGAATTAAATTACTGTATTATAATTCATGTTGTCTATTTACAAATCTTCATAAAATAATACCAAAATAAAATATATGAAAAATTCTCTGGTTGGTTTGCCAGAATTTATTGTTTCTAGTATAATTGAAAACTGAAAGAATAGACCCACAAATAAATCATAAATATATATTGATATAGACTAAGTATAGATTCTTCAGAGAAATGGAATCTTCATTTGATAATAACCTTTCAAGTTGGTATCCATGCTAAGTTATACTGATACTGACCACCAAGAGATTCAACATTTCAAGTGTTACTATTCTTTAAACCCTGCATGGATGAATAGTGTAATTATATTTTTAGGCATTACAATTGAGCTATTTTTGATGAAATATTGAGGAACGCAATCCAAGCTGGGTACAAAAAATAATAATAGTAAATGAATTTGCTCCAACCTTTCGGTGAACAATTCATCTTAAAAGTATCATTCAGTCATTACAGAGCTCAGAATATCGATAAAAAAGCATCAGTTCTATCATTCCTTTCAACTTAGAATTGATTGAATTCTCACCGATAATTCATAAATACGATTTCCCTGTAATAATTGACTAACTTTTGACTGAAGAATAAAATTTCCCTGAGTTTCAAAATACTCGGTAAAACTTTCCACCAGTATTTGTAACAGATAAAATTAATCATTGTTTAGCAATAAATTCCCCAAAAAACATGTTCAATTTTAATAGTTCATGTGAACTTGATGAAATATTGTAAACCATGTTCATCTAATAACTTCCTGTTTTCCATTGAATGAAAGAATTTAATAATGAATGTTCATTTTAAATTGCTCGAACTTATCTAACGTGCTAGTTTTAAGCTGACTAGCTAGAACCAAGAATATATTAGACTTGAGAGTCGTATATTGTTGCGTAGCGTTGAGATATTTCTGTATATTAACTGGTTACTGTGTTTTGGTTTATTTTAAAGGGTGTAATGGACACCACAGCAAAGTTTTAAGGATTAATGGATTAAGGACATTGCGTTGCGCAAGAGAAAAAGAAGGAGGATTAGGATATGAGAAAGAGAGAGAGAGAGAAAGAAAGAGTGGGATAAAGGAGAGGATAAATGCCTCGACTCCCCCCCTCTCCCCCCCGCGGGATCAGACAGCACACCACTGGCTGCGTGGGACATTAGGATCGTGATGCATTAGGATCGGATCATTGGATCATCAGGATTAGGATCGGATTGGATCATTGGATCATCTGGATTAGGATCATTGGATCACTAGGATTTCGTGGACCCACATTCTTTGGCCATAGTCAGTGGATGTTGGTGATGGTTTTCATTTTCAATTTTCTCTAAAAATAACAATTACGTTTATAAAGTAAAGCTTTTTGGCCTACTACTCTATAATATTGATACCGTTAGAGAGTACTTTGAAATTAATTTTGAAAAATGAGTAGATTAATCGTTGAAAACTATCCAAATCTAGGGTAATTTTGTAAAATCTAGGGTCATTTCTTGTTGAATGAACGTTAAACGATAGTTTGTATTGGAAATATGATGAATCATCCAAATATGATTTTCAAATCCAAAAAGTGAATCCACAGCTCCCTGTGCCAAAGCCATGTTTGACACACTGTCGGCTCGTGCCCACAAAATAGGTGAAGTGTTATACAGTAAAAGATACGGGCACTTCACCTGTTTAGTGGGTACGAGCCGCCAGTGGTTTGACTGTTATCTCTTGATTTTTCCTATGACGTTTACTTGAATATCACTTAACTAGCCCTGACAATACTGGCAGAATTCGTTTGAATAGTTTATGCTCAGTTCTATATGGAGGGTCTGCGTGAAGTGTTTGTCCAGATAGGATCGCAAAACACTTGCAGGTTGTCCTGAGAGAGCTGAGCATAAATAGATGTAGTTGGCCTTCCGCCATATTCAGTGAATTCTGCTGTAGGCATGAATGCATTCACAGAGAAAAGTGGTAGCTTTGCAAGCGCTTGTTAGAAAAAGCTTACATTGGACAAACTGTGCATAGATTGTACTGAATCAAGTGTTGGCATTCACATACAACGCTTACTAAAGTGATTATAACCAGCTTTCTCTTTGTATGCCGCCCCCCTGAGCTGTATAATAGATGCAGCTTTGGGTTCAAAAAGCATGACGAAAATTGATGATCAATTCGTATTGTCAAAATGAAGACAATATTTTTGAACAAAACCAATACAAAACAGTCTTTAAATTGGAGTGATTAAATCTTTGATCATAAAATTTTCAATTGATTTGTTGTTTACCTACATTCTCTGTTCAGTTTGAATAACAAGACTTACAATAATTGTTGATTCAATTGTTAATGTGGCAAAAATGAAATCTGATAAAGAAATTCAATCCATTATGCATTGATAAGACAAAAGACCTTTTGCACAAAGTTGAATTTTAGATTTAACGTTTGTAAAATGATGTTAACGAATTGAGTTCATAGTTTTTTGCAAAACAGTCCAGTCAAATGACCTCATTTCACGACGGTTAAATCAATTAAAAAAATAATCAATTGGTCTGTGTTACAATCACCCATTTGTATTTAAAACAGATTAGAGAACAAGTCCCATTCAATATGAGAGTCTACATGTAAAAAATCATTCCTCTCGAGTAGTTGTCGATAAATAATTTTGATTCAGCATATTAATTGTGAAAATTACAGAACGTGAAAAAACAATTATGTTGAAAAATAAATAAAAATCAAACACCCTTTTTTTGAAAACTTTAAAATTATAAAAAACACAAATAATTTTATAATTTTAAAGTTTTCAAAAAAAGGGTGTTTGATTTTTATTCATTTTTCAATTATTTTAAACAGCCCTAAGTTTTAAAGTTCTTTATTCAAACAATTATGTTTCCTATTAGTACAAGTGTATCACCTGAAACGATTGCTTCATCTATATTTTAACGATTGGTGTGTTATTGTTACACTTTTATGTGGTTTCATACACCAGTTCTGATAAGTAAAGGTTACCCTTCTTTGATATGGAAATACTATTTTATCGGTAATTTAAACAGAAATCCAAAAATTGATGGGAAGTTTATTTATTTAAACTTTAATCATTAATAAAACAGTATTTCAATGAAACTTCTCAAGCTAATTTTCATCTTTCTATAATAGCATTCGATCAGTACCAGACCTATTGATAAAATTGACATTATAATATGAAAATGAAATTTATATAGTTTCAGTGAATTAAATTTTTCAGTATCATAACTTGAGAAACTTTCAATTTACCATGCACCAATTTGATCAATGCTCATGAATATTAGTTGAGATTATCTAACTAGTGAATTGGTGAATTTAACAATGTGGTTCTCTGTTGAATTCATATTTACTTTTTAAAAGTCTCTTTCTATAGTCTGATCAAGCAAAGAAGAGCCTCTTGCATGATGGGAAAATGACTCCAGCTTGGTCAATATTGATTGTAAAATTATCAATTTGATCTCAAATTGAAGGGAACGATTTGATCTACTATTAAGACCACATTTATAATTCTTCAACAAATATTGACCAAGCTGGAGTCATTTTCCCATCTTGTCAGAGGCTCTTCTTTGCTTGGTCGGACTATATCTAAAGATCTTTTCTAGTTGAGTTTTTCCATAGAATACTACAGGTACCGACTACAAAGACTAATCATAAAAGTGATCCCAAATAATATTAAGTTAATTTTATTTGTAGTTAGAAGACTATGATACTATATTAATCATATTTCAGTTAGTATTATTGGAACAATATAATGAAGACCCTCTAAGTATTTCGAATGAATAATAAAGGGTGCGGCAGCATAACTTCTTTTTTTTAAACTTAATAAAATGAATCAGAAAATTTTTATTCGTGTTTTATAATAAAGGCACATACATAAAGTTTTGTTTTGCCCAGTTTTGAAGATCAAATCAGGTAGGTGTCCTTGATCTTCAAAACTGGGTAAAACAAAACTTTATGTATGTGCCTATATTATAAAACACTAATAAAATTTTTCTGATTCATACAATGTGTTTTATTAGTTTTTAAAAAGGAAGTTATGCTGCCGCACCCTGTACAGTATTTTTTAAATATGCACGATGTACGGTAGCAAGTTTTTGTTTGTTTTAAATTCTCCCATTATTCTGATTTAGCTACTAAATTTGAAATTTCTCTTCTGAAATAGTATGCAAAATAGCCCTTGCTTCTCAATAAAATCAACAATTATTTATACAGTAGCTCTAATACAAGAAGAAAGTATGGAACTTCCCATAAAAATTGAGTAATGTAGAATTTCTCCCCTATTTGACAGTTGAAAAGTCAATATCGAAATTTCGTGCTTCTTATTGTATCATTATGCTCATAAACTTATTTCAATTGAAATTGAAATTTATAATTTCTCTCAAAAATCCATTTGTTCATTTTGTGTTGGATTGTTATAAATTTCTTGCTTCTTATTTCCGAAAAATGTTTTTGTTATTGAAATCGTTCAAGTTTTATAGAAATCGTTTGCTACACTTCTAAAATAGTAATGCTTTGATCGACTCTCAATCCTTATCTCAGAACCAATTTAATAACACTAACGACTCAGTAGTTCCGGCTGTAAAGTGATGTTGATAATATTTTTTCTGTTTTTAAATTCATCCAATTAGTAGAACAACCTTATCGTAACAAAAGCTGCTTCGCCTTAATTTATTTTTGTTCTGCTTTGACAATCGTTCAATCGTCTCAAGTTGTTACAGTCTGTCCAAGCTAAGAAGACATTCTGGCAAGATGGAAAAATGACTCCTGCTCGGTCAATATTGGTTCGAATACTTAAAAGTTGATAGAAAACATTTTGATCAACAATTTGAAACCAAATTGATAATTTTTGAACCAATATGGAGACATTCATTTTCCCATCAGAATGTCTTCTTTGCTTGGACAGATTATATTTGAGTAACCAAAATATTTTTATGTTTTTATCATTTTTCACGTGGATTGGTTTTATGTTTTGTTGTGTGATGGGCCAACATTGGTTTTATTCATAAATACATTTTTCTTTTGCATTTCGCATCATTCAAGCTTAAAGCTTTAGGCTTGTAAACAAAGTAATAAATACATTATAATTATTGTTTTTGAACAAAATATACTGCTGCTATATCAAACCAAATAATAATAATAGTGAATAATGAAATAATAATAAACCTTGAAGAACTCCTCTACAATTGCGAACATTGACAAAAGTTTAGTATAGTCTGTCCAAGCAAAGAAGAGCCTCTGGCAAGATGGGAAAATTACTCCAGCTTGGTCAATAATTGTTCAAAAATATTGATTTGGTCTCAAATTGTAGATGAGAATGTTTCCTACAATTTGAGATAGAATTGATCATTTTTGAACCAATATTGACCGAGCTGGAGTCATTCTCCCATCTTACCAGAGGGTCTTCTTTGCTGGGACAGACAATATTAATTAGGCCTACCCATATTGAAATAAAAGACTCTAGATATTGTCAAACGACAGTTTGTTATAAAAATCAAGATATCGGTTTTGATTGTTACACCATTATCATGCAATCTCTGATGAACTCTGTTTAATCTAAAGTTTACCAGAGTTTGATAACGGTATAACAACCTTGATTAATTCTTAATAAATCGGCGTTTTCAATAAAATTACACAATTCGTTTCTTATTTAGTTTTTAATTTTGTCTATAGATTTTGTAGATTTGCTTTTTGTTACTTGGTTTTTGCTACATCCTCTCGTTCTTAATGCTGTGCTTTTATTTTGAGTTGTAATGCAGATGCCGAAAATTAAGCCGGTTTGCGAATGACTGTTAATGCTTAGCTCTGTTAGGACAGTCGGTGAGCGGTCTGCATGAGAATATCGAATAGAGAGCAGCCTCAGCAAACTGTTTGGCTCTTGCAGACAGCTTTCAGACTGACCTGACAGAGCTGAGCGTTGATGAGAGTCATTTTTTGTCAACCTCCTTGATTTTGGCGCCTTCTGAGCATTTTCCCCATTTTTTCTCCGCTTCAAGTTTGGTAGATTTATGTTTCCTACTAAATCCTCGGGTCGGTTTTTGCTTTAATTTTTCTTGGCTACAACTAAAACATTCAACTGATTGAATTTAGTAGTTGTAGTCTGTCCAAGCAAAGAAGACCCTCTGGCGAGATGGGAAAATGACTCGAGCTCGGTCAGTATTGGTTCGAAAATTATCAATTTGATCACAAATTGTAGGAAACATTTTGATCTACTAGCAAGACCACATTTATAATTCTTGAACAAATATTGTCCAAGCTGGAGTCATTTTCCCATCTTGCCAGAGGGCCTTCTTTGCTTGGACAGACTATACACAAAAATTCTCAATCAGCTCTCTAACAATGGCAACGATCTCTTGTGTTTGTTAACCATTTTTTTACTCTTAATGAAAGCTGATGTGAGCTTGGTACTTAATTTTACAAACCTACCTCCCAATCATGTGCCCTAACTATATACTGTAAGATTTTAACACCTGCCCTTTTATCCAGTAAAATGACTTTATATTCTTTATGGGTAGGGGCGTCCATACAAGTCGATTTTTATCAAGTATAGTCTGTCCAAGCAAAGAAGACCCTCTGGCAAGATGGGAAAATGACTCCAGCTCGGTCAATTTTGGTTAAAAAATTATCAATTTGATCTCAAATTGTAGGAAAGAATTTGATCTACTATTATGACCACATTTATAATTCTTGAACAAATATTGACCGAGCTTGAGTCATTTTCCCATCTTCCTAGAGGGTATTTTCTGCTTAGACTGACTATACTCGTATAGTATGGCCAAGCAAAGAAGAGCCTCTGGCATGATGGGAAAATGACTCCAGCTCGGTCAAAATTGCTTCAAAAATGATCAATTTCGTCTCAAATTGTAGGAAACAATTTGATCTACTATTGAAACCACATTTATAATTCTTGAGCATATATTGACCAATATGGTGTCATTTTCCCATCTTGCCAGAGGCTCTTCTTTGCTTGGTCGGACTATAGAAGCTTAGATTCGATTCAGTAGTAGAAATTATTGTATCCAATATTATATATATAGATATTTTATTCACAATGTGTAGACCTTCATTAACACTATTGAATCAAATGCATCTTAGTCTAGGTATAGTCTGTCCAAGCAAAGAAGACCCACTGAGAAGATGGGTAAGTGACTCCAGTTCGGTCAATATTGGTTAAAAAATTATCAATTTGATTTCAATTTTTAGATCAAATTGTTTCCTACAATTTGAGATCTATTTGATAATTTTTTAACAAATATTGACCTTGCTGGAGTCATTTTCTCATCTTGCCAGAGGGTCTTCTTTGCTTGGACAGAGTATACTTCTACTTCATCAAGTTGACTTGACTTGTGTGTTCGACCCCTTATTTTTGATTGAACAAAATAGTTATTAAGTCGGTAATCTAATCGATTATTCCCACGAATAGAACGGCCTTGATTATTATTAATACAACGAATAATATCTCAATTCAACTATAATTGTTTAGAAAACCAATGTTATTCTCCTCGTGCGCTAGCTAAATTTAAATTTATTATTCAACTTGAGTTCCTATGCCTTAAGTCAATAATACTGCATTATCTTCAACTGACTTATTGCCAGATACTAAATATTATTATTCTTAGTAAGTTTTACTTTAATTTTCTGTATTTTAATAAAGTTTTGTTTGTATCTTTTACAGATCCGACAGTGCATGCGTGATTACAAAGGAGTATCACGCAATTACCAGAAACGTTTTTGTATTATTCTTCAGCCATCATAATGGAAAAATGTTATTGAAAACATTTTATCAATAAGTATTTTGTATTGTTTGCAACAAAACCGAGAATGACTCATCATCTTATGATTGTAATAATGAATGGATAATAAATGCGTCCTGATTTTATTGACTGAATGAACCGCAATTTCCATTAGAGTTTAGTGATTTTAAAAGATTGTGAGTGTGTGATTGAGTTTTAAATAGTTTCATGCTATTCTTATTAGTCACACAAATATTTTGACTTTGGTTTGTATGCGTTTTCAACTTCAATAAAGATGAACATTTCAATTATTGGTCGCTATTTTTGTTTTCTCTTTATCCTAAATATTTGCAAATTCATATGCATTGTAAACAAGTAGAGTTCCCCTCAAAAAGAACTGGAGAATGAGTCAGTTGACCAGACTAGGACTCTTGTACCTGACGCCAACAGGTTGGACGGGTTCGTCTGCTCTTTGTGCGCTCATTTAGCTATGCCTGGATGATGTTTTTGAAATCAAACAGACAATAAATGATTTACATCTGTTGGTAGGTTACTTCATGTACAAGAGACAGACGAGACCGCCCAACTTTTTGGCGCCATCTCTATAGTCTGTCCAAGCAAAGAAGACCCTCTGGCAAGATGAGAAAATGACTCCAGCTCGGTCAATATTTGTATAATATTAATAATTTATATATATTCTAATAATATTGATTTGGTCTCAAATTGTAGGAAACAATTTGATCTACTATTGAGACCACATTTATAATTTTTGAACAAATATTGACCAAGCTGGAGTCATTTTTCCCATCTTGCCAGAGGGTCTTCTTTGCTTGGACAGACTATACCTATCTTCCTCTTTTTCGAATACCTTCAATCTACTGTTTCGACGTAGCATCGGCTAAGCTTGGAAAGTAACAATAATAACCTCATTTGCCAGTTTTTCTCGGGAGTAGGCCTACTCTTGATGATAACTGTAAATGCAAAGCCAAGGCAAAGAATATGGAGAGATTTATATTATTGTAAAACTTTATATAGATTGTAAACTTTATACAGATTGTAGACTTTATATTCACTGGCCAAGGTCAAGGAGGTTACCCCCTTGATGCAAAGCGTACTTCAATAAATATAATTTTCGTGTCAGAGTATTCTGTATTCGTCGTCTTATACAAGACAATAAGGAAGTTACATGTTTTCAAGTGTACCAATACCTACTAATACATGTTTTATAGGTATTGAGTGTACAGTCTGTTTTTCTAAACCTTATTTGTGAGTAAGTTTCGGTCAAGTTAACATTCAAGTGCTAATATGATTATGAAAACAATGATCATTTTATTCTACAAGAAAAATACTACAAAGTCAAATGGTGTTTATTTCAAATAGAATGCACTTTTCAGCTAAACCGATACGTTCACACGAACATGGGTAATTTGTTGAATTGAAAAAATAATCTAGGCTACTCTATCTGTTTAAATAGTTTCTATTCTGTTAGTAGGAATAACTTTTGAACTGATTTCTGTTTCATGAGAATTTAGAAGTCCTAAAAACATAATAAGTCTAGCACATCATAAATGATTAATCAAATGTATAAAACATTCAGACTATATCTCTCCTGTATTAAAAATCTTCCAAGATTCATGTAACAGGCCCAAGAATACTTCTGGATTTCTCTTCAAGGGGAAACACTCAAGAAATGACTCAATTATTATAATACAAATCCATATATTATATTTACCCGATTTACAAAGTCTTGTGAACATTATCATTCTTCCATCAATCAGAATAGCTTATTCTAGACAACATCGCAATTATTCAATCATACCCAAAACAAAAATAGATTCTCATATTTAACAACAATACGGCTAATGAAACCGTCAAATAAAATAAAACCTAATAATACACTGATAAATGGAATTGGAATATGATAAGGAAAAACAAAACCTATACAATAAATTTGATAGGATAAATAAAACATGTTTCCTACAACTAACTTGAAACAGAATTTGATAAAGTTGAGTTTCGTTTTAAAACTAATTGAGACGAAAAATTGATTGAATTGGAGAAAAAATATCTAAACTAATGGAAACTTGTGAAAAACTAGTCAAACAAAACAATAAACAGCAACCTTAAGAAAGGTTGCGAAAAATGCAAAAACAAGAATGTCTCATGTAAGTTATATAGATTAATTTCAAATTCAAGGATTCATTGCAATAGTGAATGGAATAATATTGAAATACTGTACATTCATTTATCTAGGGATCAGCGAAAATTATTCAAATATATGATACTAATCATATCATAATCAAATTTATTAATTTTCATATAACTTATCGAAATACATAAAATAACAGTCAATATATAATTTATAGAATAATTATTAAAAAATCGAATGGAAATGTAATTTTTAAAAACGAATTACAGAAATTTATTGTAATGATGCAGTAGACCTTCAATAGGATATTTTGAAGATGGTGTCGCAAATTCAAACAAATTTCAAAGTTTTAGACAATCTATATTGATTTCGATTCATATACAAAGCATACAAAATTAAATATCGCTGTGGCTAGAAATTGAAAATGCAAACCTGATGTTCTTCTCATCAAATTGAGAATTGAAAGGAAACTTACAATAGGTACTTTACAAAATTGAAAACTTTACAAGGTTTCAATATTTTTACATCCACTGTAACTAAACACATATATCATTTCCAGTATTAACCGGATAATTTGTGACAGCTTTTCATTGGTTTTTATCGAAACCACAACTTTAAACATCATTTCTCAACTTTCAACTACACCAGACGCCAAAGTGATAATAACTGTTATTACTTCTCAACTCTGTCAGGACAGTCGGCGAGAGGTCTGTGAACGCACAACAAGTCAAGAGCGATCTAAGTTGATGCGTTTCGTTATTGTAGACCTCTTCCAGACTGTCCTGACAGAGCTGAGCGTCCACTATCCGCCTATTTCGTTAAGTTCGCTACACCTTATATGGTTGTCAAACGTCAGAAATTTGAAAGAGAATTATACAGGTGATAAACTAAAGTTGGATTGGTCGTTTATCCAATCATTGGTACAGTCTGTCCAAGCAAAGAAGACCCTCTGGCAAGATGAGAAAATGATTCCAGCTCGGTTCAAAAATTATTGATTTGGTCTCAATTGTAGTAAACATTCTGATCCACATATTTGAGACCAAATTAATCATTTTTGAACCAATATTGACCGAGCTTGAGTCATTCTCTCATCTTGCCAGAGGGTCTTCTTTGCTTGGATAGACTATACAGTGATTTCGTAAGAAAGTCGTCGTGGATTATTTTGAAGAAAACATTGTGTCGCAATGGACACAAAATCAAACGAATTATTCAAAGTGATAAATTTCTCGTTATTCAAAGATTTAAATTGATGTTTGATATGGTGAAAAATATCAAGAGGAAACACACATTTAAGAATGTTTTGTAATTAATTTATTTTACTCTAATATCCAATACATTTGAATTATGTAAATTTTGGATCAGAAATGACTTGGATAATTTTTCGACAATTTTTATTGTCTACAATGACTGAAGGAAAACTTCCAGAATTCAATAGGATTCATCTGAAATTACACTCTACAGAAATAGTAGTACAGAGTATAACGTTGGCTAGTTGACATAAATATTCAACTAACTTATTTTGTTTCGATTTTCGAAAAGAGAGTTTTAAAATCGGATTTTACTATCCTATAATTCACTTCCTCACTATCTCACTAAAGAGATAAGGTAACTACAGTAGTAATACCTAAATTGACCAGTAAAAAATTTAGTTAGGTAATATTTATAACACCTTCACTGTATATTATAAACTCAATGAAATCTCTTTCAGATTTCTGACAACAGTAGACCCATCCATATATATATATAGTGTATACACTTTATGATAAAGAAGAAATAGGGTTTGGAAGATGTAAAAAAGTTTATAACTTTTAAATAAGACATATTTATGAAGAAAATTACTAATATCAGCAAGATGAATATGAATGATTCAATTCGAATTTGAATTACAATTTAGAAAATACCAATTGAATCATTCATACTCATCCAATTGATCCTTCGAATTAAAATACAATTTCAGAAAATTCCAAAAAATTCAATTCAAATTCGAATAATTCACAAAATTTCCACTGAACCATCCATACTCTTTCAAATTGAAATAGAATTTAATTCCAATAAAATTTTTACACCCATTGTTTCTTTCTTCACCATTGATGATCATTTGAAACTAAATGAAAAGACAAGATGTTGTCAAACCACTGATTTATTAAAAAAAAATCGAGATACCTGTTTCGGTTGTTACACGATTATCAATCTCTGGTAAAACTGCTACCTTTGGTAGAGTTCACCAGAGATTGATAATGTTGTAACAACCTGAACCGGTATCTCGATTTTTTAATAAATCAGTGGTTTGACATCATTTAATATGGATAACTACCACAATATCACCTTCACAACTACTCAAAAAATCATTTGGGATTGTACACATTCATTTCATCGATACTCCACCAATATTGACGAAGGTCAATATTGAAGGTCAATTATGAACATTGATGTATCATGTAGTGGGACTCATGTTTTGAAATTTATCTCTCTATAATATCAACATATGTTATTATACAGATAAATTTGAAAACACGAGGCTTGATACGTAATATAATACCAATATGAAACAAAACTTATAATTCATAATATGAATGATTGACGGTGTTGACAGGTGCAGCGGTGGACTAGACACGATGACACAATCATCATCATTATCATGAATGACAGTCAGTGTTTCGATGACTGTCTTAGCCTGAGTCGGCCTTCGCCCAGCAGATAGAGGCACACTCGGTCCACCAGGAATGATAGGAAGAAGTCGGCAAATAATACAGCTACCAGCGTTTTTCGAAACTGAAACAAAAACACAAGTTGAAAAAAATAGTTATTTGTGCATCTAGGGACTAAAGTGCTACTTTTTCTCACTGAGGTGAGGCGTAGCCGAGGGCGACAATTTCCCTGACGGAGAAAAAGTACTTTAGGCCCGTGATGCACACAACATTTTTCCTCCACCTACACCAATAATTAATACTATAATAATGTAATAAATAAGTGTAATCTACCATACTGTCGTAGCGATGACATAACCTCACAATCAATAAGCCCCAGCTATTTCCTGTACCTAGACATGTCAAAAAAGTGCTATTTCTTTTTACTGTCTGTAAGGCTGAGGCCGCACTGCCGGTTGGTAGAGCGTGGATGGTGGAGGGTAGTTGGTAAATCTATAGAACATACACATCATCCACAGTAATACATCGTATGAATGGTATGGCGTCATACTGTCTTTTGAGGTTATGTTGTCCATATTTAAGAATTTCAAGATGGCGGCTGAACACATACCATTCATATGATATATTACTGTGGATGGTGTGTATGTTCTATAGATTACCAACTATACCCTCCACGCTCTACCTCCGGCGGTAGGACCTCAGCCTAACAGATGATCGGCTGTTTTGATCAATTTTTCATATGCTGCATTGATGGATGACGTCTCCCATGTTATACTTATGTTTACTTTACTCTAGGGAAGTGATCTCTTTATACGATTTTGGAGTAAAATACGACTTTAGATAGTAGATGGAGGAAAATGTTTGTTTTTATTTTTATTATTGAAATTGAGTAATTTACTTAATAATACTCTTATAGATATTAAGAATAGAAATAATATCAATCGCATTCCTAATTTGCATGGAGCCCGTGTGGAGGAGAACGAAAATGAGGTTGCTATAGTCCAAGCAAAGAAGACCCTCTGGCAAGATGAGAAAATGACTCCAGCTCGCTCAATATTGGTTCAAAAATCATTTATTTGATCTCAAATTATAGGAAACATTCTGATCTACAATTTGAGACCAAATCAATAATTAATGAACAAATATTGACCGAGCTGGAGTCATTTTCTCATCTTGCCAGAGGGTCTTCCTTGCTTGGACAAACTATAAATATGTTATAAGATTTAAGATGCTGTTTCTTGATCTATGATACACTTTTACTTTTGTTTGGTCAAGGCAGGTATCGATTACTACTAAAGTCGCTCGGGGACATGTTCCAGAAAGTGTGTTTCCATCACTACAACTTGCAGGGGCAAATGCAGATTAAATAGAAACTCTTATAATATGGAGTAACTCATTAAAAATAATCTGATCAGTGTGTATTGCTCTATACAGAGTGTGTTTCAGGAGGAATGTGCAATACTTAGGCACATGTTGTGCGACTTTTGTAATAATGGAAAATATAATTCAAGACGCATTGATTACAGAGATACAATGGCGGAAAATTGAGATTTTTAAACAAAATTAATTTTTCTAATTGCTTTATAGGCAACTTTAGTGTTCTGAAATGGACCAATTTCTATCTTGTGTAAAATTAGCTGAGCAATTAGAAACCTACCAATTACCAACATTTGTAACTTCAACGGTTATTGAGATAATTAATATAGAAATCATGTATTTTTTGTCAACAATAAGGTTGTTAGTGTTGAAGGAATCATTCAATTGTATTTTTATTAATGGAAGTTGAAGAGAGTCATTCTAAAGAAAAATTTAAATGGCGGCGATTGTATAAATCTTACCCAAAAACACCTGATGGTAACCAATCTAAAGTGATAGAATTTCCCAAGCGGCAGCTAGAGCTGCGCTACTCTAGCCATTACTGAGATTTGGGTAAACTATATTACACAATCGCCGGCCATTTAACGCTTTAGAATCCGACTCTCTCTGCAACTTCCATTAAGGGGTCCGCCTCCTGGACCCCCGACAGTTATAACCCTTATTGTTGAAAACAGGCGAGCGAAGCGAGATTTGTGCAATTATCTTAATAACCGTGTAAAGTTGACAAACAGGCTCGCTTCGCTCGCCTGCAAATTCCCTAATTCTACATAGGAATTGATTATTTTAGAACCTCATTTGAAGACCTCTAAAAGATTAGAAAAATTCAACATATTTCTGAAAATCTCAATTTGTTCTCGAATTATTATCTCGGTAAGATAAAGCGTTTTTGGGGTTGAAAAATAGTAAAACGCTAATATTAAGCGTAACCTTGGTGTAAGTATATTGGACCTGAGTTTAAGTATTGCATTCATTTTCTTACAAATTAGTTCATCTATAATCTCCGCTGTTTCTATTGCATCTGAGGCACATGTGACTGTGCGACGTAATCAAGGTGGAAAATATACCTAAGACCCGCAATACATCTACGGAGTTCAATAGAGCAAAGCTTTATCTTGGAACGGATTTTCAAAAATATTTGTTTCTTACAACTACGTGTTCTTTTTGTATCTTGTGTAAGCGATCTCAAGCAATAGAAACCTACCTTTACCTTGGGAACATATAATATATATATATACATAATAATATAGTCATGTATTTTTTGTAAGAACTCAAATTGTTAGTGTTGACAATGAATATTAGCCAAAATGAGTAGGCTACTCAAATAATCAAATATTGTATTCTTACAGAAAAACACCTGATGTAACCTAATAACAAAGTGAGCACTTCCATAATATGAACAGTTATGTGATGGCTAGAAATGGCACAAAACTATAGATACTAGCCGGCAGACACGCTTGCAGCTAAAGCCTCGGCAGGGCTCCAAAATAGCCAATTGGCAGCCAACAGTATACCGGCAGTGTAATGTGAGTCAAAAGGCGAGCGAAGCGAGACCTGTGCAAAATTTCGACTGTCAATAGCAGCATTGAACAAACAGGCTGCCAGCTGAAGTCATTTTGCAAATTCATTGCTTGACCATAAATTTATTGAACACATCATTTCTAGACCTAAATTAGTAAGGGACCTGTTTACTTGATCTTT
Source organism: Sogatella furcifera (assembly GCA_017141385.1). Taxonomy (NCBI): domain Eukaryota; kingdom Metazoa; phylum Arthropoda; class Insecta; order Hemiptera; family Delphacidae; genus Sogatella; species Sogatella furcifera. The sequence goes on along the minus strand of CM029547.1, from coordinate 209,491 downwards.
CAAATATTGTCTGCCAATCATTCTCAATTTGATCTAAGATAAATGCATCATCTGAATAAATAGTAAAACGCTAATATTAGATCATAAAAGTATATTCGTTCCGGCAGCATAGTTTAAAGACTTTATTTCAAATTTTCTTACAAATTAGTTCAAATCTATAATCTCGCTGAACCATTGAATTCATAGTCTGGATTTGTCGTATCAAGGTGGAAGATAGGAAAAACCCGCAATACATCTACAATTTTCAAAAAACTTATTACTTAACTTTATCTCCGCCAGATTTCAAAAATTGGATTTCAACATAACATTTCGTTGATGGACCTTTTCAAATCTGCCCACCATATATCAAGGGTATTATTCACACCGATTGGTTTCAAAACGATCAAGTCGCAGAAAAACTATAGTGAAAAACTCAAATATTTTGGCGTATCCTTGAAAAGTTTTTAAAACCCCCTTCCCTTAGCGACGCAATTAAACGTCCAATAGAACATGACCGAGATATTAACATTCGGTTCAGTGGAATCTTTAGTTGCAAAATTTGAATCGCTCTCCGACAATGAATCAGTTATCGCTTTTAATATAGAGAATCTAGTACATATATATATATATATATAAAACGTCCATTTATTATATATATATATATAGAGTTTGATGGCTAGACATGGCAGCCAGAGCCGGGGTGGAGCTCAAGCATCGCAGTTAAAGCCTCGGCAGCTCAAAATAGCAAATTGCAGCCAGCATTTTACCGGTGTGATGTGATGGTAAGGCTATTGCCACCTTCATTCGACTGCTAGCAGCATTGAACAGCTCTCTCAGCTGATAGTCATTTTTGAGTTTCTGCTCGACAACATACTTTTTGCCATATAATTCGGGGATAAACGTAGTAAAGGCTTACTATTGGGCTTACTATAAGGGCTTACTGTTTTTTATCTTTCAAATATTGTTAAATCATTTTAATTTAATCATGTGAATGCATCATCGAATAAATTTAGATAATAAAAAGTGACCCAATCGATCGAGCTAACCAAACATAAGCGTAACTCTCAGTCAGTTACTCCAAGTCACACTCTGATTATAAAATGTGTACTAAATTGAGTAAATTATCAAGTGTGTATATAAATTGTAGTGATTATATCTCTGAAGTGAACAATATCTATCAACAGATACTCACATCCGAAGGAAATTCGACAATTTCAAACTGATTGGCAATTTCGGGCAATAGACCCATGGCCAGTGCGACCACCGCCATTGCCGAACTGAGTATTGTGTACAACAGAGCCTTGTTCTCTGTTAAACTCTCCATGAACGGGTGACCCTGTAAAACACACAAACAATCAATCAGATCAAATAATTGAAAAAAAACAAGTTAATTGGGATCTACGGACAAAAACGAAATATCATATTGAAAAAAAAAATAAATTTTTAGCAAAAATCATGACAAGCTAACCTCAACACAATAGAATTTATAATTGGTGCTTAGACCTTGCTCAATTTCTAAGCTGGGTGTGCCGAAGATGGGAGTACCAATACTCGAAACGCGTCTGCGACTCGCAACCCAAGTGAACTGCATAGCAAGTAAAAGTACACTCAACAATAGAATTATCATGAAGATGAAAATAGGCAATGCACTTTATTTGTAATAACTTATTTATGATCTTTAGCAAGTACTTTAGTACTTTAGCAAGTAAAAGTACACTCAACAATAGAATTATCATGAAGATGAAAATAGGCAATGCACTTTTATTTGTAATAAGTTATTTGATGATCTGACACAACGGTGTAGGCCTATCCAAGAGCTTGGTAGTACACGGAAGAAATTATCGCCAGCAAGAGTTGTGCCACAGCTCTTCACAATCAAAGACAGACGCTCCACTGACTAGCCCGCAGACACCCAACGCAATTGACACCTAATATGCTCACTTTCAATAATATCTGGTACCGAGCTGCGCTCTGAAGCGCTGTCTGCGATAGAACTGTTGAATTACATAAACGTGTTATTGTAAAAAATAAATCCAAAATTGATCACCTCTCACAATTTTTAGACATGAAGATGTGGTTTGTAGACTTGAATGTAACTCCATTTAACTCCCGCTAGATAGCGTTGGTCAGCTAACGATAAGAGCCTAAGATACGTAGAACTTGAGACTATTCCTGAAGGAATATTCAATTCTTTTATTTATCCTGCCAGAGAGTTTTCCCGGACATGAGACCTGGTGCAATCTTATTTTTCCATTACGGTTATATTACATTTCAAATTTCGAGGAAATCGTTAAAGCAATTTTGTAGATTCGTGGTTATATAAACATACAAACATACACACAGAAATAACTCACTTAATATAATAGGATACACAAGCTGTGACCTAAATACTTACAGACTTCTTACTACTACGACTTCTTACAGACAAAGCATATTATTCGGTCAGAGAGTTTTTAGATAGTTGACATTTTTTGACTTTCCCATTCCTCGGATACAAACTATTTGACACAGGGTATCATTTTTCACAGTACTAGATCAAGGTGAATCAAATTCAAAAACCTGTTGCTTTATAACAGTTACTAAACATTTTCTTTATTGCCTTATGTATTTCAATTTTTATGATTTATTTATTTATTCTGCGACTACGTATGTTTGTATTAAATTTAATGTATGTAATTTCTGACGATGCAGAAATTTTTTACTGGTTAAGAAAACTTTGTAAAAAATGAAATTGCAAATAAATAATTTGAATTTGAAATACAATAACTATGTTATGCTTCTGAATTTTGTCAAATTTAACTAGGACCATCTCAACTAGTTGGATGGTCCTGCTTCAAAACTTCAATGGTCCTCAATGTCAAAACATAGACTTGTTACTCAATCTGTGAAGAATCTTCCATTCATTGGATATCTGCTCACTTACAAAGTAGGACATGAAACTATAAAGAATTCAAAGTGATAAATAATAATTGAAATTAATATTGCAAGTTACAAATACTCTGGAGACCCGGTCAACAGACAAGAGCATCGAGAACCAACAGCTAGCAGTCTATAGTTTACAAATACAACAATACACTAGACTAGACTACTAGATAGAGTTCTCAACTAATCATCAACAATATAGTCCAGTCAATAAAGCCTGTCTACACGGGTATAGAGTGCATGAAATATGCCCCAATTTTTGACCTAGGGTATTTGTTTAGACTAGTTGGTGAGGTTAACATACTAAAAGTTCCATATAGACTAACAGACACTACCTTGAATATAGTTATCACTTCGTATGTATATTTTAGCATCAAAATATTGACAAAAACCACCTGTAGCTGAATTTGGAGGAATTCCATTCTTGGAAAAGTGATTATTAACCTTTCAAAAATAGATCAAATATCAATATTGATATGTTATTTGGACTCTAAGTCTCATGCTCGACAACTTTTAGGGTGAGGGGGTAGTGGATTTATTGTTGCTTTATGAGTTACATCAGATTTGAAAGCAGTTAGGACAATTTTTTGGGATTTTTAATAAAGAATGGGAGTTTTGATCAAATGTAAAAAAATTTCTATTCGGCCGATTTTCGTTTTCTTTTTTTTTCAATCGACGCAGATTTTAGTCTTCTTTAATTTCTATTTAGAGCACTTTTCTCTAGGATTAACAGTTTTTGGGTTTTACTCGAAAAACTGACAAATTGTACCTTCTAAACCCCCTCCCGCCCTATGCTCATCCCCCAGGTCCGGGGACTTTTAGTATGTTAACCTCCTAACTAGTCTAAACAAATCCCCGAGGTCAAAAATTGGGGCATATTTCATGCACTCTATAATGCATTATTGACTGGACTAATATCTTGCGTACAGAAACGCGGTCGATATCGAGGCTCTATCAAGTTCTCCATAATAGAAACCAATTCAAGGAACTGCTCGCTAAACTGATGGACACAACTTTATCTATCCTCTATTAATACTAAACTTTTTGAAAATTGAATTTAAAAGCATAATTGCTTACCCTGTAGTTGATGGCAAACGTTGAGACTTGCAGTGCCATTGATATAATATAGACAGTGCTGTTGAGAATGCCCGGCTCGAACTCGGACTCCTCTTCTGGATCGAAAGGCTTCTTATCTCTGCAACAAACAAACAAATTAGAACAACCTTACAATTTGAAAGAGAACGAAATGAGAAGTTAACAGGGTGCAATATTAAAAGCTCGCTTAAGAATTGGTCTGCAACCTTCAGTTAGGCAGTTGATGAAACACAGAACAAGCCGCTTCTTACTGAGGCCTGCTGTACACGTCTCGTAGTAAACAGTCGAACAAGCTGTAGCCAATCACAGACAGTATCCTTCAGTTAAGTAACAAGAGCTGTGATTAGGTACAGCTGTTCGACTGGCCGTCCAGAATCAGTAGTACAGTGACTTGTCAACTTATTTATACTTCAATGGAATCAGGCTACACGATGCTATTTGCATTCATAATTGGCTTCATCAAGTAAAATCTGTAAACAAACCAAGATGAGAAATGACTCTAGCCTTAATCTAATATTGGTTTGATGATTCGAGTTTGAAGAGCTAATAATCGTGAATTTGTGACCAAATCAATAGATTTTGAACCAATATTGACCGAGCTGGAGTCATTTTCTCATCATGCCAGAGGGTCTTCTTTGCTTGGACAGACTATAAATGAGTCGACTGCTAGAGTAGACAAACTAGTTACTATTTAGAAAAAATGTAAACCTAAATAATAATATTGTCTGTCCAAGCAAAGAAGACATTCTGGCAAGATTGGAAAAATGACTCCACAGCTCGATTAATATTAGTTGCAAAATTAGGAAGCATTCTGCTCTACAATTCGTGACCAAATTTATAATTTTTGAACTACATATGTATTGACCGAGCTTGAGTCATTTTCCCATCCTGCCAGAATGTCTTGTTTTCTTGGGCGGACTATACCTATACTCGTATAATGATACAAATAAATAAATGAATAAACCAATAAACATTGATAAATGTACTGTATAGTTGACTCCAAAAGGGTAGGCACATTCGTCTGCCTCTTGAACATGATGTAACCTACTAACAGATGATGTGAAGTACCTACTGCCTCTTCTGATTTCAAAAACATCATCTAAGTTAGACATAGGTAAATGAAAACTCTAAATTACAGCTGTTGAAGCGAACATAATCAGCTATAATCATGTCAATCCTATTATTTTGTGAACAGTAGACCTCACGAAGTCACCCCTGGATCCTATTATATGAAGTGAGCAATTTCTTTTATGTATATTTGTATGTATGTTTGTGGAACCTCGGATCTAGAAAACGGCTCTAACGATTTCCTCGAAATTTGAAATGTGATGGAAAAATAAGATTGCACCAGGTCTCATGTCTGGGAAAACTCTCTGGCAGGATTAATAAAAGAATAAAATATTCCTTATTCAGGCATAATCCCAAGTACTGCGTATAATGGCTGTTATGGTTAGCTGACCAACGCTATCCAGCTGGAGTGAATGGAGTTACATTCAAGTCTTAAACACATGTTCATAACTGTCAAAAAATGGTGAGAGGTGATCATATCAATTTTGAATTAATTTTTTACAGGGAGGTTCCTTGATTTTTTACAATAACATATTTATGTAATTCAACAGTTTGGCCGCAGCTTCAGAGCGAAGCTCGGTACCAGATATTGGGGCATTATACATAAAGGGAATACTTAGTATGTTATGTTGAGTTTCATCTATTGCATGCAAATAATAATAAACTCGACAGCTGGTTCAGCATGAATAAATCTATAGTTTGAATTCTCCTATGTTCAGAAGTATAAATGTATATAGTAATATTTTAGTATGGAGGTAATTCCTTTTCCTTTCATATTATCCTTAAAATGCAATATTTCAAAAAACCTAACATATACATCGACGCGCAATTTCAAGAGGAACATTCCTGTCAAATTTCATCAGAATCTATTGCCGCGTTTTGTTGTAAATGCGGAACAAACAAACATAAAGAGAAATGCAAAATCGTCGTCTTGAATCTAGACGTTACTTACGTTCTGTCAATTAAGCGAGTAATTTCTGTATGTATGTATTTATGTATGTATGTTTGTATGTTTATATAACCACAGATCTAGAAAACGGCTCTAACAATACCCTCGAATTTTGAAATGTTATATAACCGTGATGGAAAAATAAGATTGCACCAGGTCTCATGTCCAGGATAACTCTCTGGCAGGATTAATGAAAGAATTAGATATTCTTTCAGGAATAGTCTCAAGTTCTGCGTATAACGGCTGTAATTGTTTACAGTGACTTAAATACTTTTATCGAGTCACTGTATATCGTTAGCTGACCAACGCTATCTAGCGTGAGTAAATGGAGTTGATTCAAGTCTACAACACATGTTCATGTCTAAAAATTGTGAGAGGTGATCAATTTTGAATTTCTTTTTACAATAACACATTTATGTAATTGAACAGTTCAGCCGCAGACAGCTTCCGAGCAGAGCTCGGTACCAGATATTAAGGGTTGAGACTTACTTTTCTGGTGTGTAGGCTGATGCCTGCTGCACTAGGAACACAAGACTGCCGAAGTGAACGAAAAACTGCAGCAGAACGGTGAGCACTGTGTACAGGTTGAAGATGTTGGGCAGCGGCCGTTGCTTTGACAATGTCTTCAGTGGCTGGAAATACAGAAAAAAACATTGACACTCATGAACTAAATAAATCGATAATTATTATTATGTTAATATTTGTGATTATGTCGATAAGTAAATCGATAACATTGATATACTCTGTCCAAGCAAAGAATACCCTCTGGCAAGATGGGAAAATGACTCCAGCATGGTCAATATTTGTTCAAGAACTATAAATGTGGTCTTAATAGTCGATCAAATTGTCTCCTACAATTCGAGATCAAATTGATAATTTTTGAACCGAAATTGACCGAGCGTGAGTCATTTTCCCAGAGATTCTCCTTTGCTTCGACAGACTATACCCATAAGTTATATTTAAATTGACAATATTGAAAGATTGCCTCTATGTTCATATCAACTGTAACCCAAAATTATCTTGTAATCGCATTTGTTTTTAATGTTTGATTTAAGGGCAAGGCCACATGGGCAGCTTTTCGCTTCAAATCACTTCTACCCTAAAACGGGAAGGGGTACAAATTTTTTGTTTGATGGTTCAATTGATAAGAAATTCAGTACTAAATTATGGCGTGATTTTAATTGGAATCTGGACAAAAAAAATTTCTATCATCATTATTTCAAAATTGAGAAGGGATGAAAAATTTCTTTTGGTGGCACAAAATTACTCAAATTTAGAACTTTATATTATGGCATGATTTTTATTAAAATTTGGACGAGTCGGGAACATCTTCACATGTGTTGACAAAATTTGCAGCGAAAATCTAAGGCTTAATCAACCATAAAAACAGCATCAACAAAAACAATGAAGTTACATTGATGTTCGACTTTCTGAAGTCTATTTATCGTCTATTACAAATACTCGTTCTTGTAGTGAATTGAGAAGGGTATTTAGTAAGGAAATTTGGTAGGGTACCAAGTATTTGGTCAATCATCCAAGAGCAGTCCACAGTATTCGTGACTCAACTTCACGATCACCAAGCAACCACCCTCACCGAGCACCATGACCTTGTTTCGCACTAATCAATCAAAAAGAAATAGTACAGGCTCATCTTAGTTTTACTATTCTAGTTCATGGATATAATATGATTTGTGTTATGTCAACTACCCACCCAACAAATACGATCTGAAAACATTACTATCAGGAGGATTATGTTTCAGGAGGAATGTGCAATACTTCTCAGGCTGATTCCTTACACCAAGTAGACAAAAAACTTCCACGGGACCAACCCCCAAAAACGTTTTGTTACCGAGATAACAATGGCGAAAAATTGATATTTTTCAAAAAATAATATTTTTTCTAATTTTTTAGAGGCTTTTGTGAGGTTATAAAATAATCAATTCCTATGTAAAATCAGCTGAGGAATTCAATGAAACCAGTTCTAAGTTTGTAACTTTAAGGCTGAGGCCGCACTGCCGGTGGGTAGAGCCTGGTGGGTGGAGGGTAGTTGGTAAATCTATAGAACATACACACCAACCACAGTAATACATCGTATGAATGAAATTCTTAAATATGGACAACATAACCTCAAAAAACAGTATGACGTCATACCATTCATACGATGTATTACTGTGGATGGTGTGTATGTTCTATAGATTTACCAACTACCCTCCAACAATCTGTTGGCCATGAGCGGTGTTTAGCCACAAAACTTGAACATGAATGTTTACAAATCAAAGTATTAATTTTCACCACCAGAGAGCACAGAACCCGCACAGAAGTACCATACAGTAATAATATTATGAAATATTGTGTTAAAGGAAAATCATAATCATAATGATTCCACAAATAGCAATATATTTAATTCAAGAATATGTTATATATTTTATTAAATATATTTAATAACATTTCAATTGTGACAGATGGTGAGAGTAGAACAATTTTCATTTGGACTGCTGGCAGCAGTGAATGGCAGCCATGTTGCCAAAGGCTCTTCTGTTCGCGGCACCACTATACAACACACCATTGTGTTAGCTCTAATTTGATAAGATTGGTTGGTTCGAGTGAGATACAGTTGAATTAATACATAATGAAATACACAAATGTTTGTAACACTTGTTGGAAGAATAATTGTCGACCCACCTTTGACCTTGAAATGAAGAGAAAGCATGCGGCCAACAGCAGGCCCTGCAGTGTGGCCTGCATGTCGCTGAACTTGACTCCATCCAGGTAGAGCACCGATTGGCTGTAGGCGAGGATCAACGCGTTCAGCGCAAGAATTTTGAACATTTGCAGCGTCGTCACCAGTGTGCATCGGCCTTGTTTGATCACGTGACAAACTGCAAACATCATAAATAAACATCATTAAACAAAATAAACAAAACATCATTAGTATAAATCTCTATATACCGGATGAGGCAGCGAATCGGACGATTTTTAAATTATTGTCAAAAATTTATGAAGTTGTTTATAGAAAATTTATTGATGCCATTGTAATCTGCATAGAAAAGCATTTATTATTCACTGATAGAATTGAATTTTGCAAATAACGTCGGCAAGGTGACGTCCATCTCTCATCAGGCGTTCGCCGAGCCGCCTATGAAAACAGTTCCAACATTTGCTGGGGTATTCGTGCAATCTCTCGACGAATGTTCTGTTTCAGTTCATCCAGTGTCATCAGCCGTTGTTCGTAGACTTTTCTCTTGAGTAAAGAGTAAGAGTAAAGCGTGGAAGAGATCACAGGCCGACAGATCGGGCGAACTTGTGGGCCAAGGAGTCGTTCCGTTTCGAAAGATTTAACTATTAGGAAAAACGTCTTTCAGAATATCCGTATCACCATGTCGATACGATCCATGTTTGTCTCAGCTGACACTGACAGAGGTTTTGCAGGCGAGCGAAGCGAGCCTGTTTGACACACTTACACTGCCTATACTGTCGGAGGTCCAGGGGGCGGAGAAGACGAGCGAAGAGAGCCTGCCGGCTAGTATTACAACATATGCGTTGATGAACGTATACAATAAACAATATGTATGTTGTGACAGACAAATTGAATCACAGTACCTTTCAAGACGTTTTTATTCGAACACAACATGTTTCGCACTCATTAGAGGCGTTTCAAAGTGTGATCCTGAACAAATAAACAATATAAATTTAATTCTACACTAAATTCCTATCTATTTGGTATAAAGATACTAATAATTGATATAAGAATACTAAATTAATTTCATCAAAAAACTTCCTAAAATGTGATTTCAATTTGTTACAGACATACATTGATAGTAGCCCTAGACAAAAAGAAAACAATGTAATATTGTGAATTGTGAAACTTATGACATTAATATAAATATTTTTTTTGGATGATACCCAAATATTAAACGTATACAATAAAAAATGTAATATTAAATAGTGAAATTTACAAGTGTTACAGTTGAAAAAGTTTCGTCTGCTCCAACAGCTGATGTTGTCTCGATAATTAGAGTTATGATTCAACTATGACCAGGACCTCCTCCTCAAGTATTTAGGAGGTCCTGCTATGACTCGATGATATTTTTGAAATCAAAAGAGACAATAATAATATTATTATGCTTTACATCAGCTGTTAGTAGGTCGGTCAAATCAGCTAGGGAACAGACTTTCTGTTTGGCGAGAGCCAAAATCTTCCTCTTCTTCATCTTCTTCTTCTTCTTCTTCTCCTCCATCTGTCAACTGTTTCTTCGTAGCATTAAAGCAACATAACATTCGCCATGGTATGAACTAAAACCCACATGGTTTTCCATGTCTTCATTCGTGAAAAATGAGGTTATAATATTGCAAAGTGGAACAACCCTTTGGGTCTCCCCACTAATGGAAGCATACGCTAAGTAAATAAATAATTCGCCATCATTTTAAATCAGGAACTCTAATCTAATTCAATACTCTAATATACATTAAATTGAATTGCTCAACTTACTGCACTGAATCGAAGAAAGTTTACTGGTGAAGGGAGCAGCGATACTGGCGTCTCCCAGTTTCACTATTTGCGCCTGGTCTTGTTCTTCGAGTTCTTTCAGCAATTTCTGCAGCTGCGTGTGAGCCGAATTCGCTGAGTTCTGCAATTTTCAACAACGACAATATCATTAGGATACCAAACATCAAAAATTTCAACAATAAAAAGTTACTGTCTACTTACACTGTCAGTTCAGTTTTGTGACAAAAACTGTAAAAGGATTGGGAAACCGGCAGTCCGACTGTTTAAACCATCAGCTGTAAACGATCAGCTGACAGTGGATGGGCGTGGGCACCACCCTTGGCAATACAATCCGATAGTTCATTGTAAATTTTCGACAAGCTTCATTAATTTGATAAAAATAAAATGTTGAGGAAAGAAAAAGCAGGGTTTAGCAAAAAAACTTATTCATTTTCGTAATTTGTTTGAAAGTTATACTCAATTTTTTACTGGCTTTTTGGAGTGATCAATATTATACAACACAATCGCTCAACAATCTTAACATTGAAATTCGGAGCTCATTAAGTGCTGAGAACGTTTTAAAATAACTTGAATAATGATTATTGTAAATAGAGCTACTCCTTTCATCGGAGTAAAGTGCATTGTGAATATTTGTTATCACAGCTTGAGCCAATAACATTATCACGGATAGTAGATTTGTAGATTATTTATACACATGATCCCACCAACTTCAACCACAACATGGTTTCATTGGTTTGGAGCGAACATTTCTTTTCATCTAGTGTGAAAGCGGCTCAAGTACAAGATATAAATTGGAAACGGTACTGACCGTTCTGTGATCAGCATTCCTATGGCCAGGGCCGCCGTGCGAGTTCTGTAACCGTTTTTCTTTTTCTATCAACTTCTCCTTCTCTTTGTCCAATTTCTTCTTCTCGGGTAACCGTTCTGGTGCGTTGGAAAGAATGGCAACGCCTGCAACAAACAAAAAACAAGTATGAAGTAATAGGTATTAAGATAAGTTTAAGTATAAAATATAAAGTACAAGCCGCTTCGTTCGCCTGCAAAAACTCTATCTGTGTCAGCTGAGACAAACAGATAATGTAATTTCCTTTCAAAAGGATTTGCTTTGATCATCAAATCAATCTGAATTCTCAAATCGTTCTGAATTAGTTGTTCTATTACCTCAGCTCAACCTGGGTTTATGATTTGAACGTATCAAGTTCAGTAGTTTCCGTGAAATAAACAAAAGTGCAAATTCCAAACATTGGAAAACCTTATCACAGGGTAACCTCCGAAGGGTTTCGAAGTTTATTGAACACAGCATTTCTAGACCTAATCTGGACCTGTTTACTAAATTTCAACATTTTCTGCCAATTGGTTCTCGAAAAATTCAAGAAAAACTCTGAAAATTCCGAAAAGTAGTAAAACTCTAATATTGAGTCATTGAGCGTAGCCTTGGGAAGTATATCGGACATAGTTTGAAACTTGATTCAATATCTTCCAAATTAGTTCATCTTCAACCTCGCTGAACCATTGAATTTACAGTAAAGATTGGTCGTATCAAGGCGGATGATATGCAACCCGCAATACATCTACCATTTTGAAAAAAATGATTACTGTCTTAATCTTGAACGGATTAAAAAAATATGTTAACACAACATTTCTAGACCTTATCTGAACCTGCCCACCAAATATCAACATTTTCTACCGATTGGTTCTCGAAAAAATTGAGAAAACGCCGAAAAACTCAAATATTTTGGCGTATCCTTATGGAGTTTCAAAAATCTCTCTTAGTACGCGTCTAACGGTTCAACTGAACATGCCTGCCAAATTTAACGCATTCGGTTTGGTAGTTTTTTAGTTCTGCTGATGAGTGAGTGAATGAATGAATGAGTGCCATTTCGCTTTTATAGAAATAGATAAGTATAAAATATGATGAAAAAATACAATCAATCCATTAGAGAAAGTAGAGCTGGCTTAAATTTTTGGCGCCAAATATAGCTGCAGAGATTGTTCAAGTGGAATTAAAGTAAATAATTTCTAATCATTTTGTAAGTTTGTTTTTATTCAAGATTGCTACATCTCACTGAACTTTAATATTATCAATTGCTGTTAACCCAAACTCAAGCCGTATTAACTAGAATAAAATCACTTTTAGATCTTTTTGAATTATTGTGATACAATTGGACATTAATTACAACTTACAACAATTAACAACATCTGTGACGTAAATACAAAAATATAGCCTACATTATGAATAGTATTGGAGAAAAGTTGAACATAACAGGTATGATGAAAATCCTACCAAGAACAGTTACAAAAAAATATAACTGAATTCAACAACTTAGAAAATGATTTAATCGTACGAGAACTAAGTGGCAATTAAGAAACAATGAGCGAATCAAAAATATTTTCAAGTTGGTTGAATCAAATCGTTTATTGCACAAGAACGCAAAGTAGAATTAATCAATAAACTGCACAATTGAAGAAAGTAAGTAGAATCACAGATGAATTTGAATTTTGCTGTGACTGTCAATTTTCAATACATAATATAAATTACAAAGTGAAATTGAGAGAAGACGTTTTGGACTGTATGTGATTATAGTGATTATTGTCTGTAATTATGGTGATTATTGTCTGTGATTATAGTGATTATTGTCTGTGATTATAGTGTCTGTAATCTACTATAATGTCTGTGTTTTCATCGTATGATTCTATTATACTAATGAGTCTGATATTTACTATCGTATCAGTTCATTGTACAAGGTGGAGCAGGGAAGTATCCCTAATTTTGAGATGGCACTGTGAGTGGTAGGGGCATGCTAGAGTGGTGGTTGGCATTAGGCTTGATTGAAGTTGTGGTTTACAAGGTTTCATTTGGTACCCCTATAAGTCGTGGACATAGCTTGGTTGAGTGAGCGACACGCTTTTGCCGTCGAGGAGTATTTTTCGCAAAATTAGTCTGTTGTTGCAGTGCAGCGTGCGATGCGAACTCGCTACCGGTTGGATTCCTCGTCTCAAAGCTGTTACTAACCGTACATCAATTTTTCTATGGGTAAATTACGCATATCCTACTTATTTAACGCTCCAGAAATGTGAAAGTGCTCCTCGTTACTAAACAAAACCCGAGCATTGTGAGTGATTCAAGTTTTCCATGCCTGCATTTGTTGCTGCCAGTCCCGTTGGGTGAATTTTTGGACATCTACCATTTTTCCATCGATGGAAGTGAAGTAACTCATGGAGAATACGACGCACAGTGCGACTAGACAACACCAATGCAGATGCATGCTTACGAGCTGAATGCTGAGGACACTGCAAGGTTGATCTTCTGACACGGCTAATGTTTTCAGGAGTCCGGGCGGTCCTTTGAACCCAAACTCACTTTTGCAATACACTAACACATTCACGGAAGTTATTCACTCACAGCAAGGTCAGGAACAGCTTTGTGACTAGGAATTTGATAACGACACGCTGCAGTTCAATAGCATACTAATTTTGGCAAAAAGCGCGCTGCTCAGCCGACCAAGCCATATACAATATACTACTACTTATAGGGCTACCAAATAGAACCTTTGAATTTTCTGCATCATTTGAGCCCATTTTCACTCTTCCAGCATGCCCCCACTACTCACAATATCATCTCAAAACTTGGGATACTTCCCTGCCCCGCCTTATAGAATAGAATAGAATAAAATTTATTGTAGCCTTATCTGAGGGCATCAGATAAAATACAAGCGTCAAATAACAAATACAACATTTCATACAAAGTACAAAGATATTAGTAAGTAGCACTGTCAATAAGCTATCAGTATCCTATATCACATGAATTTTCAACTTATCTATATCTATAAAAGTAACTTAATAAACCTACATATTCCTAGCTAACATATAAAAATCTTCTATTTTGTACAAAGGGTTGGTGGCCAAAAAAATGAGGTTTAAACATTCTATCCTGCATATTCCTGAGGCTTTCTGGAAGTGAATTGAACAATTTGATGGAAAAGAATAGAAATGTTTTTTGTGTACTATACTCTATTCACGATCACTTGAGACGGAATAAACAAACTTTTTGCGTGTGTGTGCGTGTGATGGAAAGTCTTCTCCTATGCGAAAAGTTCGGCCACAGACCAACAGCTGTAGCCAACCACAGCTCAAGACAACAATTAAGAGACAAGACAAGTCGGACTGTATCCAATCACAGCTCGAGACCAAAGTCAGCTGTTCGACTGCATGCAACTGTTTCGCATAGAAGAAGACCCTCCATTACATGCACACACACTTAAAAGGTTTGTTTATTCCGTCTCAAGTGATCGTGAATGGACTTTAGAATAGGTATATCGATAAGTACTCAAATTGCCTCTATTTCTAGTGTAATGACTGTGGATTACCCCCTGTTCCACAAACTGTTCCAAATTCTCCTCAACATAAATTAAGCTCTGTTGAACAAAAATTGAAGGCAGAGTCAATATTCCCAGAAGCTTAAACTGCTCTTCACACCGCGATCGCTTGGGTAGGCCACACATCAGTCTGATAGCCTTTCTCTGAATTCTAAATAGTCTGCTACTGTGTAAGCTCTAGAACCCCAAAGTATTGTGCCATACGACAAATGGGAATGGATGTGAGCATAGTATATCACCTTTAAAACATCCAAGCTAACACAAGACTTTAACTTTCTAATCAAAAGATTCCCTTATTCAGCTTGCCACAGTATTCTATATAGAATAGCATCTAATAATCCATTGTACCAAACTATTGCATTCTTTTGAATAAATAAATATTTCGACTGACCAACATGCGCGTAAAATTATCTGAGTGCGCCCACATCGTTGGTGCCATCTCCAATTTCGTGTAGCCGAAATGCGACTTCAGACAGGTGATGACCATTGTATTTTTATTTGGAGCGTTGAAGAGAGTCGGATTCGAAGAAAAAGTTGAATGACGGCATTGTGTATCTTACCCAAATCTGAAATGCGATCGAAAATCGCAAAATTGACAAAACATAGCACAAGTGATGAATTTGTGTTTAGTAGCGATTTTGCGATTTTTCATCGCCATTACTGAGATTTGGGTAAGATTTACACAATATTCAACTTTTTCTTCAGAATCCGACTTCATTTCAACTTCCATTAATAAAAAATAAAATTTTATTCTCTAAATCCAGTTATAACCCTTATTGTTTAAAATAGCGTTTTCTAGCATATTTTTCCAATTATCTCAATAACCGTTGAAGTTACAAACTTGAAACTGGTTTCATTGAATTCCTCAGCTAATTTTACAAAGGAATTGATCATTTTAGAACTCACTAAAGCTCCCTAAAAATTAGAAAATTAATATATTTTGAAAATCTCAATTTTCCGCCATTATCTCGGTAACAGCGTTTTAGGTGTTAGTCCCATGGAACTTTTTTGTCTACTTGATGTAAGGAATTCAGCCTGAGAAGTATTGCACATTCCTCCTGATATATATATATATATAGCATATATATATATATATATATATATATATATATATATTGCATTATTTTTGAATGAATAAATATTTGTTAACACGATAGCATCGTTGGTGCGCCCATCTCATCTCCGCACATGAGTGTCGTCAGGTAGCCGATTGGTCCAAGGAGGTGATGACCAGAAATGTTTGACTGAATTTTGAAAAATACATGCGGCAAATCGCGCATAACTTGATCGTTTCGAAATCTGGTGTGTATAATACCCTTATTTGTCAAGGAAAAAATCCAATCAAAATTGGCGGAGAAAATGGCGAATAATATGCCGAAAATAGTGTTTTTCGAAAACGGCACCTTTGAATTCATACCCTGAATAGCTCATTATAAGTCATATGATTTGAGCCATCATAACATAGCCAGCTGCCGGAGCGAAGTTTTTTTCAAAATATTTTTATTTTGAACTACATGTTTCGGCGATATAGCCATTTTCAAGTGTAAATAACAGTATACAACATTGATCTATTCTAATTAAACATATGCATCATAGTTTCTAGTTTGTCTAGTCTAGCAGTCGACTCATTTATAGTCTGTCCAAGCGAAACATTTATAGTCTTGTGCGCTCCAACAGCTGATGTTGTCAATTAGAGCCTCGATAATGGTTTTGAAATTGAAAAGAAACAATAGATACTTTACACCAGCTGTTATACTCTGGCCAAGCAAAGAAGAGCCTCTGGTAAGATGAGAAAATGACTCCAGCTCGGTCAATATTGGTTCAAAAATTATTGATTTGGTCTCAAGTTTAGGAAACATTTTGATCTACAATTTGATACCAAATCAATAATTTTTGAACAAATATTGACCGAGCTAGAGTCATTTTCTCATCTTGCCAGAGGCTCTTCTTTGCTTGGCCAGACTATAGTATAGGTTACATAAGCGAGGAAATCGATTGAAAGCATGAATCATGTAGGCGATTAATAGGGATGTATAGTGTTGTGTCAAGCACAGAAGATCCTTTGGCAACATGGCTGCCATTCACTGCTGCCAGTAGTCAAAATGAAAATTGTTCTAGTATAACCAAATTTAGGAAGAAATACTTATTTTCTTTTTAGGGCTACTGTGTTTGTTAAAACTTTGTTTTAATTTAATTTTGTTTTTGTTTTGTATTTTTGTAGTATTTGTTTAAATAATTACAATCAAAGTTTTAGGAAGAAATAGTACAGGCTTGGACTATTCTTTCTGTCTCAGTTCATAATTATGTTATGATTTGTGCTATCATATGTCAATAATTGAATAAATAAATGAATAAAAAAATATTTTCATTCGTGAAATCAATATGATTACGATTAGTGTAGAAACGGAAGGTTGGCTGAAGTGATTTTACCCTGGAATTCCAAGTTCTGCCGTTCTGTGCGCATGCGTAGTTACACTCTCACTTCCCTCCGCCATCTTACAAGAGGCTCTTCTGTTCTTGGCACAACTATATCATTAGCAACAATTTAGATAGCTAATTGCGATCGAAGTAGCGAGGGAATAAACTGATATTTATGATAATCTAATAGTATATTTTTAATCTGTTTTAATATAATCTGTAATTATATTAATCTATTATAACTGTATATATTAATTATTATATCTGTAAATTAATCTTTATTAATATTGATAATCTGTTTTGTACATTTTTGAACGGAAATTGAACCGTGAATAACCATCTCACCTCGCCAGTAATACAGAGATCATAGTTGGCAATCAAAGCCCTATAGCCGCCATCCTCTGGCAGCAGGTCGATCTGCAGCGACTGATCGATCGACTCCCAAAACCATTCCTCCTCTTCTTCCTCTGCCTTCTCTTCTTTCTCCTCCTCCTCACCTGCTTTCCTCTCACTCTCTCTCCTTGTCAGCACCAGCACGCCGTCTCGCTTCTGTGTGAAGCGCAACTCTTTGGCCACGTGACACGCTGTCAACGGATTGTCGCCTGTGATTATCACAACCTGCGAAATAAACATTATAAAATAAATAGTTATTTGTGCATCTAGGGACTAAAGTGCTACTTTTTCTCACTGAGGTGAGGCGTAGCCGAGGGCGACAATTTCCCTGAGGAAGAAAATGTACTTTAGGCCCGTGACAGGCACACAACATTATTCCTCCACCTACACCAATTAATACTATAAGAATGTAATAAATAAGTGTAATCTACCATACTGTCGTAGAGATGACATAACCTCACAATCGAAAAGCCCCAGCTATTTCCTGTACCTGAACAGATCCTGAAAATACAGATTAGTAGGAGGAATAAGAAGAGGAAGAAGAAGAGGAAGATTGATTGATTGATTGTTTATTTGATGTGCTAGGTCTGAGGAGACCCATTGCACAATAGAAAAATGAAAATACAGAGAACATGATACAATAGAAATACAATAGAATTACAAGAGAAAAAACAAAATAAAAAGTAAAATAAATTAGTGATACATTATTAAAAAATAATTTGATACTTAAATAATTAATAGAACGTTCTTACTACACTCTAAAGATAATAATAGCAATAAAATTGCGTTAAGTGAAGTGAAAAGGAAAGTAATGAAAAAAACTTAAAGGAAGAAAGAAATTATAGAAAATAAAGAAAGAAGAGGAAGAAGAAGAGGAAGAGGAAGAGGAAGAGGAAGAGGAAGAGGAAGAGGAAGAAGAAGAAGAAGAAGAAGAAGAAGAAGAAGAAGAAGAAGAAGAAGAAGAAGAAGAAGAAGAAGAAGAAGAAGAAGAAGAAGTATGGAACTTTTTCTAATTGGTATGAGAAGTATTGCACATACCTCATGGAACACTCTGTATATCATTAATTAATTTATCTGTAATCAATAATGATTATGTAATAATTCATCTTTGAATAATGAGTTTGTAATCTGTGGGTGAAGCCCAAGGTTATTACAAAAAAATTGTTCGATAACTGCCTGATTTTGGGCAAAATGAAAAACAGGTGGGGAGAGAACAATTTGACGTAGTTCGGATCAGAAATTCTTGTACAGTGCGCATGCGCTAATATTTTCTAGTGGAAAATATCATATTATGTTGTTGATCTGAACTACGTCATTTTCTGGGTTCCCCCACCACTTTTCAAATTCTCGAAAATCGGAATAACCTTGGGCAAAGCTTCCTTTAATAGAAGGCCGTGCCCTAATAATATGGCAACGTCGCACCGTAGTCACAGTCTTCTCATATGAAAGCATCAAGTACAGATACAAATCATGCATGTTGACCTGGTTTTTCTCTCTTTGAGCATAATTTCCATGAAAAACGTTCATGAAACTCTTCGTATATAGAATTCCTTTTGTGTTTTTTGTAATAGGTTGTGATAGAGATTAGCAAGAAAGATTAAGAATAGACAGTTATTTATTAAAATAGCTTATGATTTGCAGCAAGTCAAATGGGAGAACGCACACAAGAAACGCATCCATTAGAACAGCTGATTGGAAAATGATTTCAATGCTTTTAAATGGACCCAATTTCCTACTCTACATAGTTGTTAATTTTTAGGCCATGGCCTTCTATTAAAGGAAGCTATGCCTTGGGTGAAGCCTACACGAGAACATAGGCTTGTAGACTACTTTTTAGGCAGTAGGGGCCATAGGCTTATCGTCTCCTCCGAAAGACGGGATACAATAATAATAATAATAATAATAATAATAATAATTATCCTCTACATTTTTAGATAAATTTTGATTAGAATTTGCACTGACCAGATGCGAAGCATGCAGTATCTCCTTGATAACAGCCTTGCTATCGGCCTTCAGCGGACAGCTGATAATGACAAATCCGGCGAATCGCAGATCCGTCTCGATGACGTCACGCGTCAACTCCCTCGCCTGTTGGTGCGTGAGACGCCCCAGCTCCCTGTAGCCCAGCGCCAGAACACGAGCGCCGCGACGCGACATCGACAGGTAGACGGCGTCGTAGCTGTCAGGCACTTCGTGGAACTGTCACAAACAAAACAGGTGGTCATTCATAGAATAAACATTTTTTCTGTACAATTGGAGGAGTACAATACATTGAACCTAATCCTACTTTCACATTTGGTGTAATTTATTATTGAGCCTCATGTTTTCAAATTTGACCCTATAATATCGTATGCTGAAAATGATATTGGATATTCAACATGATATGTTGAGTATCTTTAATTAATTATTAAAACACGATAAATGGATTAATTTCTTGATAAAATGATCGATAAATTGATCAAAAATTGATAAAATGATTAATTTTAAAACACGATACAATTCATCAATATGGAAGCAGACTTGACAGAAAAACATTTGTATAGATTTCAAACTCAATGTAAGTACAAACTAAATGGCTCAACAGTCCATGAAGGGCCGGGTCCTACCAGCCGGTTGCCAGTTTCATACGCCAGTCCCGTCCAAGCAAAGAAGACACCCCGACAAGACTGGAAAACGACTCCAGCCCGGCCAATACCGGCTCAAAAGCCATAAATTCTCAAAACAGAACCCACAATCCCCGAACCGATACCGACTGAGCCAAAGCTCCAAAAGAAACAGCTTAAACCACTTGCGAATTTTCCATAAAATGAAAGATTTCGTGATAAATCAGCAAAGCATAGTATGGTCGAACACAGCTGACATTCCTTCAAAATAACCACTTCAAGATGTGAAAAATACTCGAGCTCTTTCAATTTAGGTTCGAAAATTATAAATTTGGTCTTAATTGTAGAGAACATTCTGCTCTACAGTTTGAGACCATACAATTCATTCATTTATTTGAAAAAATGCATTACTTAATTGATAAAACAGAGACAATTATCCAAAGCATTTTATTTCCAAATTTCAATAAATATTCCAAATTAAGAGTGGGTGGTAATGGACGGCAAACTGCCGAACGGCAAAATCAAGCCCCATAAGAACAATGTAATTTTCATCAATATCTTGGAGCAGATAGAGCCTCTATTTATGGACAGAATTTTAAGTTCTTTATGTCATTGGAAAGAGAATTAAATTCTCCAGGGGCGTGACTTTTTACTTTTTCGATTTTTAGTTTATTTTAATAATTAATTAATTATTAAAGTATTGAACTCTTATTATTAAAATAAACTAAAAATCGAAAAAGTAAAAAGTCACGCTCCTGGAGAATTTAATTATCTTTCCAATGACATAAAGAACGTGGAATTCTGTCCATAAATAGAGGCTCTATCTGCTCTAAGTGATTGATAAAAATTGCATTGTTCTCATGGGGCTTGTATATTAATACTTCTATATTAATTAATTATTCGATAATTATTAAAATAAACTAAAAATCAAAAAAGTAAAAAGTCAAGCCCCTGGAGAATTTAATTCTCTTTCCAATCGCATAAAGAACGTAAAATTCTGTCCATAAATAGAGGCTCTATCTGCTCTAAGTGATTGATAAAAATTACATTGTTCTTATGGGGCTTGATTTTGCCGTTCGGCAGTTTGCCGTCCACTAACGCCCACCCTTAAGGTTGTGTTTAAATTCACTAAACTCGAAATTTTAGGCCATATTGATAATTTTTGAATCAATATTGACCGAGCTGGAGTCATTTTTCCATCTTACCAGAATGTCTTCTTTGCTCGTCCAGAGTAGAAGAGTGAGAATATTTTCATTTTAACTGCTGGCAGCATCAACACTTCACAAATTCACAGAGAATATCAAATTTTTAGTGAAAATTTAGAGCTCGAAAAATTAACACTTTGAAATTTTGTGATGGCAGCATTGAACAGCTGCCATTTTGAAGGCATGTCGACTAGATGATAACTATTACAGCGTTAAACCATTGACTATGGATATATATGACTTATATCCATAGTCAATGGTTAAACCCTTACTGCGCAACTGACCATATGCTTGAGTGTTTCGGGTGCGCCCTTGACGGTGACCACATAGGAAGTGTCGGTTGTTCCCGGTAGTGTGTATCCGGCCACCACCGACATGCGTTTCAGCGCCGACGAGAAGTGAAATCGTTGAAAGATCTTCATGCCGGGCGCCTTGCCACGCTTCGGGATCACTGCGTCGCCTGTACAACAACAAAAATAATATTACTCATCTTTTTTGTTTTCTATTACAAACAGCTAGTAGATGTTTCACTCTGAACTATTTTACACGACAAAACAAGACAAAGTTATAGTTTGAAAAATAATACAGAGTGACACAAAAAACGGGAACTTTTATGTAACACGTACTTGAATAAAGGAAATATAATCATTACATTATTGCTGAAAATGTGATAGTAAATAGTTGCCATTTATAGTGGTAACAAGAGAAAGGATGTAATCATTATGACGTGAAGTAGAATAGTTGCCATAGTAACAAGAGAAAAACCAATTTTTGTAGATAATGTCCTTGAGATGACGACCATTCAAACGTATGTATAGATTCCTGGAAGCGAACAGTGAGATTTTGCATGGCAAGTTGAACCACTGCAATGCGAATCTCAGCGATTTCTTAGTGAATCCTTGTTTTCAACTCAATAATAATAATTTTTTTACTAATAATATGCTTTACTTTTTAAATGGCCCCACAAGAAAAAGTTAAACACAGTGCTTCGACATTCCATGCTTACATGGGTATCTCACTGCTCAAATCTCACGGTTTGCTTCAAGGAATGTATACGTTTGAATGGTCGTCATCTCAAAGACATTGTCCATGAATATTGACATTTTTCTGGGAGAACTATAAATGGCAACTAATCTACTTCACATTTTTAGCGATAAAACTAATGATTACATTTCCTTTATTCACGTACGTGTTACTTCAAAAGTTCCCGTTTATCTGTGTCACTCTGTAATATTATATATTTTATTATGAATATATAAACTCATATCATATAAAAATAACCAATAATATTCAAGCATAGCTTCCTTTGATAGAAGGCCTTGCCATAATTGAATGACAACGTCGCACCGCAGATACAGTCTAATAAGAAAGCATTGGGAACAGTTACAAACCATGCATATTGACTTGGATTTTTTCTCTTTTGAACAGAATTTTCATGAGACATAATCATAAAACTCCTCTTTAAGAGTTCTTTTAGTACTGGTTTGTGATAGAGATTAGCAAAAATATTGGAAATGAAAGATATGTCTGAAGATTGCTATGATTTGTAGCAGATCAAATGTGAGATTGCACAAAAGTAACGCATCTGTTGAAACAGCTGATTTGAAAATGATTTCAATGCTTTTAAATATACCGACTTTCCAACTCTACATAGTTACCACTTTCAAAGCCTTATATTAGTGTAAGCTATGCTTCAAGTCATGCGATACATATATTTAGGATTCAAAAGTGATGGTGGGCGAATCTATTAGAACAAATTGAGAGCTTATTTCAAAGAGTTAGAGATTATTCCACTCCCAGGTCTATATATTTTGGAGGCTATTTGTTTTATTGATAGAAAAAAAGAAAGGTTTAACACACACGGGGGAGTTACAATATTAGAAATAGACAAAACCTCAGAGATGACATCCACCGAACTAGTATGTATGAGAGGGGAGTGAAGTGCTGGAATTCGGCTTTAAAATTCATTGCCAGCACATCTTGAAGCTCCCACAAATTAAGAAATTAAGCCTGCTGTAGACGGGGTAAGTGATGACCAATAGTTATTCCCCCAATTCTAAATATTTTTTTTCAAAAAAGGTACTCTGATTGTAATTATTCAAAGTTTTCCCCCCATTCTTTGA
The DNA here is from genome assembly GCA_017141385.1 of Sogatella furcifera. Classification (NCBI taxonomy): domain Eukaryota; kingdom Metazoa; phylum Arthropoda; class Insecta; order Hemiptera; family Delphacidae; genus Sogatella; species Sogatella furcifera. The sequence goes on along the minus strand of CM029547.1, from coordinate 185,853 downwards.
CTTGTCCTTGAGTTGAACAGCATTGGCTACAGCTGTTCGACTGGCCGCCAGTACTTACCCCGTCTACAGCAGACTTTAGAATTAAGGTGAGGCAACAGTTGTTACAGGTATATCCGTATTCTGGTGGAGAATTGTTTTTGCATTGTGAAATGCACTTAGAAATCATCAGCCAATTCTTTTCCCCCTTACATAGGTGTCAGTAGTATAGTCTGGCCAAGCAAAGAAGAGCCTCTGGCAAGATGGGAAAATGACTCCAGCTCGGTCAATATTGGTTCAAAAATTATTGATTTGGTGTCAAATTGTACATCAGAAGGTTTCCTGCAATTGAGACCAAATCAATAATTTTTGAACCAATATTGACCGAGCTGGAGTCATTTTTCCACCTTGCCAGAGGCTCTTCTTTGCTTGGCCGGACTATAGCAATGTGTAGAGAATAGTGGAGGTGGGACAGAGTGAAGCAGCTGACTATGATACTGTCGTCACGGAATTTCACTAGTCAAAAATTTAGCACTGATTTCCCTATCTTTGACGAAAAATCATACGCTTTTTTCCAATTTACAAAATACAGAATTATTTAATAGATACATTTCTTATATGTGCTTGTAGAGAATTTCAAGAGCTACATTTTGATTGACTTAAATCTGTATTTTACTCAAATTTAACATGAGAAAAAGTCCGTTAACGTGTCTCGGGAATACTCTGCAGCTGGGATAGCAATGCTATCGAATGCAATGATCATAAATGTATCTTATAATTAATAGCATTGCTACTCATAATTGCATTAGCCCAGCTGCAGAGTATTTCCGAGACACGTTAACGGCCTTTTTCTCATGTTAAATTTGAGTAAAATATAGATTTAAATCACTCAAAATGTAGGTCTTGAAATTCTCTACAAGCTCATATAAGAAATTTATCTATAAACCAATTCTGTACTTCGTAAATTGGAAAAAGCCTACGATTTTTCGTCAAGGATAGGGAAATCAATGCTAAATTTTTGACTAGATGAACTCCGTGACGTCAGTATCATAGCCAGCTGCTTTACTCTGCCCCACCTCTACTATTCTAAACACCTTAAAAAATGACAATTAAAAAATATATATTATGAACATATGAATAGGGAAATTACTAGAGAAGCTCGCTGTAAACCATTCATATGAATAGAGTAGAATAGAATTTTTACAAATTTATCAAGAAATAGTCACATTGGAGCGTCAATAGATGAGTGATTAGAGCATTTGGTTATAAAGTCTGTCCAAGCAAAGAAGAGCCTCTGGCAAGATGGGAAAATGATTACAGCTTGGTCAATATTTGTTAAATAATTATAAATGTAGTCTTAAGAGTGGATAAAATTGTTTCCTACAATTTGAGATAGAATTGATATTTTTCAACCAATAGTGACGAAGCTTTAGTCATTCTCCCATCTTGCCAGAGGGTCTTCTTTTCTTAGACAAACTATACCTTTGGTGAGATTCCAGTCGACAGCGGTGAGCGTGGCCTTCTCGAGGGGATCGCCGACTATGCCGTCGTCCAACTGCACCAGCGAGTGACAAGTGGCCAGCACCTGCGCGCTCTCTAGCGGCACATTGCTCATCTGTGTCACTTGTTGAGGATTGTCGCTGCAAATGAATAACAAAATTAGCTGAATATTGTTAAGAGTAAATGTTAAGAGTGGCTGGTTTGAGTGGACAACAAACTGCCGAACAGCAAAATCAGGCCCCATAAGAACAATGTAATTTTTATCAATCTCTTGGAGCAGATAGAATCTCTATTCATGGACAGAACTTCACGTTCTTTATGCGATTGGAAAGAGAATTCAATTCTCCAGGGGCGTGACTTTTTACTTTTTTGATTCTAAGTTTATTTTGATAATTATTGTATAATTAATTAACTAAAGAAGTATTGAACTCTAATTATTGAAATAAACATAAAATCGAAAAAGTAAAAAGTCACGCCCCTGGAGAATTGAATTCTCTTTCCAATGACATAAAGAACGTGAAATTCTGTCCATGAATAGAGACTCTATCTGCTCCAAGAGATTGATAAAAATTACATTGTTCTTATGGGACATAATTCTGCCGTTTGGCAGTTTTCCGACTACTACTGCCCACTTTTAAAGGTAGGATAACCAAAACAAAAAAATAGCTCTGCAAGCTGAAACTAGATTGAATATAGAATAGTTACAGAAAAAATATCAATAATAAAAATAATAGTTATTATAATAATGAATGTATGTAGTGCAAAATAAATTAAAAAAAAAGGGTAATTTGATTTTAATTATTCAAAGTTTTAACGAATACAGTAGCCCTAAGAGAAAATAAGTATTAATAAATGTATATATAATAAATAATTTGAATGCAAAAGAGTGCACTAATATGCACTGGGGTGCACTAGACTGCACTATAATGCAACTCTAGTCTAATCCAGCAAAGGAGATTCCTTCAAAATGGCCGATTGAAGAGCATTTGTGAGTGTAACTTCGCAAGCGCAGAACTGAACAGTTCTGTGTGTAATCACTTCTGCCAACATACCGCTGGTGAATGTGATGAACGAAAGATGGTTGGAGTGGGACTATTTTAATTTAGAGTGCTGGCAGCATTGAACAGCTGCCATTTTGAAGGAATGTCTTCTTTGCTCGGCCAGGATAATATTTATAGAAAATCCAGTGAAAAAACGAAGACACGAATTGATTGTAAGTATCTATGCGTCAAGTGAGTATTTGTTACAGGAAACAACTCCCAGTGACCTTGAATAGATAATACACAATTTATTTATTTATTGGATACAAAGGCTCACAGAAATTCTATTAAAAGCCTTATTTACATAGGTAACTTGAATCAACTCAAGTTATTGCTATTTTGAGAAAAAAATAATCGAAAACTTGAACATAATAGAAATAATCAGATTGATTACATAATATAAATATAGAGAAAATTATTCAAATTATCAATAAATAGAAGTAATAAGTAATTATTTAATTTACAATATCAATAAAATAAAAAGAAAGTAGAGCAGATTATTATTATTATCATTATATTATTATTATTAAGAGAAACCATTAGCTGTATTCTTAGATTTAAAGAAGGCTTTTGATACGGTGTCACATGACATTCTTCTTTCAAGGCTAGATAACTATGGAATAAGAGGAGATGCATGGAATCTGTTAAAGAGCTACCTATCAAATCGAACACAATGTGTCAGAGTCAACGGATGTACAAGCAACAAGCTGACTGTAAAGTATGGAGTGCCACAAGGAACAGTACTGGGACCAATTCTTTTCCTGCTCTACATAAATCCATTATGCAACATGGAAATTAATGGATCAATCACCACCTTTGCAGATGACACTGTCCTACTGTTCTCTGAATCAACCTGGGAGATGACCTGGAGAGAAGCTGAGACTGGACTACAGAGGGTGTCTCACTGGTTGAATAAGAATCTACTCACCTTAAACAATGAGAAAACCTTCTACCTGACCTTTTCGGCGACTCAACATGGACAGCCAACAGGAGATAAGATAATAATCAAGAACCAACGGAATAACACTTCATACATAGTTAACAAGAAACAGTCACAGAAATACCTGGGAGTTACAATGGACTCTTTTCTGCGCTGGGATCACCATCTCAATGAATTATGCGGGAGACTGAGGAAGACCATCTACAGATTCAGGATATTGAGGACACTGGTCGACAAGGCATGTCTAAGAGTAATCTACTTTTCTCTAGCACAGTCCCTCATGCTGTATGGGATTGTAGGATGGGGAGGAACAAGCTTCCTGCACATCGGACCGCTCCTCAGGGTACAGAAGCTGAAAATGAGAGTCATCAACCAGAAGCCACCACGCTATTCATCGGACCAGCTATTCAATGAGTTTAACGTGATGGATCCAAGACAGCTTTACTCCAAGGAGATACTGTGCAGATTACACAAGAATCCAACAACATTTCAAACCAGAAACCACAACCACAACACCAGGTACAGGAATCTTCTCATCATCAATGTTGCAAGAAAGGCACTATACCAAAGACATTTCAATCATTTAGCGCCAAAATTATACAATTTACTTCCTGAAAATTTCAAACAGATTAATCATCCTAGAAAGTTCAAAACAATAGTACACAATTGGTTGATGAGCAAAGGAAGACAGAACATAGAAAACATTATTTCAAACAACAACTAATATTTCAACTACACACCTAATGACTTACTAAACACTAATTACTAATCCGCACACAAAAAACAAACAAACAAAACCTACTCTAGAACATGGTACGCCATAGTGGAGTAGGTCAATTTCCACACAGTAAACACTAAAACACGTAAAGACACATTATAAGATATTTCTGTAGCTAACTATTGTATATACTGTAATTGTAGAGTTTCTAATATTCTGTAATTGATGTAGTAGTTTTAGTTTTTTTTGGGAAATAAACTTTTATTTTTTTTTTTGGGAAATAAATTTTTATTTTATTTATTTATTATTATTATTATTAGCTTATGGCTTTATTTGGTGGAGAGACCTAAAGGTGTTCCACCTCGCCGACATAACCTTGTTTAGTAGGAAACATGGTTGAAGTTCTTGAATATGTTCACAATTATTTTGATTCGGAAGAGTTATTTTCAATTTAGAAGGTCCAAAAACACCAAAACACGAGTGAAAATCACTTATCGAAAACCGAAAATTTTTGAATTTAAGAAAAACTTGGAGCACAAAATATTAACGTGGGGCAGATAGATTGTTTACTTGCAGACGAAAAATAGTGTTAGTTCCTGAACAAGCCACTATATTCGCATGCAGCATTTGCTGCGAATATTCCGCAACGCATTGGTCTGTGCTAGCCCATACACCGCAATGGTTTTAAATTTTCATCCGACAAATTCTCAGAATTGAATTCGCACCGCAACAAACCTTCGCAACGAATTCGTGTTCGTGTGCGCCTGGCATTATCAACATATTCGGTCATTAAAATAGATCTTCCTCAATAATTAATAATTCTCACCCAACTCCGGCCACGCCCTCCACTACCAAATTGTCACTGGTCAGCGTTCCGGTCTTATCAAAACAGCAGATCTCCACTTTGCCCGCGAAAGGAATACGAAACGGCTCCGTACAGTAAACACCTACAAGTAGCAAAACAAAAATACATTAAACAATTTGAATTGAACAATTTCATGTACTCCATTTAATCTGTATTTTACACTTTTCAAGTTTTCTGGCACAGTTTTCAATTGTGTGATATGACTCCCTAATTGTGATTTATCTCCCGAATTTTGATAAAAGTATTCCAAATAACTTTTGAAACACAACCGTGAGACATTTCATCAAACCAACAATATTATTTGGATTAGAATACTTGTGAATTAATTCAATAAAATGTTCTAATTCAGGTAACTGTTTCAGAAAATTAAGAGGTAAAAATGGTGAACTCACACTAAACAGATTGATCAAATATAAATAAATAACTTTATTACAGGAAAAAATACAACAAAATAATAATACAATTGATAGTTTGCCATTTACAATTTAAATATTCCAATCAAGTCATTATCATTGAAAAACCACCATTATGTACATAATCTGAAAAGTAAATAAATTATTCCCTGTAAAAACAAGCCTAACAAATCCAATTAAAGGGCTAAATATATAGCCTACTTATTGAGGAGAACTTTTCAATGTTGCTGCAATTATTAGTGAATATTTTCAATTGTTTATTGTTGATTCAGGTTGTCCAAAAACCTTTCAAGATTAATCGAAATCCCCACTATGGATTTCAAGTGTGAGCTCAGCACTAAAATTTAGTTTACTTTAATATTCCTCAAAAATAGCATTAAAAATCAAGCAAAGATTGGCATAGTCCGTCCAAGCAAAGAAGACCCTCTGACAAGATGAGAAAATGACTGCAGCTCGGTCAATATTGGTTCGAAAATGATTTATTAGGTCTCAATCGTAGGAAACATTCTGATCTACAATTCGAAACCAAATCAATATTTTTTCAACCAATATTGACCGAGCTGGAGTCATTTTCTCATCTTGCCAGAGGGTCTTCTTTGCTTGAACAGACTACAAAGCATCAGCTGACGCCACGAAATTAGGCGGTTGGCAAATGACTTAATAATTCTCAGCTCTGTCAGGACAGTCTGAATCTGTTTAAGAGCGAATTAGTATAGCTGTTGACGTTCTGGTTCTGGAATACTCTCACAGACAGCTCGCCGCCGACTGTCCTAACAGAGCTGAGAATTGATAACAATCATTAGCCAACCTTCCAACTTCATGACGTCAGCTATAGAAATGAACCTATGAAACTGTTTTGATGAGGTTTCAACGGTTTGAAGGTTAGAGGATGAATATAACTATAATTGAGAATATACTTTTTGAAATATATTCTTAAATATACCTACATATTATATTATTATTAATATTCGTAATTAAAAACTCACTTAGTTTGGACAGTGATATGAGCGACGTATTCACAGCGAGAGACAGTTCTATGGGGAGCTCGGGTGGGATCACGGATGTGAGAATCAGCGTGCACTCCAGAAACAACTTGTACCGACTGCGATTCGGGTCCTCGGTCCCTAGAAAACATCACAAGGTAAAAAAAAACTCGCGGTGGTTTGGAGCACTCCTGAACGAGGATCAAATACATTCATAAAAGGTTCAGAATCCATAAAAAAGTGTCGGAATCAATATATTTAACTGAAAAACAAAATAGTTAATGTACATTTTCAATGAAGATTATCGAATTATGATAAATGTATTAAATTATTGTATTAGTTATCAAATTATTTATTTGGTGTTTTTTCTCGAAACTTTGGTGTAACCTTTTTCTAAATTTAAAATTGTTTTATAACTCCCTTACGGTCAATATCAATAAAACTGAACATCTTCCAGTTATTGATCGACAAGATATTGACTGCGATCGCTGTGTGCTAAGGATGCACATCTGTGGCGATCCTCAGTCGGAGGAGTGCGGTTGCGGCGTGATTGAGCGTGTGGACCGGTATAAATATTTAGGAGTCATCCTTGATAACAAATTAAGTTGGGTCCCCCATGTTCAAGGACTGAAGAACCGATTAAGGAAACTGATCTCACGGCTGGGCCGGGTGCTGACTGTGGATCGCTGCAGGATGGTGTATTATGCATATGTGCAGTCGTTATTGCAGTATGGCATTCTGGCTTGGGGAGGGGCGTTATCAGCGGTCTTGGAGCCCCTGTCGGTTGCCCAGAGGTTGATCATGAAAACTATATTACAAAAAAAAAAACATTTACTTTCCCTCCAATCTACTGTTTAATACTTTTCCAGTAATGAATGTTAGGCAACTTTTTATAAAAAACTTAAGTAATTCACATATTTAATAATAAGAACACTTTTTTCAGAGAAATCCAACACAGTCATTTAACCAGAAACCAAACAATGTCGCGATTATATAATCCCACTATTAGCATCAGTTTACAAAGGCATTTAATTCATTCTATATTTCCCAATGGCTGTACAGAAATCTTCCTCCAGAAATAGTTGAGGCTGGGGCAGGCCGGCTCACCGTTGTGTTAAAGCCCAGAATTTCAGAGTGGTTAATGCATGTTGGACGGCAGGGTGCAGAAAATTTAATTAAATCACCATATGTTTGAAGTATATGTATTTATACATTTTAATAATTATTTTTTTGGAAAAGTAAATGAAAAAGCGAGGCCGGCTTGTTCTGGAAATCGATAAAAATTTACAAATAAATTACTGTATAAAAAGTATTAATAGGCTAATCACCTACTTTTTTGACAGATATCAATTTTTTCTCCCTCCTACTTTTTAGAATTATTATAAATATAAGTTTGTTATAGAAAATAATTTACTAAACATTTCCTATTGAAAATGTAATATGCTTTATTTATCGTCATTACAATGTGTATCCTATTATAGCCCATGTATTATTTAACTCAAATAACCTTAAGAACTGCTTCCACACACAGACGATTTAGTCTATGTGGGTTCTATATTCATTCAAAATAATTGTATTCTGTTGTAATTTGTGTGATAAATTGAATAAATTGGAATTGAATTGTTTGTCTTCTATTTCGGTGGTAAAATTAGTTTGAAGCTTCACTACATGACATAACCTTAATTTGGACTTTTATTATAAATTGGTTTAGGAACAGTTTTGGGCATTATGCCTGTTGTACTAACCTCTGTATTTTGTGATTGAATGAATAAATAAATAAATTGATAAATAAAAAGACAAGCTGTTGTCAAACCACTGATTTACTAGAAAATCGAGATACCGGTTTCGGTTGTTACACCATTATCAATCTCTGGTGAACTAAAACTTGACGTACATAGCAGCAGTATTTATACTAACGGTGGAGCACTGCTATTGGTAGACGCTTGAGCCAATGACCGTGAACGTCTGCCATTGGCCTAGACAAGCTCCTCCCCGATTAACGGTTCATTCAAACATTACCAAATGGCGATTTAAACGGGATTCAATTGAAGACCAATAAAACCTACAATAACTTACGAAATAAATGGAACAAAGTTACGGAAGGATGAGAAAAACCACGGAATGAACTATTACAGTGAAATCTGACTAACAAAATTAGATTTTTTGGTGTTGTATTGATTGAAATGAATCTGGACGTTCAAACTTGACTGTGGATTATCGTTTTTGTTACCCTAGTTATTCCTAATGCTTCCAGAATGGTGTAACAACCGAAACCGGTATCTTGATTTTCTAATAAATCAGTGGTTTGACAACATCTTGTCTTTTAATTTATTATGTATACCACAATATCAACTTCACAACTACTCAAAGAGTGTATCAAATTGAACTTTTACATTTCTCATTGAAAAGAGTTATATCTTACTTTCATCTTGATAGTTTGATTTAATGATGTAACATATTCAATAGTAATTTAAATCTTCTTGGAAGTATCATTTTAAAATGTATACTGATGACTGAACCGGGTAAAGCTGACAAAAAAGTTGGTCTGTCTCTTAAATGCGTGATGTAGCCTACCAACAGCTAATGTAAAGCATCTATTGTATTTTTAGATTTTAGAAACACATCATCTAGGCCAAGCTAAATGACAATTCTTGTTGACAACACCAGCTGTTGGAGCGCACACGGAGCAGACAAAAACGCCAAACGGTTTGAATATACACGGCGCTTAAAGCTTGACACGATAAATGTTCAATGTGACCCCCTCCAGCCTCTCAAGCGATACTTGAACTCGTTCCAAACTCTCAGTAGCATAAAAGTTTGTACAGCTGCTGTTATTTCTTGTTTGGGATTTTTAATGTTAGCTGGTAGAGACGGTATATACACCTTATTTTTAACGTACCACCATAGAAAAAAATCGCAGGGGGTAAGGTCAGGGCTTCTTGGAGGCCAGTGATCAAATGCTTTGTCTCGAGCTGCTTGGCGGCCGATTCATTGCCTCGGATAGTTTTCAACAATTAATAACAAACACATTATTTAACGCGCGGAGGACAAATAAAGAAGTAAAAAAAAACTTCAGAGCTTCCTCCAATTGATGGCGACAGATAGTGCTCCACTCACCGATAATTCTTTGCAGTGTTGTCAATTTTCAAAGTTGTGGTATTCTTTTTGAATCACCCTGTACTTGTGCAGAATGAGTTAGTAAGTTACCTTTGATCCAGACATAGGCGCTGGCCGCCACGGCGAACACCAGCAGGAACATGATGAATCCAAACGTCTCCAGGTTGTTGGCAGTGACCCGCTCCACGCCAAACAGAATGGTACGCAACAGTTTGCCCTGCGCCGTGTTGAAACCGGTTCGCATCACATAGGCAACACACCCGTTGTCCTGAGCTGCAACACAATACAAACATTATTAGATCAAACCGTTGTTAATGTTAGCATTATTATAATGCTAAAAAACTCAAAATCGGAACTTCAAGATGCCAAAAACATGATCATTTTAAAGACAAGATGTTGTCAAACCACTGATTTATTAGAAACCGGTTCTACATACCGGTTTCGGTTGTTACACCATTATCAATCTCTGGTAAACTGAGTTTAGAAAGACAACATCTTGTATTTTCATTTATTACGGATAACTCCCACAATATCATCTTCACAACTACTCAAAGAATAATCATTTTATTGTTACATAGGATCCTATGCTAACAATTAGAGCTGACATGACTGTTGACAAGGAATAAACTGGAACTAGGAGGATTAATGCGCGTTTTCTTATTCAATTGAATAGAAATATAGTTGAGGATGCCGAAAACATAATAATTTTATTGTTACAGAGGATGCTATGCTCAAAATAAGACGAGCTGACACGACTGTTGGGTTGACATGTGCCTCTCACTGCTGATGCGACATAGAAAGAAATAAAGTGGAAATAGGATGACTAATGCATGTTTTCTCATTCAATTGACATGACTTTAGGTTGACATGTGCTTCTCATGCACACACACATGCACAAATTTCATTCATTTCGTCACAAATCATCAAGAATAGGGTTTAGACTAAATTGATGACCAGTTGGGACACCTTATTAAATAACACTTCAACCACCAAGTCATATTATGTTTGAGTAGAAATAATACTAGTCAGGGTATCAGAATATTAAACATAAAATAGTACAACAAGAAAATTAAGAGACTATCAAACTGATAGGTCAGTCACAATTCTTTCCAGCCACTGTATGGCCGGGTCATCCGCCTTGTGTAGTTCTGCTAGTCCCCCTTCAAAGCCAACCAAATACAGGACAGTTATTCACTATGTGAGACATGGACTGCGTCTTACCACACACACATGATGGATCCTTGGAGAATCTTCATTCTCTCTGTACATGTTCCAGCAGAGGTCCGAAATCTGTTCACGGCACACCAATATTTTCTCTTAGGCCGGTATTACTATGATCATAGTTGATCATATGGAAAGAGATGAAAATATGATTTCGTATTTACATCTCTTTCCATATGATCAACTATGATCATAGATCTATTATCGTGTAATACCGGCCTTAAGATGTGCTCCTGGCACCTCAAGCTGTTGGGTCATCTATAATGTTTCTATTCCTCACATCCGATGCAGACCACCATGACTTCAATCATAGCTTCCTTTAATAGAAGGCCCTGCCCTAATAATATGGCAACGTCGCACCGTAGACACAGTCTTTTCATATGAAAGCGTTAAGTACAGGTACAAATCATGCATGTTGACTTGGTTTTTCTCTTTTTGAGCATAATTTCCATTAAAAACGTTTATGAAACTCTTCGTATATAGAATTCCTTTTGTGTTTTGTGTAATAGGTTGTGATAGAGATTAGCAAGAAAGATTGAGAATAGACAGTTATTCATTAAAATAGCTTATGATTTGTAGCAAGTCAAATGTGAGAACGCACACAAGAAACGAATTCATTAGAACGGCCGATTAGAAAATGATTTCAATGCTTTTAAATGGACCCAATTTCCTACTCTACATAGTTGTCAATTTTTAGGCCATGAACTTTCAATGCTATTAATGGAAGCTATGCTTCAATTCATCCTCAAAAGCCGGCTCATCTGGCATCCAATCCAGTCTCAAATATTGTTTTGATTTTAGCCTGGTAGGTCGTGTATTGCGCAGCTTGAGCATAACAGGAAACTCATTTATTTATTTCATTATATGTAGTAGGTGATGAGCTCTGTGTGCTCGCCAAATTTGACGGGGGGAGCAATGTTTCAGAGCATTGGCAACCACTCTATCTCTGCACTCTCTATGGTGCCACTTATTTTTCGCATTGTCTCATTGAGTGAGACGTCCACTTTTCTTGTGTGTGAACTGTGCATCCATGTGGCAGCACAATATTCAGCAGAGCTATACACCAGTGCAATCTATATCTATAAAAGCGAAATGGCACTGACTGACTGATTCATTCATCACCAGAACTAAAAATCCACTGAACCAAGTGCGTTCAAATTTGGCAGGCATGTTCAGTTGAACGTTTAGACGCGCGCTAAGAACGGATTTTGAAAACTTCTCAGGGATACGCTGAATATTAGAGTTTTTCTATAGTTTTTCAGCGTTTTCTCAATTTTTTCGAGAACCAATCGGTAGAAAATGTTGATATTTGGTAGGCAGGTTCAGATAAGGTCTAGAAATGTTGTGTTAAAATATTTTTGAATTCCGTGAAGATTACGCCACTTATCAGTATTTTTTAAATTGTCGATGTATTGCGATGTATTGCATATCTTCCGCCTTCATACCACCAATTCTTACTGTAAATTCAATTTTTCAGCGAGATTATAGATGAACTAACTTGGAAGATATTGAATCAAGTTTCAAACTATGTCCGATATACTTCCCTAGGTTACGCTCAATATAAGCGTTTTACTGTTTTTCGGAATTTTCGGAGCTTTTCTTGGATTTTTCGAGAATAAATGGGTAGAAAATGTTGAAATTTGATAAACAGGTCCAGATTAGGTCTAGAAATGCTGTGTTCAATGAATTTTGAATCCCTTCTGAGCCGAATTCGCAGGCGAGCAAAGCGAGCCTGTTTGTCTCAGCTGACACTGACAGAGGTTTTGCAGAGGTCTCGCTTCGCTCGCCTGTTTGACTCACTTACACTGCCTATACTGTCGGGGGTCCAGGGGGCGCAGCCCCCTGGCTAGGCGGAGAAGGCGAGCGAAGCGAGCCTGCCGGCTAGTACTAGATTTGCATAGGGTTCTAACATCACTGCCCCAAGTTGTAGAGCTCGGTTTTGAGAGCAGGTTAAAGTCAAGGGCAGTCTTCCTTGATCTGAGTTCGGCCTGTGATACTACAGTGTGGTGGAAGGCATGTTTGAAAGATTGTTAAATGACACACCGTTCAGACCCAGCTCACCTCTGAGTCCAGCCGACGACTTGCCGGGCGGCGTGTGTTGGACCACTTTGGTGCCGCCGTACAGAATGTGCAGCTTGCCATCCACCTCCATGTCCAGCAACCGGTCGTAGTCCATGCCTTCCAGCGGCTCCTTCATTTGCGGCACTGATTCGCCTTCAAACAGTAAACAAATGTCATGAAAGTTAAAAAAACCTTTAATAATATATTAAAATTAATTTCTATATTTTAAAGTTTTAGAAATATTTTGTGTTTGAAGGTGTATTATTAACCTTTCAAAATTAAAAATAATCACTACCGGGTCATTTTTCCAAGTGGAAACCTTTGGCTGGAATAGAAATTCGAACTCATAACCAGAAAAATTGAACAATATTTTAATGTAAATTGTGGTTGAAATACCAAGGGCTATGCCAGTTCTTTCTTCATAATGTTCTTTTTCATTATATTAATAAATGAATAGATGAATAATTATTATAAGCATCATCATAGTCATTTATATGCTGCAATGGATAAAACAAACATTTGTGAATTGGTGATAGTGCTTTTATTTTTCGAATCATAATCTCTATATTATTTTAAATATTTTTACAGTAAATTTGAAGGAAAAAAACGTTTTTGACTGTAATTTCTGTTTTTTACGTTTATTGTGATTTGTCGATTAAATAAATAAATATTATCTTGATTAATTAAATAAAAAGAGATGAAAATATGAGTAGGCCTATTTACAACTCTTTTCATACGATGTATTACTGTGGATGGTGTGTATGTTCTATAGATCTACAAACTACCCTCCACCCTCCAGGCTCTACCCACCGGCAGTGCGGCCGCAGCCTTAGGCCGGTTTACGCGGTATCATTTCTACTATCATTTAATTGTTCCAAGTGAAATTTGTAATATTATCTGTTTTTTAGTAAATGTTTTATGATTCAACATAACCTTGTTTTGGATTGCGTGTAGTATAAACTGGTAGAGGAGCCGGTTGGGGCATGAGCCTGTTGCACTCACCCAAATGTATTTTTGAATAAATAATGATGATTGATCATGGTTAAGCATAAAAAATAGATGAAAATATGAGTATTTGCATCTTTTTCCAAATAATTAATTCTGATAATAGAATTACTATCATAGTGTAATACCAGACTTAGACACTTGTGCGTGGTTAATGAGAGGGACAATGATGACTACTTTTTAGGAAGTTGGGACCGACGGCTTATCGTCTCCTCCAAAAGACGGGGGAGTTCAATAAAATACCTCTAGACAATGGTTACATTTTACATTACAGAAAACAAATAACAATACAATAAACATCAATCTCTTGGAGCACACAACAACGTTATTATTTTATGAACAGAAATTCTTGTTGAAAGAGATTTTAATTCTCGAGAGATGCGTTCTACAGTAAGTATAAGAGAGATAATCCATAATCCAATTCCCCAGGAGATGTTTATCACTTTTTTATTATACGATTATCTCAATAACTAAATTTCAATACTTAATACTCGATTAATACTTTTAATGTGTATATCGATATTTATACAATCGATATTTTCGATCGAATGCACTCACCTGTGAGCATGCTTTCATCGACAATGCAGGGCCCTCGCAACAGCAGCATGTCGCAGGGCACGAGGTTGTCGTTCTGCGACCGTGTGATGGACACTATGTCGCCGGGCACCAGCTCCGAACTTAGAATCGGTCGCCAACGACGGTTACGGTACACCTGCAACAACAGTAATCTCTATATATAAAAGCGAAATGGCACTCACTCACTAATCAGCAGAACTAAAAATCTACCGAACCAAATGCGTTCAAATTTGGAAGGCATGTTCAGTTGGACCGTTAGTCGCGTACTAAGAACGGATTTTTGAAACTTCCCAAGGATACGCCATATACGAGGGCTATTTTTTCATCAACTTCCGATGTGGCCTAAAAATGAAACTAGTGGGGGTAATTGAATGAATTTATCAAAAGTTACCTACATAATTACTCACTCCTCAACATAGTCAACATTCAAATCGATGCATTTTTCGTATCTGGAGACAAGCTTCCTTATACCTAGTTCAAAGAAGTTTGCCGCCACTGATTTGAGATGGTTTATCACAGCATCTTGCAGCGCATAGTCGGTTCGGAAGCTCTGCCCTCCTATAGCATCTTCTCCAGTTCGAGGGAAAGGTTATAGTCACTTGGTGCTAAGTCAAGGTTATACTCCGGATGACCAAAAACGTCTCATTTAGACCCTTCAAAAGGACGCTTTGTCACAGCAGCACTGTAAGGACAGGCGTCGTCATGAATGAGCATTAAGCTCCCGATGTGAGCATAACTCTCCTTATTTCCTACACCAATCATGCACTGCTCTGTGCTCTGTTACTCATAAAGCTTTCACTGTAAGTTATACTTATTTCATTCTACTGTGAATTTCTGCTGCGGATAACCCTTCAGCTTGCAAAACACGAGTTACACATCGATACTCACACTTGGCGGGAGATTCTATCATATTGGCCATGTTTATGTGTCGCTAGATGAATTGGTAATGACGTCAGATGGCCGAAACCGGGTGGGGTTATAGTGGGAGAGCTATATAGTCGATCGCCGCGCATTGTTGGCCAATGCTACTCGCACTGCCGCCTAGCGGCACAATCGGAAGTTGATAAAAAATAGCCCTCGTATTATAGTTTTTCGGCGTTTAATTCATTTTTTCGAGAACCAATCGGTAGAAAATGTTGATGTTTGGTGAGCAGGTTCAGATAAGGTCTAGAAATGTTGTGTGAAAATATTTTTAAAATCCGTTCAAGATTACGCCAGTAATCAGTTTTAGAAAATTGTAGATGTATTGCGGGTTGCATACCTTCCGCATTGATACGACCAATACTTACTGTAAATTCAATGATTTAGCGAGATTATAGATGAACTAATTTAGAACATATTAAATCAAGTTTCAAACTATGTCCGATAAACTTCCCAAGGTTACGCTCAAAATTAGCGTTTTACTATTTTTCGGAATTTTCGGAGTTGTTCTTAGATTTTTCCAGAACCAATTGGCAGAAAATGTTGAAATATGGTAAACGAGTCCAGATTAAATCTAGAAATGCTGTGTTCAATAAATTTCGAATCCCTTCTGAGGTTACGCCTATGATAAGATTTTCCAATCATCGGAATCTGCACTTTTGTTTATTTCACGGAAACTACTGAACTAAATACCTTCAAATCATATGCCCAGGTTGAGCAGAGGTAATAGAACAACTAATTCAAATGATTAGCTGAAAAGACCCTGTTAAGTGATATGATTTTCAACGTAAATCCATCTGAATGACACTGACAGAGGTTTTGCAGGCAAGCGAAGCGAGCCTGTTTGACTCATTTACACTACTGATACAGTCGGTGGTCCGCGGAGCCCCCTATGCGGAGAAGGCGAGTGAAGCGAGCCTGCCGGCTAGTAAAATTATATCAGTGATGAAATCACTTAGCTGTGCTTGAAACTCACTCGACATGACGCACCATCTCTTTGAGAGACTGTATTTAATCATAGAGTGGACAATGGATGTTTAAATTTTGATTGGCTATCTCGGTCGCAAGGTAAAAAGACGCCATAGCTTTGCCAGATTACAGTGTAGTTCCATAAGATTCACATTGGAATAGTTATTTGTGTAACTAGTGCCTAAAGTAGTAGATTGCTGCATCGAGTGAAACAGTTTTTTTCACGAGCCGGAGGCGAGTGAAAAAAGTTTCTCAAGTGCAGCAAGTACACTTTAAGCTCGAGTTACACATTATATTTTTCCTACAGTTACCATCAATAATGTGATAAAAAATTGGAAGGGTGTTGATTCAGAGACCTATAACATATAAACTGGGGGTTGTAGGGTCACCAAGAAGGGGAATTATATTATAATATCTCACTCAACTGATTATCTGAATTGACTGATTGAACTGAAAAAAGGAAACTAATGAGATGGACTGGAAAAATGAACTGATGGAATAGACTGACAGAGTAGACTGATGGAATGAAATGACATAATGGAAAGATGAAATGAACTGACAGAATAGACTGATGAAATGGACTGACAGAATAGACTGATGAAATGGACTGACAAATAGACTGATGAAATGGACTGACAGAATGGACTGATGAGAAGAACTGACAGAATGGACTGATAAAAAACTGATAGAATGGACTGATGAGGTGGACTGAAAAAAATTAACTGACAGAATTGACTTATGAAATGGACTGATGAGATGGACTGAGACAATGAACTTATGTAATGGACTGACAGAAATGGAATGATGAAATGAACTGACACAATGGAATAATGGAATGGACTGACAGAATAGACTGATGAAATGGACTGACAGAATGGACTGATGAAATGAACTGACAGAATGGACTGATGAGATGGACTGAAAAAATGAACTGACAGAATTGACTTATGAAATGGACTGATGAGATGGACTGAAAAAAATGAACTTATGTAATGGACTGAATGAAATGGACTGATGAAAAAAACTGACAGAATGGACTGAAAAAAATGAACTGACAGAATTGACTTATGAAATGGACTGATGAGATGGACTGAAAAAATGAACTTATGTAATGGACCAACAGAAATGGAATGATGAAATGAACTGATGAAATGGACTGACAGAATGCACTTATGAAATGGACTGATGAAATGAACTTACAGATTGGACTGATGAGATGGACTGAAAAAAATGAACTGATCAGATGGACTGAAAAAATGGACTGATGGAATGGACTGACAGAATAGAATGATGAAATGAAGTTACAAAATGAATGGACTGATAAAATGAACTGACAGAATGGACTGGTAGAGTTAACTGACAGAATGGGACAACTGACAAAATGGAAAGATGAAATGGACTGATAAAATTGTTTGAAAGAATGGACTGATTGATAATGGAATGATGAAATGGACTGAAAAATGGATTGAAAGAATGGACTGAATAAATGAACTGAATAGATGGACTGATAAAAGATACTGACAGAATGGACTGATACATTGAATGTACACAATCCGCTAGTTTTGGAAACACATATTCAAAAATTTCCTCTTCTGTGATTGGTTGAAAATCTGGAAAGTCCAGATTACTTTACGCACTAGTGCGTAAAGTATTTTAGGCACTCGTGTGAGAATGGCCCATTTTAGAAACTCTATTCAGTGTGTAAAGAAGCACTTTTATAGCTAACTGTAGGAAAAGATATTTTTAACATCGAAATTATTGTTCTAAAAGTAGTTTGAGAGGTAATTAACCAAATTTACATAGATAAATACTTCCTAGTTTCTTCAATAATCAAATATATGTGAAAAAAAGGTAAAATGTAGCTTAACATGGGTTTTCAATAGGACACTTTGTAGTTAAACATGGAATGCTAGTACACGAAAATGTTACGTCAAGCGTAAGTAACTCCCTTTTTTCTATTCTTTATAATAATGTATATTATAATTTTGAAGCAATACGAGGAGAGGAGGAAGTTATTAGACATGACATTTCTATCAGATTGAATCTTGTAAATGAGTGATTGAGTCAATTTTTGCCTGTTAGACCATAATCAGTCCAGGTTATTAGAGACATTATTATTTTCTAATAACCTTGATAATCAGCCTTCAAAAAGGTGTTGAGTACAGCAGCTTTTGTCGTATCAAGAGTTTCTAGGGTTCTACTGCTGGATGCAGTAATGACAGCTTATTATGGGTACTATGAGCCGCTGCTCTCTTATGGCATTCTATTGTGGGGTGGTTCAAGGCATGCACTTCCTATATTTCGAGCTCAGAAGTAAGTCCTGAGGATCATGTTTAAAAAGGCTCCTCGTTTTCCATGCAGGTCTTTGTTTACAAGATACAGAATTCTTACTGTCCCAAGTCTCTACATTCATCATATAGCTTTCTACTCATATAAATTGAAGGATGATTGGGTAAGAGGAGCTGACATTCATCAGCACAACACAAGACACAGGAACACAATCAGAACCGAACAGCATAGGACCAATTTCTATGAACTAAATCCTAAATACATGGGCAAGAAAGTTTTCAATGTATTGCCAGGAAATATTAGGAATTCTCAGTCACTTAATTCTTTTAGGGCAAAGGTAAAGGAATGGTTACTTCCTTTGCTTATATGACTTCCACAGTCTATTCTAGAGGATAATTTGTATTCTTCAACTGCTTTTTGTTGCCATAAGTTCAAAATTAAAATGTGTCAACTTACTATTTTTCTTCTTGAGTAGGGAATACTTCCCAAATAGCTAATTAATTATAAATAGGTACTTAATTTTTTTTATATGCTGTGATTCTTATTTCAATTTTATAATATTGCATTGATTTGATGTTAATGTGGAACATTTGTTTGTATGTTGTATTTTTCATTGTATGATATTTATCTATTGTATGACAATTGTCAATTCTGTATTAACTTACTGATCATGACAAATAAAGAAAAATGAAATGAAATGAAAAAGTTGGCAAAAATATGGAAAAATTTATCTCAGCTGGCTGCTTTACTAATGGCCACATTATGATTACACACTTTCTACAGTATAGATACACACTAGCGATCAATAACATCCAAGCAATTTGTTACCACCACAAGAACCCACCTGCAGGTTATGAGGTTTATTGCCCATTTTGCGTATCTCGGCCATGTTGCGCAACTGTTGCTGCACAAGTGTGCACTCAAACAGAACGAGCATGACCAGTGTGAACAGCGAGTAGTACCAGTACTTGTCCAGACACCACAGGCCGACACAGAACAGCTGGAACACGAAAAACGGCGCTGTGGCGCGCTCTTTGAACAACTCCATGAACTCGGGCACTACCATGTCTAACCTGAAACATTCAAATAGATCTTGAGTTAACTTATACACATTATTGAAATTAGTAAGATTCCAAGTGCTTTCCTGTGTTACTTATTTCTCAGCTATAGTCTGTCCAAGCAAAGAAGACCCTCTGGCAAGATGGGAAAATGACTCCAGCTCGGTCAATATTGGGTCATGTATTATAAATTTGGATCCAAATTGTAGAGCGGAATATTTCCTACGATTGAGAGCAAATCAATAATTTTTGAACAAATATTGACCGAGCTGGAGTCATTTTCTCATCTCGCCAGAGGGTCTTCTTTGCTTGCACAGACTGTATGATGTCTCTTGTAAGTGATGTAGAGCATCTATTGTCTCTTTTGAATTTCAAAAACATCAAGCTAAATGACATGTCTAATAGAAGAAAAAACCCCAAAGCTTTACTATACCTCATTCACGATTACCCCGGGAAATATTTATTTATTTATGTTACAAATGACACTGACATTGAGAGATGAAATACTAAGGTAATTCTTGTGATATTCTATCTTTCAAATTTATAATATTATGATACAGTCCAAAATGTACGTTATACTATGTTCAGTTATGAAATGTAATGAAATGAAAAAGTTTTATTCTCAAAAAGAAACATGTTACAATCACTTGAAATGTAATATACAATAATTCCATAGAATAATACTCCCCACCTAGAAACGAGTCTGTGTGTGGGGAGGGTCGTATACAAAATATAAATAAGTTTGCAAAACAACTGAGGAAAAAAATATATACAGTAGGTAATTCAATACTTATTCGTCTAAAATCACACAGTAAAGGAATATAAATCATGTAATGTGAACAAAATTGTAGTTTTAATAAATCATATTTGAGCAGTAACAGTAAAATTTTTAGAACCTTTCAAAATAATGTTATCCAGCAGTATAAGAGTGAAGAGTAATAGGAAGATTTTCTAGATTATAGAAAAAAAGGCAAAGGAGAAACAGTAATTTACCCTAAGTATAAGGAGACCTTATTAATTCTTCGCTGGCCTCATTACCAATGCCAAGCTATGTTTCTTCACTTCTCAATTTTCAATGCAAACCCTTTCAAACATAGAATTTTAAATCAAGATAGATTGAGCACCAAATAAAATAACGGAACTACACTTAAAACTGTGAAATATTGGTTCAAATTTTGATCTCAAATTGTAGGAAACAATTTGGTATACTATTGAGACAACATTTATAATTATTGAACAAATAGTGACCAAGCTGGAGTCATTTTCCCACCTTGTCAAAGGGTCTATACCTAGATTCAAGATTTTATTTGCCATAAAATAAAAACAAAGTTTACAATAGGCATTGTCATATTACAATAATACAATTCATAGTATAGTCAATACAATTGAATTCATCATATTGGCAATATATACATAATACAAAACAATATGGGGAAAATTACTCAAGCTCGGGCAATATTGGTTCAAAAATTATCAATTTGATCTCAAATTGTAGGAAACAATTTGGTATACTATTGAGACAACATTAATAATTCTTGAACAAATATTGACCAAGCTGGAGTCATTTTCCCATCTTGTCTATACCTAGACTATACCTAGGGCGTAGTCCTATTTAGAGATTCAATTTTCGATTCTTTTTCAACCATTTGAGGACATTATCTTCTACATTTTGAGCCCAAATGCGAAATTTCCCGTCAATGGCTTTCAATTTAGACGCATAATGGTATTTTTCTCGGTATATAAACTTAGTAAGCTCAAAGAACTAAAGGTGATGAAATTCCTCAATGTCCACTGAACATAAAAAAGTTATATGAAATAGAACACACTTTTTGAGCACTTCAAAAGACACTTAAGCTGAAAACAATGAGCTATAGTTTGCAAGTATTACTGTTGATACTTTATAAGTAAAGTATAGTATTAAAATCTTTGAAAAACATCTGTTTAACCGTTTTGTGAATTCATAATTAAAAGTTAAATATTCACAGAAGTTTTTGTTTTTGACATTTTGTGTAAACATGACGCATATCAAATGTAGTATATGAATTGAATTCATTTTTTTTTTGGAAAGAATTACATGGATACATTTTCTTGATTAGATTCTTTAACGCGTTTCTTCATCATACACACTAATTCATGCTTGCATTGCCAACAATAAACAGTTTGATTGCTCACATCTGTACAAACAACAGTAGTTACAATTAAAACAGACTTCAAAATCAGTTACTACTGATAAAAAGTTGATTGATTCAGAATTAGTACCTACTCAGATACAGCCTATACAATCTAAGAAGAGATTGGGGCAAGGTAGGGGTAGGAAAATGTTTCCAGCTTGGTCAATATCGGTTCAAAATTGATCAATTTGGTCTTAGAATTGGACCCGCCCCCTGGCCCCCGTCAGTATCAGCAGTTTCAGTGAATCAAACAGGCTCGCTTCGCTCGCCTGCATAACCTCTGTCAGTGTAAGCTGAGACAAACAGGCTCGCTTCGCTCGCCTGCAAATTCCGTTCAGAAGGGATTCAAAATTCATTGAACACAGCATTTCTAGACCTAATCTGGACCTGTTCACCAAATTTCGACATTTTCTACCAATTTATTCTCGAAAAATCCAAGAAAAACTCTGGAAATTCCGAAAAATAGTAAAACGCTAATATTGAGCGTAACCTTGCGAACTATATCGGACATAGTTTGAAACTTGATTCAATATCTTCCAAATTAGTTTATCTATAATCTCACTGAACCATTGAATTTACAGTAAGGATTGGTCGTATCAAGGCGAAAGATATGCAACCCGCAATACATCTACAATTTTGAAAAACCTGATTACTGGCGTATCTTGAACGGAATTCAAAAATATTTTAACACAACATTTCTAGACCTTATCTGAACCTACCTACCAAATATCAACAATTTCTACCGATTGGTTCTCGAAAAAATTGAGAAAACGCCGGAAAACTATAGAAAAACTTAAATATTTGGCGTATCCTTGAAAAGTTTTTAAAATCCTTTCTTAGCGCGCGTCTAAACGTCCAACTGAACATGCCTGCCAAATTTGAACGCATTCGCTTCAGTGGATTTTTAGTTCTGGTGATGAATGAATCAGTCAGTCAGTCAGTGCCATTTCGCTTATATAGATATAGATAATTTCGAAGCAATACCAAGAGAGGATATATATTTTTTAATTCAATGAAAAATTTATGGTATCAAAAATGACAGATAAACATGAATCTTGTAAATGGGTGATTGAATCAAGATCTGTCTGATAACCTATATAAATGATGAATGATTTTTATTGCTTTTAAGCCATCAAATAAGTTACACCAATTGGTTCATCAAAGTTACAAGGTACTAAAATTGATTTGTAATAAATATAGAGTTCAGTATCAAAATACAGAAATAACAGAAATATTCCGCGCAATCTAAGTTGACTGTTTTTCTCTTCACCCGGGAAATAGCTGCGTTGCCCGATTGTGTGAAATTGGAACATCTTCAAATTCGCGATTAAACCCCATATCTAGACGTAGAATTTTATCCTTGATATGCCAATAGTATTAAAAAAGTTCCTGGGTAGAAGGATTCAAAGGAAATTTGATTTTTTTGAAAAAAATTTAAAATCGCGAAAATATTACTTTCTTTTGTATATCACTTCTCTCACAATCATGGGTTGTAGTAAAAATAAAGTTTGCTATATCAAAATGACAAGGAGAATTCGAGCTTTCTAATGGATTTTGAAATTTTCTATATCCGACCAATAATTATGTTTCAATTAATGAATATGTTTGTCAAAGTCGAGTCTATTCGAACAGAAAACATGAAATTTTCGATGATCTAGAAACTTTTTTGTTTGAGAAGATAAGTGGGTGGTGAAAGCGAGAAAGTTGTTCAAAAACAATTGAAATTATTTTTCCAAATGTCGAAAATAGTCGGAAGATCGTAATTTGGCCTCTCAAGAGTTTCAATGTAAGGAGAGCGGTATATGCATGAATCATTGTATGTTGAAGATTGGAGTTATTGAAGCTAATCGACTTGGATATTCGAGCTGGTTTATCATAAAAATAGTGGGTTTCAAAACACCACGTGATTTTTCCGAAGCTACGCTGTCACTTTTAACATTCAGTTGAATGTGTTTGTGTTAGAAGTTTCAATTTCACGCAATATGACTATTTCTCGGGTGGAGGGGGTTTTCGTCAACTTAGATTGCGCCAACTATAAGTTAAACCGGATAATATAATAATCAACACATTTAAAAAATTGGCAAAAATATGGCGTTCGACGCGGAAAATTTTTGTCTCAGCTGGCTGTTATAGGGGAACGCTACACGCCAATGGCAACACTATTATTATACAGCCTCTATACTTTACACTATAACGATTCATTTTTCATTCATTAAACTGCAAGGTAATTATAGTATTATTTATTGCGTTCGCTTGTTAGCATGGTTTTGAAACTCACGTATTTTTGCCGTATTTCTGTTCGGCATATGCAACGTCGGCATCCTCCTGGTATCCCTTCCACTCCATGTAATGGCGAAAGCTGCGATCGGCCGGAAACTCGAGTCCGCGAAACTGTTTCTTGTCCTCGTCCCACACGTACTTTGTCTTTTGGAACAGGAACCACACCTGCGTCGATTTTGTCGTTTCGTCCTGTCAACGAAATTATTCACTTACTAGCATGATTTAAACAGAAAAATAATTACATTTGCACTAATAATACGTTTAATAATTAGTACAATTTAAGACCCACCACAATTAAGAACCTAACCTATCATACTAACATTGAAACTATTAGAAGACAACTCATATATTTAAGCACTAAAATTATAAATAAATTGAAAAAATTATTCAAATTCAGATTTTTTTTATTTCCACATTTCAAAAAATGCTTAACTAAGTCAATAACATATCAGGTAAAAAATAACAGCCTAGGGACAAATCAAAATCATAATTTCGTCAACAATTCGTGCTTATTATAATGGAATTTTCTCCACAATACCCGATTCACGATGACTTATTGCGTGTGTCAAATTAAAAAACTATTAAACATTTGAATCTCCGTGAATCATTTCAAGAATTACCACAATTTCCCATCGAGGATAATATTATTGAGGTTATTTTGCCGGTGGAACATCCTTTTAGGACTCCCCACCAAATATGGCATACGATAATAATAATAATAATATTGCGTGTGTGTGCGTGTAAGTATGGAGTAGCTAACTCAGCCACGACAAAACATAGGCAATAAACGGCTTAGCATAGACACGCCATAGCATTGATAATGCGTATGTGTGAGTGTGACTCGTTAGGACAGTGACGCAACAGTGTTTGTCAACGCAACAGTAGCAGCCCTGTTTGTTTACTTTTTCTCAAGTAATCGTGAATGAGGTATAGTAAAACTTTGGGGTTTTTCTTCAATTAGACATGTCATTTAGCTTGATGTTTTTGAAATTCAAAAGAGACAATAGATGCTCTACATCACTTACAATACAAGAGACATCATACAGTCTGTCCAAGCAAAGAAGACCCTCTGGCAAGATGAGAAAATGACTCCAGCTCGGTCAATATTTGTTCGAAAATTGCTGATTTGGTCTCAATCGTAGGAAACATTCTGCTCTACAATTTGGATCCAAATTTATAATACATGAACCAATATTGACCGAGCTGGAGTCATTCTCCCATCTTGCCAGAGGGTCTTCTTTGCTTGGACAGACTATACTAAGGATCCATAAGTTATCCACTGTCAGTTCGATCATCCAACGATTTGCCTGTCGGTTTACAGCCATTTTAGACTGCTGGTTTTTCCGCCCACTTGAACTTTTCGACTGTCACAGACCAAACTGTCATTCCGAACGGACAGTGGATGAGAACCCTAGCGTCAGTTATAAAAAATAGGCATTCAAATTAGATTTTTCACATTCTTAATATTGACATTCGGTGAGCAGTTGACAGGAATGAGCAGAAATCACTGGCGGCTCGTGCCCACGGAACAGGTGAAGTGCTGTACAGTAAAAGATACAGGCACTTCACCTGTTTCGTGGGTACGAGCCGCCAGTGGCAGAAATTACAGTCATTTTCGGACCGCCAGTTTAGGTGATGCCTGCTAAAGTTCAATTTTCTCAAACTTATATAACTTGGCATAATTTCATCAGTTACTGTAGTATAGTACACATTATACGGATATCAACGACCAACTGAAAATATTACCGAATTGAATGAATGAAACTCAACTACTTGCCTTATATCGACAGAGTTTAACCAATTCAGACGACCCATTATTAGCGGTTGGAACCACCTTGGCAACTTGAGCATCTTGAGGTGACGATGCCTGAAAATTGACAAAAAATATTGGATTATTTCAAGAAAAAGTTGAGCACAGATACATTGATGACACTATTATTCAGAATATAAGGAGAACTAATAGTAAGTTATGTAAATAATAAGATAAAACAAGGCTTCCAAATTAGATCAATCTGGTAAATAAAATGGAAAAATCAAACACCCTTTTTTTAAAAACTTTATAAGTATTATCAATCTGTTTTAATTGGATAGGCATTCTTCATTTCACTGAACTAATTCGTACGGAACGTTTACTTCTTATACAATTGTTAATATTCATTGATGTAATGTACATTTTATTATACACAATTTATTAACATCCAATCCATCCATTCAGATTGTATAAGGATTGTTGAAGCTCTCAAAATTGTCGTTACATAGATCTCGACTTCTTGGGTCCTACAACTCTGGCCTCTGGGATGTAACTTTGGATTTATCTCGAGTACCGCGAGGCCAAAAAAGGGCACTTTTGGGTTAGTAGACAAGTTCACTATCCTCCTCTCTTTCTCAGAGTATTCTACTGGCTTTCAAAGGACACAAGCGTATAATTTATAAGATTCCTACTTCTCCATGTTAGGCTACCTAGACTACCCACTACATGGTTAAATATTGACCAGTACATGGTAATAATTACCCGTGGTAGATTCCTATGATTCAGATGTTAGATGCCAAGCTATGAGAAGCCAAGAACTAAAATAGTCCTTAATCAACTATCATATAATAAGTTAATGATAAATTGAATAAAATTTTGATTCAATTTAATGCGTTACTGAACCCATGATGGTTTCTCAACCACATTCAAGATTTAATTTATCTATACTATTGAAAGTTTACAAATGTAGGCTCAACATTCCTCGAGAATGGTTGCCTTATCAACCATGAGTCCATGGGGAAGTACCCTATGACTCTGACACAGTCTGTCTGGTCTGGTTTCTCACCGGTCAACAACGAAGAGTATGATGGTTTCTCAACCACATTCAAGTATACTCAAGTATACCAAGTAAGAGAGTTGGTTATTCTAAAATTTATTCACCAACCAATACAACTCAATTCGATACACACAGCAGAGTGCATCATTTATGAATATGATACAAAATTGCTTCAATACAATAAAATTTATCTTGACAATAATTTCAATTGAATAACAATTTGGAATGAAATCATGTGATGTGAATATAACAAAACACAATTCATTTTTCACATGATAAGGGAGTGATCACTGATAGGAAGTAGGTGACTTAACCTAAAACTGTTGTACTAAGTAGCATCAACTAAACTAAGAGAGAAGTAGATTAAGTTAAAGAATATTGATAGGTAATAGATGGAAAACTACATAAAATACTAACCTTACTGCAAGCAAGAAAACATTGCACGTGTACAGACCAATAACAGCAGAGGCAGCTGAGAATTTGAAGTACTGCTATCACACAGATACCTAATGTGCCGGCTTCACTGAACTCATCCAAACCATAAACAAACGTCCATATATAAAGCCAAATTCCATATAAAAATACAAACGGTAGAATCGTCCCATGATAAATTAAAGGTCTAGGTATATGTAAAGAAACAGATTGCACAAGATCATCAATACATGGAACCACCGCCATTTTACCTATTTACCTACTCGACAGTCGAAACTCGACTACTCTACTCGTAGTCGTAGTCAAAATCAAAAGTCAAGTCAGAACAGAAGATTTCATGGCAGAGAGGCGGGAAGGCGACACTTTGTACCAACGATATTCTGTGACACTTTTAGTAAAAAAATGGTAAGGATTGTCGTTTTACGCAGCCGACAGATTGTACTGTTTGGTACTGTGGTACAGAATATCGTTGGTACACACACATTCGGGTAGTGTAGGAATTTAAAATGGTACTGGATGTCACTGCACACAAACGACAGATTGTGATAGCTCAGGAATGTGGTACAGAATGTCGAGAGCGGAAAAAATAAAAATTATCACAGAATGTCGTTTTAGGAATGGTACAGATTGTCGGTGGTACATCCCAGAGAGGCCATAATATGTAAAAGGATGGCAGCTCTGATTGACACTAATTGATATATTTTTGATTGTAGGCTATTTTTATCAATATTTGAGTAAAAAAATAATTTTGATCTTCTCCACCTGAAACACTCTCTATTTAAGCAAAATTAAATATGATGAGCAGATGTTAACAGCTGATTGTGTCGTCTGTCATTATTATTATCATGATAACAATCATTATTTGAGGTTGGTTTTGACATAAAAGTCTGCGAGATTTTCCTTACTACATAGCGGTAGGGGAAGCGACTTCCCCCTCCACGACAACACAGTGGAATCTAGAATGACAAGTTGAGCTGCGCAAAATTGGATGTGCCGTGTCAATACGTCTTTCGTTCACACGCAGTGTTGCCAATAGCTATGGCCGAAATTACCCGTAAAAATTGACGGAATTCCCCGCAACTACCCGGAATAATCAGTCAAAATCCCCGGAAATATTATGTCTTTTTTTTAAGAAAAGAACATGATTATTTAATGTTACTCCTACAGACAAGTAGACTTGAATAATATTTGACAACTGTAGCCCTATGAGTCAGTGGCGGATCCAAGGGTGGCAGTTGCCCCCCCCCCCAGAGAATCTGAGGACAAAACATTGTGTATTTATTTCTAAAAACGAGTGCCACTGGCCACACAGAAAATAACTTTATACTGGGGTTTTAAAGAGGAATGTGCAATACTTCTGGGGCTTATTCCTTACACCAATTAGAGAAAAAAAGTTCCATGGGACTCACACCTAAGAATGCTCTAATACCAAGATAACAACGGCAAAAAATTTATATATTTGAATGAATATCAATTTTTCTAATTCTTGAGCCTTTATTTAGGTTCTTAAATTATCAAATCCTATGTAAAATCAGCTGCGGAATTAAAGCTGACCCAGGCAAGGAGCATAGTGTGGGAAGTTGTAAACTAAAATGTCACATTAGACAGTGGATTAGAGCAGCAGTCAATGTTTTTAATGAAGTTAATAACACTCAGCTCTCTAGTGCCAAGAAATTCTGGCCCAACTGTACTTGGTATCAGTAGCCTCCATAGTTAGCCAAAGAATAGAAGATAATCAAAAGAATGGAAGAATCTTTCATACAGAATAGAACAAGGAATAGAATTACTCTCAATTATCTCTGATTAAGCAAAACAAATATAAGACAGAATACTCTCTAACATCCATATAATTATTGTCTCATTGACTGTGAACCAGGTGTTCTCAGTTCTGTGTTACCTATCCAAAGCATTCAAGAGCTAATGCAACCCCAAATGTAGCCAACCAATCATCACTCAGAAATGAAAATTTTAAACTTTGGTAAGTATACAAAACTAGCCAGCAGGCTCACTTTGCTTGCCTTCTCTGCCTAGCCAGGGGGCTCCGCCCCCTGGACCCCCGACAGTATCAGCAGTGTCAGTGTGTCAAACAGGCTTGCTTCACTTGCCTGCATAACCTCTGTCAGTGTAAGCTGAGACAAAAAGGCTTGCTTTGCTCACCTGCAAATTCCGTTCAGAAGGGATTCAAAACGTATTGAACACATCATTTCAAGACCTAATCTGGACCTGTTCACCAAATATCAACATTTTCTGCCAATTTGTTCTTGGAAAATCTAAGAAAAATTCCAAAAAATAGTAAAACGCTAATATTGAGCATAACCTTGGGAATTGTTTGAAACTTGTAACATTGTTTGAAACTTGATTCAATATATCCTTAATTACTCCATCTATATTCTTGCTGAACCATTGAGGATTGGTCGTATCAAGGCGGAAGATATGCAACCCACATCTACAATTATTAGATATCAGATATACATCTACAATTTTGAATACCTGATTACTGGCGTAGTCTTGAATGGATTTCAAAAATATTTTAACACAACATTTCTAGACCTTATCTGAACCTGCCCACCAAATATCAACATTTTCTACCGATTGGTTCTCAAAAAAATTGAGAAAACGCCAAAAAACTATAGAAAAACTCAAATATTTAGTGTATCCCTTAAAATTTTTTAAAATCCATTCTTAGCGCGCGTCTAAACGTCCAACTGAACATGCCTGCCAAATTTGAACGCATTTGGTTCAGTGGATTTTTAATTCTGGTGATGAATCAGTCAGTCAGTCAGTCAGTCAGTGCTATTTTGCTTATATAGATATAGATACCAGAATCCCCACACAAAATAATAATATTACTGAAAAACTCTTCTTGGAAGAGTGTAATACTATAAAATATCATTAGCAATAAAAATGAAATTTATTATAAAAAAATACACGGAAAATTTGAAAACCCAGAAAAATAATGGAATCATCTTCAAAACTCCGAATGCCAGTAATGAGACAAAACTGAAATTACCCGATTTATGATAGGATACCCGTTTCATCTGGTGTAAATCCCCGGAAATACCCGCAATTTTCAATTACCCTCAAAAATCCCCGAAAATCGGGGAAAATCATTGAGCTATATACAAAATTGGTATATAGCTCAATGGGGAAAATACCCGCTTTTGGCAACACTGCCAGTAAACGACGTTAGGGCGAAGGCCGGCTGGAGAGACACTCACACTCACTCAAGTCTGCCAGTAAAGCAGAGGAACGCAGTTCAAGTCAAGGACAGAGTATCCGGCCTCTCTCTGTGAAAGAGAGGGACATGTAGTAAGAAAAGTCTTGCAGACTTTAGTTTCTGGCTTGTTTAATGTTTACAACAATATAATTAATTATTTTAGTAGTTTAATCTGTAAATCTGTAGTAGTTTATCAGTTCTCATCCTTCAAAGTAAAATAGATGTATAAAATAATTTTTATTTCTGACAGGAATAATAATATAATATTATTATAAAATGTTATAATAATATTTATAATTTATTTTAATAAAATTTCACATGATTGTAAATTATTATTATTATGTTCCACTGTTTAACATCAGCTTGTGTTCTAAAACGGCACATTAATATTTGGATTAACCGATTAAGCCTGTTGAACTTACTTTGAAGACAAGGTCAAGAACACAACTGAAAAAGTCGGACTGCTACATCCGTTGCCGTTTGTTTATGACAAAGAATAATATTATTATTATGACAATGACGATAGATTGATTTCGATAATAGAGAAAGTATTCTTTGGAACTTGTTATGCACACACACATCCATCTTCTTTGTTACTTACCTGTAGTCTGACCAAGCAAAGAAGAGCCTCTTGCATGATGGGAAAAAGACTCCAGCTTGGTCAATATTGATTTTAAAATTATCAATTCGATCTCAAATTGTAGGAACGATTTGATCTACTATTAAGACCACATTTATTATTCTTCTACAAATATTGACCAAGCTGGAGTCATTTTTCCATCTTGTCAGAGGCTCTTCTTTGCTTGGTCGGACTGTACTTATACTTGTTACCGGTACTTCTTTTGTCTTCGCCGCAGTCTGCTGACCGGGGAATCGTCATTGTCCCTTGAGCGGGGTTCACCAGGGCACTGGCTGCTACCTGAGGTGTGTGTAGGTATGCTCCTCAATATATTCGGCAACGGTGTAGTAGGGCCGGTCCATTAAGTACCTCTTCAAACATCTGGCGAACATTTTGAAATTCAACTGCGTTACTGGATTGTCTCTCCTAGTGCGCAAGGGTGTGTTCATGTCGGACCTTCGATCATCGATTACAGCTCTGCTTATATCAGTTGTACATGCGTTATACAATACTTATTTTCTCTTAGGGCTAGGTACTGTATTAGTTAAAACTTGAAATAATTGAAATGAAAAATACTTTTTAAAAAATTCTCTCCGGCAGCTGGCGGTCGGAAAGAGTGCATTTCAAATGCAATTCTATGATAGCTCAAATCATATGACTTATAATGAGCTATTCAGGGTATGAATTCAAAAGTGCCGTTTTCGAAAAACCCATGAAAACACCATTTTTGGCAAATTATTGGCCATTTTCTCCGCCATTTTTGATTGGATTTTTTTCGTTGATGGCTCAAATTGTAGGGCATAATAGGGATATTATACACACCAATTTTCAAAACGATCAAGTTATTGGCCGATTTGTAGTGATTTTTCTAAACTTTCATCCCCCAATTTCAACCCCTACCCTTGAACCAATTTGGCTGGTTAATGAACTTGACCGAGATATTAACACTATAATGATTTTTGTGCAAAATTTGGTCGCTCTCCGACAAGCCCTTCGGGAGTTATCGTGTTCACAAGAATCTGTACATATATAAATATATATATAGAGATATAAGAATCTGAACGGACATCAAATTCGTGTTCTAGGGGCTCAGAAACGTGTAAAAAATATATCACATCATAAATTTTCGATTGTCAGGGCAAGACATTTTTTCGAATGAATTTTTTCGAATGAAATGCACTCAAAGGGTAAATTACTTAGATTTTAATTATTTCAAGTTTCAATGCGTTATACAATACAATACAATAAGACGCTCCTTGACGAAGTGGGTGGCTTGCATTGTTTCGGTTCGTAGCTGGTGGAGGATTTTTTTATTGACAAATCTCTAGAAGGCCGGGGCTGGAAATTGCGAGTTAGTGGACATCCCGCTCTACAGGACGCTACCGGATACGAGATGGATTACTTCCGTAATCGACTGAAACGATGGATTAAAAATGGTAAAACTTCGATTAAAAAAGGGTTTAAACTTCGGTTAAAAATCGGTAAAAACTTGGGTTTGTCAATTTTCTAGAATCTTTTACACGAAGCCTTCTCCTTGCTTCAAGGTTCCAAGGTTCCCTTGCTTCATGGACCGACACCATCTTGCACGTCTGGAACCCTGTTGCCGTTTTTATGGTGCACATAATTATGATTTATAAATCTACTGAGAAGAAACACTCCCGAGAAAATTCTATGTGGGAGATGCCATCTAACTTCAAAATTTTAAATGATTTCTTTTGCAATAATTAAGAATGATAAATGAAATAAAAAACTATGCTAGCAAACGAACTTAGAATAAGGTTGAAATTAATTAAAAAGAAAAGACTAATAATTAAAAATATTTGCAATTGTGTTTGAATGCAACAATTCAATAAAAAACTAACAGACAATGTATTACAATATACATACATATTTCTATAGTTCATTTGCGACTGGACCATGTCTACAATTGTGCAAAATGGACCGATATGCGAATCAGTATGGCGGTGGTTTGGCTTGTGAGAGAAGTTGACAGTAATGTTTGTTCCGTCGATTGTTTGATTGGCAAGATAAGACTTTCAGAGTAAGTTGGGGTGGTTTCGCAGAAAATATTACTGAAAAATAAATTACTGGTGCTCCTGTAAGGATCATTTTTTTCTCATTTTTAGTGCGATCACACGAGATCGTTTCCAAGTCAAATTGATCAATAACATTCGGTACGTCATCGAAATAAGAGACCACAACGAAATTGGCGGCAGGAAAATCTTTCTTATTAATGTTCAGCTCTGTCTGGACAGTCTGAAAGCGGTCTGTAGTCGGAAGCGACATCAGCTAAACCTTTCTACTCTCTTAGACGGCCTTCAGACTATCCTGATAGAGCTGAGCACCAATAACAGAAATTTCCCAACAGTCAATTTCGCTGACGTCTAAAATAAACGAAACTTTACCAATAAGCGTTAATATGGTAAAAAGTATAATTAATATAATCTTCATTACAGTAGGTATAATTTATTTTAAATTACAAAACTGAAAGAAAATTACAACACTTAACTAGGACTAGGTTTGTTTCTGCACATAAGAGAAATCCTCCTTGATCGTTGGATGGACTTTCCCTTGAATTTCGAATCACTGTTTGGTAATATTTCATGTGTGTAATCATATCTTGCGCAATCTCTGAAAAGAATTGGAAAAATAATATTAGGCTTTCTACGTTTTCAAAGGCTTTATACCAGAACAAATTTTTCATCCAATGTGATAAATTACAAGTCAAGAGAAATTTTTCTTCAGAAAATGTGATTAATTTTTTTTTCTATTCAATTGTGGTTAAAAATAAAAATTTTATCTATTTTAATTAAAAGTATTTCTGTTGAAGATAAAACCAACAGCCCTCTAATTTTTATTGATCATCTAAATTTTTCATTGATCGCTATGCTATGGTTGGGAAACTTAGCTGTTTAGCAGAAATGGAAGCAACAAATCCTATCTAGGCTAATACTATTTTATTGATACTAGATGTTGATGAATATTTGTGTATATCAATGGCTCAACAGCCCATGAAGGGCTTGGGCCTGAGAGTTGATTACCAGTTTCATATCCACTCCTCTACACAGCACAGGTGAATAATCATCAACCAGGATAGAGGTAACGTGTAGTTAGTCATTCCACAAATGATAGATGGTTATGTGTTAGCACGTTGATCCTCTCAAGTCTCAACCATAAGCTAGCTTGATAAATATACGTACTAATTATCAATTTCAAGTATGGTCCTTCAAGTATATTTCAGTCAAGTTTTCAGTTAGTTTTCTATTGTCATTTTGAATATTCGATCAGCCTCTCGACAATAATCTACTCAGTCTGTCAGATCTTAATCTATTCGACTAAAACTATCTAGTTTAATCACACCTTTCAAGTCCTTTGTATGTACTCGCCTTCGATATGGTTCTATAGCCTGTTCAAGCAAAGAAGGCATTCTGGTGAGATTGGAAAATGACCTCAGCTCGATCTAAGGTTATTACAAGAAGGTTATTCCATAACTGCCTGATATCGGGCAAAATGAAAAACGAGTGGAGAGACAAGAATTTAACGTATTTCAGATTAGAAATTCTAGTACCATGCGCATGCCTTAAGAGTGGGTGATAGTGGACGGCAAACTGCCGAACGGCAAAATCAAGCCCCATGAGAACAATGTAATTTTTATCAATCTCTTGGAGCAGATAGAGCCTCTATTTATGGACAGAATTTCACGTTCTTTATGTCATTGCAAAGAGAATTTAGTTCTCCAGGGGCGTTACTTTTTACTTTTTCGATTTTTAGTTTATTTTAATAATTATTGCATAATTAATTACTAAAAAAGTATTGAACTGTAATTATTGAAATGAACTAAAAATCGAAAAAGTAAAAAGTAACGCCCCTGGAGAATTAAATTCTCTTTCCAATGACATAAGGAACGTGAAATTCTGTCCATAAATAGAGGCAATATCTGCTCCAAGAGATTGATAAAAATTACATTGTTCTTATGCGGCTTGATTTTGCCGTTCGGCAGTTTGCCGTCGACTACCACCCACTCTTAATTTTTTTTAGCGAATGATATGTTGTTGATCTAAGCTACGTTATTTTTTGGATCCCCCACAACTTTTCTAGTTTCCGATAATCGGAATAACCTTGTCTTAAATAACCTTGAGCTCAGTCAATACTGGTTTAAAAATTATAAATTTTTTCTTTGGGTAGTTGTGAAATTGATATTGTGGTAGTTATACATAATAAATGAAAAGACAAGATGTTGTCAAACCACTGATTTATTAGAAAATCGAGATACCGGTTTCGATTGTTACACCATTATCAATCTAACTAAAATCCAGAAACTAAACTAAAATGCTGCTCTGTATTCTAAGTTTCAGATAATGGTGTAACAACCGAAACCGGTATCTCGATTTTCTAATAAATCAGTGGTTTGACAACATTTTGTCTTTTCATTCAAGATAAATTTCGTCTCAAAATGTAAAGCAGAAGGTTTGCTACAATTTTATAACCAAATTCATAATTTTTGAACCAATATTGACCGAACTGGAGTCATTTTCTCATCTTGTCAGAATGTATTCTTTGCTCGACCAGACACTTTCGAAAAGTTTGATGGAAAACATAATCAGGGGGTACAAAGAACACCCAAAATATTTTATTCAATTCAAATAATTCTCGGTGATTAGAGTAAAATTTGATAATACTAATGTATAAAGATATAATTTGATGTCATTGATATTGAAAAGGTAACAAAATAATACAAATATTATTTCATACACAGAATACTCACTTCATAATATACAGAGATCTACGTTTTAGAAGGACATCGACAAATACATTTTTATTTTTTTCATGGACTAATCGCATCACAGAATCCGATAGCAGACTGAGGCCGGCAATCGTATTACCACAAAACTGCAACAAAAATAAAATTGATATTACAGTAATAGAGAAATTTACCAACAAATATAGTTTCAGTGACCTTTAGTTAGTTTCAATACAGTAATTCAGTAGAAATAATTATTTTTCAGTGAAGTCCCTCGATTTATATAAATATTTTTGTAAATTTCATTGAAACTGGTGCATCAGATTAACCCAAGGCACACCGGATTTCATGAAACCTGAAATGCGTTTCAATGAGATCCATTAAGCACCACTCGGGGTTAATATTACGCATTGATTTCACATAAACTAGGATTTCACATTTTATTAAATACGATATAATAAAAAATACTAGATATTGTCAAACCATAGATCAATAAAAAAACGAAATACCTGTTTCGTTTGTTACATCATTCTTAATATCAAATTAATTGTGAGCTTAGAAACAGAAACCGGTATCTCGATTTCTTAAGAGTGGATGGTAGTGGACGGCAAACTGCCGAACGGCAAAATCAAGCCCAATAAGAACAATGTAATTTTTATCAATCTCTTGGAGCAGATAGAGCCTCTATTTATGGACAGAATTTCACGTTCTTTATGTCATTGGAAAGATAATTCAATTCTCCAGGGGCGTGACTTTTTACTTTCAAGTTTATTTTGATAATTATTGTATAATTAATTAACTAAAAAAGTATTGAACTCTAATTATTGAAAAAAACTTAAAATCGGAAAAGTAAAACGTCACGCCCCTGGAGAATTGAGTTCTCTTTCCAATGACATAAAGAACGTGAAATTCTGTCCGTAAATAGAGGCTCTATCTGCTCCAAGACATTGATAAAAATTACATTGTTATTATTGGACACAATTCTGCCGTTCGGCAGTTTGCCAACTAGTACTGCCCACTCTTAATTAATCTCTGGCTTGAAAATAATCTGTTATTTCTATAATATCCTCCTAAAATATCGCCTTCACTTCAACACATATATGTGGTATTGTGGTAGTTACCCATATTTAATTGAATGAAAGATTTGTCAAACCACCGATTTATTATTTAAATCGAGTTACCGGTTGCTACACAATTAACAATCTCTGGTAAACCCTGGAGTTGACAATTGTCTTGTCTTTTCATTTTACACTAAAACACGTTCCTTTGGTGTGCATCCTACTTGACTGTTACAGTACAGTTGCTAAATTTACATCAGCAGTCTATACAATGCCAATTGGCGAGGCAATTGTCATGAGACAACTGATGCCGGGCCAAACAGCTGATATTGTCAATTTGAGTTCTCATCAAGCCATGCCTAGTTGATGATTTTAAAATCAAAAGATTCAATACATACTTTACATCAGCTGTATATCTCAGGAGACAATTGTCATCAGACAGTTGTCTCGCCAATTGGCATCGTATAAACTAGGCCCAAGCCATATTCTTCAGATCTTCTTCTAAGCTTTTTCTTGCTCTACACTTATTGGATAAGTACTGTGTATTGGCCACTTGGTGAGAGAGGCCGCTTTGTGATCGTCAAGTTAAGTCCCGAACACTGTGGACTGCTCTTGGATGGGTGATCAGTATTTGGACAAGTACACATTGGCGAGGTGGAACCTACCCGTAAGTCTCCCCACCATATTAAAAGACATAAGCATATTTTTCCTACATTTATTGGGTCGAATTCACGCCATTTGTGAAAAAAGATTCAAATTTTGAGCACAGAGTTAACGCTAAATTTACAAACAACCGTTTTATCTTATGAGGAATTCAATGCTAAGACTTTCCCCACTGGTTCTAAGTGGTTGGAATCGTGTTTCATCTGATGTGAATTATTCAACAAAACAGCAATGAAGGCCAAAACCAGTCGATTATTGTACTAAAGTTATTTGTTTGTAAGATACACTGTATACAGGGTGTTTCAGGAGGAATGTGCAATACTTCTCAGGCTGATTCCTTACACCAAGTAGACAAAAAATTTTCATGTGACAAACCCCCAAAAACGCTTTATTGCCAAGATAACAATGGCGGAAAATTGAGATTTCAAAATATATAAATTTTTTAGAGGTTCTAAAATTATCAATCCCTATGTGAAATGTAACGCAATTTTTCAACAATAAGGGTTATAACTAGATAAATTATAAATTTATCTTAAAATTAAAATTTAAATTATAGATGAATAATAAATTTGTATTTTTTATGAATGGAAGTTGAAGAGAGTCGGATTCTAAAGAAAATTTTAAGTGGCGGCGAATATGTAAGTAAATCTTACCCAAATCTCAGGGATTGCGATCAAAAATCGCTACTAAGCTCAAATTTTCCACTTGAGCTGTAGTTTGTCTATTTTGCGATTTCTGATCAATATTTCTTAGATTTGGGTAAGACTAACACATTCGCCGCCACTTACTTCAAACTGGTTCAATTGAATTTCTCAGATAATTTTACATAGGAATTGATAATTTTAGAATCTGAGTAAAGCCTCTAAGAAAATTAGAAAAATTGATATATTTTAAAAATCTCAATTTTCCGCCATTATTATCTTGGCAACAAAGCGTTTTTGGGGGTTTGTCCCATGGAAATCTATGTCTACTTGGTGTAAGGAATCAGCCTGAGAAGTATTGCACATTCCTCCTGAAACACTCTGTACCGTATACTGTAAAGTATCTGAAATCAGAAACTTACTAATGAAACATCACAATGGCGGATTAAAAATCTCACTTTAACAAGCAAATTAAACTAATTGACTAAACTTTTCCATACTTACTCTTACGCTATCGATGTGGGGTTTTATGTGGCCCTTTTCAGACAAATCTAAAATGTGCACATGTCCCAGAGTTTGGTTTGTGTCGGGAAAAGCCAACTCTTTTATTCGATTCAAAATTATCGTATTCTGTTCATTCCACTGTAGTCTTTCCGTTTCTCTAAATCCATGAATTGCCTGGAAATTATTAATTGCTTAAACAATTATTCTGATTTATAGAAGAATCCAACTAGATTGTCGGTTGAATGTCAATTCAACAAGAAATGCCAATTTCCAGCTCAGTCAAGACATTCGCTGAGCGGAGCGGTCAGCAAGAGCATGATTTGGGCGGGGCGTATGCTGGGACGCACTTGAAGCAGCCCACGCGAACTAGCCAATCACAGCTCATATTGATGACAAGAAAAGAGCTGTGATTGGCTAATTCGCGTTAAGCCGCGTATCGACAGTCCGAGGCATGTGCCACGAATGCCTCGCAGTACAGTCTGGTGACGCAAAAAAAGTATAAACTCATGGCTGAGGCATATGTGTGAATATAATCTGCAATAATAAAAAATAATTATAATTATTAGTATATTATATATTATAGTATATAGTATATTATTATAATTATAATAAAAATAATTATAATAAACAATCTGCATTTTTTGTAACCAAAAATGTGAACACGCAAACAAATTGACTAGCGCCATCAAGTGGGAGACAAAGCAACTAAGCTCTGACAATTGATGATTTGGACTTTGGAGGTTAGTTTGTGCTCAATTAGTAGATAAAAATTCAAGGCAATGCTTATTATTGCCTATTAGAATCTTCTGCACCCAAATAGAATTCTTAATCCCAAAAATGAATAGGAATGGGGTACAATTTTGAGGTTAGTTTGTAGAATTGTTCGTTGTGCGTTGCGAGGCAACAGGCACTGCTCGCTGCGAATTGTATGCAGCGTTTGCCTCGCTGCTAGCAAACCCGGTATCGACAGTCCGAGGCATGTGTGGCACATGCCTCGGACTGTCGATACGCGGTAGGCAGGTATTACACGATAATATTTCTATGATCATAGTTGATCATATGGAAAGAGACAAAAATATGATTTCGTACTTTCATCTCTTTCCATATGATCAACTATGATCATAGAACTATTATCGTGTAATACCGGCCGTAGTTAGTAGACTAGTAGTAGTACTCTTTTTTTGTGTCAACAGACTGTACAGCGAGGCATTCGTAGCACATGCCTCGGACTGTCGATACGCGGCTTTACGTGCGTCCCAGCATACGCCAGGCCATACTGTCGAGTGTCAGCTCAACCGTCTTGCTCTCTTGCTTGAAGCTGTCAGAAAAATTCAGGGTTAGACCACACGCTGGGAAAATAATGGACTTATGACCAAGCAGATGCATTTGATTCAATGCTGAATAAGTATAGCCTACATTTTATCCACACAATCATACACGTTTGGCTACAGTTCTTTCTCAATATTATCATACAATAATATTCAAGTATTTACTCAATTTCTCTTAGGGCTACTGTTTTCGTTAAAACTTTGACTAATTAAAATCAAAGTACCCTTTTTTAAAAAATATTTTGATTTTTTTAGTTGAAAATTAAATTTTATTTAAAGTTTAATATCGTATATGATTAATTTTTCAACTTACTGGTAATCCAAAAATTGTTTCCCAGATTTATAGAACTGTAGCCCAGCATTTGAATATAGTATAATAGTAGCATGTGAAAAATAATGAGGCCAATTTTCCTAGGCAATGCACTTTGTATACTATATTACCAGAAAACGTAATAACTTTATTGTAAAGGAACTTTCTAAAGAAAAGTACAAACAAAGCCCAACATATATGGGTATCAAATTCATTATACGGTACTTGCCAGTTAACATAAAAAATGAAACTAGAAAAATGAAATTAGACGTTTTAAAAATAAACTGAAAAAGCACTTAATGGAATTAGAATTGCATAACTTTTAAGAATTTAATAATTTTAATACAGCTAAAGGTCTGTATCGACAGTACGAGGCACAAGGCATGTGCAGCGAATGCCTCAAGGTATAGTCAAGCAGAGAAGACCCTCTGGCAAGATGAGAAAAGTACTCCAGCTCGGTCAATATTGGTTGAAACATTATTGATCTGGTCTCAATTATAGGAAACATTTCGATCTTCAATTTGAAACCAAATCAATAATTTTTGAACCAATATTGACTGAGCTGGAGACTGGCGTAAGACTCTTCTTTGCATGAACAGAATATACCTGAGGCATTCGCGGCACTTGCCTCGCACTGTCGATACGGGCCTTAAGACTAAATTTTTATATTTTTCATATTTTATATTTTGTTAAAATGATATTTGAGACGCATTCGTGTACATTTCTGTGTATGTTTTGAATAAAGATAGATTGACTGATACTTGATAGTCTACTTACATTATCCCAATGATCGAATTCGTATCGAAGACGTTTCATGTATGGCTCTATTTCGTCAAGTATTGAGTTTTCTTCATCTTCAAGAATAAAATTATTTGATACCGTCATATTTGTTAACAGATTTTCTTTAATACTATCATCACAATCATCACTGAATGAGAAAAGATTAGAAATGGAGTGATCGTTTTCAGAACTGAAAGAGTTTGTTTTAATGTGAGTGTTTTCATCATTGTGAATAAATGTAGAGTAATAATTTGATTCTCCCAAGAAAGAACCTTTTAAAAGGTTGTGTTGTAAACTATTCACAACACATTTTAAATTGCAAGAAATGTATTTCAACATTCTATAGGAAATATCATAGCATACCAATTCTTCAAATTTCAAAACAAACACTACAATTACAAAGTAACCTCAAAAATATTTTGAGTCAATCAGCTGTCTTGATCTCGTGTGCAGTGTTGCCACCAGCACACCACCGTTACTGCAAAAATCCCTAGATTCAAGAAAATGAATCACTAGAAATCCTAAAAAAACGCCAGTCATGGGTTTTTATGCAGCTCCCTTTCAAATGCTAAAATAATTAACGTTTACCTTGAAGATGAAAAAA
Source organism: Sogatella furcifera (assembly GCA_017141385.1). Taxonomy (NCBI): domain Eukaryota; kingdom Metazoa; phylum Arthropoda; class Insecta; order Hemiptera; family Delphacidae; genus Sogatella; species Sogatella furcifera. Next base: position 144,046 of record CM029547.1, on the reverse strand, counting down.
TGGACTGATACTGTATAGTTTTATTATTGTAATTATTAGTCTATTGTTAGAAAATATTATGATTTACAATAATTTAAGATCAAATTTATAATTTTTGAACCAATATTAACCCAGCTGAAGACATTTTCCCATTTTGTCATGCTTTCTGCTGGTATCATGCCAGAATGTCTTCTTTATTATTTATAAAAATTTGATTAATAATTACATCGAAATAAGAGATCACACACCAAGGATATACAGTTTAACAACAATCAATTGAAATATGGTATTTATTCAGATGAAATAAACTGTACAATTTCAAAAAATTAAGATCGTGTGCTAATTTGAGAGCATTTCAACAATTGATACGTCATTAGAAAACTGATAATATTTCAACATAAATGTTTGTAGTTCTGTCTATTGCTGTCGCCTAAGCATTGGGCGGTTTCCTGACGAATGTAACATACTTATCATGTAACAGCTAATGTTAATTATGTATTGTCTATTAATTTCAAAAGCATCATAAATGACAACTCTAATTGACATCAGCTGTAGGAGCGCACAAGGAGCAGACAGAAGCGCCCTACTTTTTAGCGTCAGCAATATCAGTGTATCTGTGCCTTACCACTTTGCTGTGTTTAGAAAATAATAAATTATACAATAAAACCTTCACTGAAAAAGTTGGCACAAAATATACAAGTCGAATCACTCAAGGAAATAAGAATATTACGAATTACATGAAAAACGTTCATAAACAAAAAAATACCAGAATTGGGTAAGTTGGTTCATTTTTAAGAAGCTTGAGGAACTAAAATAAAGTTAGCTTCACATTAATAACGACAGTACAATATAATGAAAAATAGCCTACATCAACTTGGTAACGTTATTTCGTTTGCATAAATTACAATTTCAAAAACTTCATTTAGGCTATAGTTTACAATTTTGCTACTGATAATTCTAGAAATTATACTTGGTAATTTCCCTGCTTGAATAATACACATTGAGAAATGCGCTAAAGGCCTACATATATTTTCGCTTTTTCACATAAATTAATGAGCTACTTTCTTACCCACCAATAAATTGAATATTTCTACTTCACTGTTATACCAGCATCATCTTGTTATAAACTGTTTCATGAATCAAATATATATATATGATTGAATTTCAAATGAATGTTTTGAATTAAAAATTGTCTCAAGACTATCTTGCAGGGAAGTACAATAATGTGAGATGCAAACGTCGCATTCAATGAATACATTTTCGAATCAATAAGTTTTCGAATCAATAAATTAATAAATGTATAAGAACAAAAGAAAGAATATTAGACCAAGGAATAAACAAAAAAAAAACCTAAATCATTGATTGGAAGCACAGATATAAATACATCTACCCATCTATATTACATGTGACTTGTGCTAAAATTGTATTCATTGCAATACATAGCATTAATAAATGAATTGAATCAAATTTTGAAAACCTCATATTCCAGTTTGTTTCACATAAGTTGATTGTTTCCAATTAATAAACTGTAAATAATTGTGGTGGAAAACAGTCAATATAAATAATACCAAGTTACACATTGATTTTTTTTGTAAAAATAGAACTAATCACTTAAATTCGTTGTTTTAAAAACTCAGTAGAAATTAATTGCCGGCTGAATAGTATTGAGGCTACTATTGAATTTAAATAAATAAACCTATGGATTTTACAAATAAAAATATAGTACCATGGTTGATCAATATGTTCATCAAATCAAGCTTGCACATTTGATTAAAAACTCTTAACCCCCCCCCCCCCTGAAACAATAATTTAAAAATATTTCCTCCACAAAATATATTCGTCGTGCAGACACTACATACCTTCATTGCACTGGCGGCTCGTTCCCACGAAACAGGTGAAGTGCCCGTATCTTTTACTGTACAGTACTTCACCTGTTTCGTGGGTACGAGCCGCCAGTGCTTCTTTGTATGATACTGAATGACTACAGATTCAATCTCAGTTTGCGTTCAGAATACAATTAAGATATTTGAATAGTTTTTTTTAAAAATAATCCAACTGAAAACCTTCGACATTCAGTTAACAAGCAATTATTTGACCTAATCGGTCAATAAGTTCCATTATCACTAGATTCAAGTTATAATTTTACCCATATCAACTCCAATATTGGTTCAAAAATTATAAATTTGATCTCAAATTGTAGATCAGAATGTTTTCTACAATTTGAGTCCAAATTAAAAATTTCTGAACCAATATTAACCAAGCAGGAGTCATTTTCCAATCTAGCCAGAATGTCTTCTTTGCTTGGACAGACTATACAAAAAATATTGGTAAACGTAAAAACATTCGCACAAATTTTTACACTCTATTTAGTTCCTGTAGTTCTAACAAAACTATCAACAGTATTTTCAATATGACAGCTAGAAAAAATTGCATCGGCCGGTATTACACGTTAATATTTCTATTATCATATGAAATTATATGGAACCTTCTCCTAACATATCGAACTATATAAATAGAACTAACCGATAGTTCAATAGAACTATCGAACTGGATAACCTACATTAATAAAAATAATAATCGGACTAGTTTTAAGCTCACACTGGTAATGAGATACTGTATTATCAAAGTGGCACTTTGCTTTTCTCCTCTGATAAGACACTTTCACCTGCATTTCATTTTTTTGGCTATGTGCAAAAGGGCCACGCTGGTCAGAATGAAGAATCCAGCGGGGATGGCTGAGATTATTTGATTGCTGATGTCTGAAACTGAACAAAACAAATGAATATTATCAAATCAACGAATGCCATATTTTAATTGACGTCTGCCTGCTTTTTCCTATGGGAGAAATCACAGACACGTATAATCAGTATAAGCCTGCACTCTATCAAGGATTGAACAGAGTGTTTCTGAAATAGACCTAATATGTGGAATAGGAAAAATAATGTTTCTTGACATTGAAATAAAGATTTTTTTTCAAGTTTAAAAAATGAAGAATAAGTTGGGGAATACAGTAGAACCAATTAGAATTTATCATTTTTGTCTAGGTTACTAATATCAATTTATATATTAACACAATATCTGTAAACACTATTAGGCTATTTAACAATAAAATTTACAATTTCATGTTTGATTAATTTAATGTTGTCTACTTGTTCACTCACACTTAAAAATGCCTATTAGGAGAGCGAAACATGTTGTTTAACAATTCCAAAAATTTTGATCATTAATATGTATCGCTGATGAGATGGAATAACCATCATAAATGCGCTCAACGGTTTTAGTCTAAGCTCTAAGGCTGAGGCTGCACTGCCGGTGGGTAGAGCCTGGAGGGTAGTTGGTAAATCTATAGAACATACACACCATCCACAGTTATACATTGTATGAATGGTATGACGTCATACTGTTTTTGAGGTTATGTTGTCCATATTTAAGAATTTCAAGATGGCGGCTGAACACATACTATTCATACAATGTATTACTGTGGATGGTGTGTATGTTCTATAGATTTACCAACTACCCTCCACCCTCCAGGCTCTACCCACCGGTAGTGTGGCCTCAGCCTAAGACATGTTATGATGACAATAAAATTTATTTTCTTATTTTTAGTTTGTTTTTAAAACGTTGGGTTCTAAAAGTTTTTTAATATAGGCTATTTATTTGCCTATTCTGTCTCCTTTGAATCCTGTTTCATGAGGTTTGGGTGCGTTTTTGACAAAAAGGTGACTAACAGAAAAAGAAAGATTGAGACATAGCTTCCTTTAAGGCCCATTCTACACGGGCGTAGCAAACGCGGCAGAAACGTCACGTTAACGCGTCAAAATTTTTTGCAAACTACACGAGGCGTAGCAAACGCGTGAAGAGAAAATCAAAATGGCTGATGAACCTAACCTAGAAAAAGTGATACAAAACCCAGCTGATCAACGCGCGCTCGACAGAACACATTGTGTTAAATGGGCTTGTCTACACAAGCGAAATAATCACGCGTTCGCAACGCGTTGCTAACGCCCAGCTAACGCTGACCTCGACGTTGGCAACGCGTTGACGCCCGCTAACGTTGTGAAAACGCGTGATCATTTCGCTCGTGTAGACAAGCCCATTCAACACAATGTGTTCTGTCGAGCACGCGATGCCGACGCGACGTTTCTGCCGCGTTTCCTACGCCCGTGTAGTATGGGCCTAATAGAAGAAACTCCTATTAAAGGAAGCTATGATTGAGAACACAAAAGTTTTAGTCTGATCAGCTGATTTACCAGCCAGTTTCGTTGTTGGAACCCTAAAATAGCTGACATTGTGAGTTCATCCACCTACGAAAAGTTCAAATAAATGAACGGTATTTTGATTATGATTACTGATACGGATTATGACTGATTACGGATGAACCTTATCAATTATGATTGGGTACTTTGCCACACTCAAAACCCAAAATGAATTAGAATTTTTAATTTATATATTTTTTAATAAGTTACTAAATCGATTAGAATGGGAACAAATAATTGAATATTATTCTTTATGCACAAATGACAATATTTGATGAAACGCATGCCTTCAACACTACCACATAGGGCAGACAGAACTTACGTGATGCAATATAATTGATTAAAATGATACAACCCATAGTTATACATAATAAGACAATAATCAATTCCTACCCAAAATTTTTTGGATCGGTTAAAAGTGTTAGATTCCACAATTGAATAGATTATGTTGATTACGGTGATTAGGACAGGCAGAATATACTTCATTCAACATTATGTGATTAAAAATTTACAAATTTATGTGATTAAAATTTCTTTAGCTGAGAGTACACTGTTCAATTTCCACCCAAGAAGATACAAAAGACACATTCAATGAGAGACACAACAAATTCGGTTGATACAATGGAAGATGGTCAATTAAGAAACAATACCTTTCAATTTGATACATTTATCATTTTGTGTATCTTCTTGTTTTATTCCTCTTAATTTATAGTGTTAAATTATCATGTCTGAAACAATTATGGTGTGTTGGGTGCAAATTAGATTTCTGTAAATACAAACTCCCGGGTTTGTGCAGGGCGACAAAGGAAAACGGGAAATTTTGAAGTAACTTGTATGTAAATAAAGTAAAAATGTAATCATCAGTTTTATTGCTGAACATATCAAGAAGAATAGCTGCCATTTAAGGTTCCAACAGAAAAATGTCAATTTTTGTAGACAATATCCTTGATATGATGATTATTGAATCATCTTATACATTCCGACCTACTAGACGTCAAAACCGCAATCATATGAAAGTAGAAACCAAGTGAAATGCCATTCCTGGAAGCGAACAGTGAGATTTCCATGTGGTCAAAGCACTGTGTGTGACTTCTTCTTGTGGGTTCCATTTGAGAATCAACAATTCTTTGTTCCAAAGTGAAAATTTTATTGATTAAATATTGCTGGACCTCATCACATTTACACAGACCAATCAAGTATCAAGATAGCTGCGTGTAAACACCTATTCTTTATTCTTTCTTTACAATTGCGACTTGGTTTCCAAGTATTTCAAGCAAAGTATGAATGAGTGATGATGATGAAGGTTTAAGATGTAGGTTATATGTCTATCCATGATGTCCACTTTCACTTGATAGCTGTGGCTATGAATGGCTTCTTGTGGGGCTATTTAAAAAGTAAATTGTACGCTTCATGCTTAAAAATAATTGTTGAATTGAAAACAAGGATTCAAAAAGAAATCGCTGCAGTGTTTCAACGTGCCATGCAAAATCTCACTGTTTGCTTCCAGGAATTTTTAGAACTTAGCCTTCATTTCAAGAACATTATCTATAAAAATTCACATTTTCCTGTTAGAAACATAAATGACAACTATTCTACTTCATATTTTCAGCAATAGAACTGATGATTGCATTTCCTTCATTTAAGTACGAGTTACTTCAAAATTTCCATTTCCCTGTCACCAATTCATTCATGTTGATGCAATCAAATATGAAAGAGTTTTTAGAGGTGGATGATTTTCAAGCAAATAAGAAACTTCTTGAATGAATATTTGATGTTTTTACAAGATGATGGATTAAATTTGGATATCTTTGTTAGACTAAGATGATCAAGATGCTGGTCAGAAACATTTCAGAAACGTTTTTCAAACGTTTCACAAACATTTTCCAAACGTTTCACAAACATTTTTCAAACGTTTCACAAACATTTTTCAAACGTTTCACAAACAGTTTTCAAACGTTTCACAAACAGTTTTCAAACGTTTCACAAACATTTGGCAAATTTAGGATGCTTGTTAAATTTCAACTACTTATACAATACCCTTACCATTATTTTGATAAGGAGGAAGATTTTGAAGAGATCCTATGTGGGTAGGTGATGGAACAGAAACAAATCAATTACACACCAAGTTTCAAGTACGGCTGACACCAAACATTTCGCCGGTTTTGTCTGTCTCTTGTACATGATGTAATCTACCAACAGCTGATGGAAAGCTTTTGATTTGGAAAACATCATCCAGGCATATCTAAATAACAAGTCTAATTGACTATCGTACATCAGCTGTTGGAGCGCACAAGAAGCAGATGAAACTGTTCAACTTTTTGCTACATTATAGATCATCAAAAATAAGAACAAAAATCAGAAGCAATGTATGGATTTGAATTGTGTATTATAATGTCACATGACAACATCAAATACGGCAATAATAAATGTTTAATAGAGCTGATTGATTATTTGGCAGGAATAATTATTTTCTTACGATAGAATATGAAGTGATATCTACTTCAAATGCATATTGTAACAAAAATATTAAAGTTTCATAACTTGTTTCTCATTAAAGTATTTGAAAAAAAAACCGAATGAAAGAGTACTCCATAGTGAATAATTTCAATAAAAATGATAATTATTATAATATAGGGCGATTCAAAAAGAGCGCTGGTTTTGATATATCAAATTTGGAGGTTTATTTTAACGAAAAACTGAAAATAAATACATCAATATGTTCATCTGACTTTCTGATTTAATGTGGAAAATTATGTCATGCATGTGTCCTCCTCTACTGAATCATTGAACCAATATTAACCGAGCTGGAGTCATTTTCCCATCTCGCTAGAAAGTACCAGATTATAATAGTGAATTACATGGACAGTATTGATGCGTGCCAGCGCTTTAGAAGAAGACACATGGGTGACATCATTCTTCATACATTAAATCGGAAAGTCAGATGTACATATTGATGCATTTATTTTCAGTTTTTCATCGAAATAAACCTCTAAATTTTATATATCAAAACCGGCGCTCTTTTTGAATCGTCCTATATTGTGACACAGAATAGATGAAAGAAACTTAATTGTATAAGATTGATGTGAAACTAAAGAGCCTATTTGAGAATCCCAATGATCTTCATATATGATTTCACTTTTATAATCTATTTTCTCATCTATTTCGAAACACATTGATAGTCGAATAATTGATAACAAACTCAATAACAAAAAAAATTACTGTAATGATGACTCTTCTTTGCAGATTCGACTGCTCAATTCAATTTTACAATATTTATTAAGAAATACTATTATTAATGGATCATGATGACAAATTTCATCACTTATAGCAGATTGGCGGTTGGCAAATTACTATAATTAATGCTCAGCTCTGTCAGGACAGTTGGCGAGCGGTCTGCAAGAGCGTATCGAGTCGAGAGTGACCTCAGTGAAACCATTTGGCTGAGGCAGACAGCTTTAAGACTGCCCTGACAGAGCTGATCATTAGTAACAGCCATTCGGCAACCGCCAGTTTCATTGGTGTCTGTCCAAGCAAAGAAGACCCTCTGGCAAGACGTGAAAATGACTCCAGCTCGGTCAATATTGGTTCAAAAATTATTGATGTGGTCTCAATTGTAGAAGGAAACATTCTGATCTACAATTTGAGACCAAATCAATAAATTTTGAACCATTATTGACCGAGCTGGAGTCATTTTCTCATCTTGCCAGAGGGTCTTCTTTACTTGTACAGACTATACAAACACCAACGATTACAAGGAACCTTCTTCATTTCTCAAACAATGACAATAATATTGAATTTCAATATTTTTTAAATGCCTAAATATATCCTTAATTATTACAATTACAACAACAGTATCAATGAATTATTGGAATTGAAAAATAGAAACTTACGTATCGAATCGTTTGGTATTGTCTTGAGATCCCAGCCTAAGCTTCTTTCTATCGCCATTTTCCAAGCTGCATATCGAACGTCTTTAGCTGAAACAAAAATATCAAGAAATATTGAAAAGATTCTTTCCAAGTTGACAATTTCAATAAGAGTTATTTTCATTTAATAATCAATAATAAGACAATGTTATATAATATTATACTTTTCAAATATTCATTGAAAATTCATAAATCTGATATCATTAGCCTGAGAATATGAAATGGCGATATTTTTAGAACAGGCATGCACTAGGTGATATTTCTAGGCATGCACGTGAAACTTGAAAGTTATGAAGATACGATGAAGAATTATTATATGAAACAGTAAAATTATATAAGTATATAATCAAGTTCTTCCTTGAAAAGGCATTAATTTCCACATTTAGAAAGTGAGCCAGTAGAATAAGTTTATAAATTTTGTCATCTAGAACTTTCCAAAGCTGTATGCAAATATCAATATTAGTTCCGCGTCAATTTCCTTTCAAGTTTCTCCTTTCCAGTATCTCTATACTCTGTCCAAGTAAAGAAGACCCTCTGGCAAGATGGAAAAATGACTCCATCTCGTTCAATATTGGTTCAAAAATTATTGATTTGGTAGCAATCTTAGGAAACATTCTGATCTACAATTTGAGACCAAATTCACAATTTTTGAACCAATATTAACCGAGCTGGAGTCATTTTCTCATCTTGCCAGAGGGTCTTATTTGCTTGGACAGACTATACCATAGCTGGTGCCAAAAAGTTGGGCGGTTCCCTCTGCTTCTTGTGCGCTCCAACAGCTGATGTTGTCATTAAGCTATGCCTAGGTGATGGTTTTGAATATAAATATATAATATTACATGCATTAAATCGGCTGTTAGTTGATTACATCACGTACAAGAGACAGACGAAGCCGCCTAACCTTTCAGCCATTCAGATACAGCCATTCAATTTTCAGTCTAAAGGAGTGCTTTCCAGAGCTACAGACGTCAGCATACAAAAATAGTCAAATACTACTAGTAGTATTAGTATGTATTAGTAGTATTAGTATGTATTAGTAGTATTAGTATGTAGTATTAGTAGTAGTAGTAAATGCTACTAGTAGTTCTGTGACAGTAGACCTCACGAAGGGTGCATTATTCATGAAGGGAATACTTAGTTATGTTGAGTTTCATCAATTGAAAGCGTCATTGCATGCAATTAATAATAAACTCAACAGCTGGTTTAGCATGAATAATTCTATAGTCTGAATTCTCCTATGTTCAGAAGTATAAATGTATATAGTAATATTTTAGTATGTAGGTAATTCCTTTTCCTTTCATATTATCCTTAAAATGCAGTATTTCAACAAACCTTACATATACATCGACGCGCAATTTATAGAGGAACATTCCAGTCAAATTTCATCCGAATCTATTGCCGCGTTTTGTCGTAAATGCGGAACAAACAAACATAAAGAGAAATGCAACATCGTCGTCTTGAATCTAGACCTCACTTAAGTTCGGTCAATAATATAGGTGTCAGCTGATCTAGTGGCATGCCTACAAAACAAGCCAAATCCTACTTGAAAGTATAGTAGCACAATTCTACACCTGTGCGCAGCGTAGTTTTGAAAAAGCACCCCACTATACACAGTCCAAAATATTTGAACATAAGATATGAAAGCCAAATAAAACATATTATATTTTGAACCAGTTTTTGAACTATGTTTTAAATTCAGGAAAGAAATAGTACAGGTTCTGCCTAGTTTCTCTTGCCTGGTTATAATAATATTATTGATATAATTTGTGAAATGATATCAATGAATAAGTGAAAATGAGAACAAAAAATGGGGGAAAAATGTTTGTTTTGGTTTCGTTTTCTAGGAATGATGCCCATGAAAGCTCTTAGGCTTGTGCAAAAGTAATGAGAGGAATGACTACTTTTTTGCATAGCTCTCCAATTGTATAAAGCTCTAAGCTATAGCCTAGTCTGATTAATAAAGACTGTAAAATTGGACTGATTATACAGTCTCGATAGTCTGTTTGAGCAGAGAAGACATTCTGGCAAGTTGAAAAAAGTGACTGCAGCACGGTCAATATTGGTTAACAAATTTGGATTTAAATTGTAAAAAACATTCCGATCTACAATTTCAGACCAAATTCATAATTTTTGAACCAATATTGACCGAGCTGCAGTCATTTTCCCAATGTCTTCTTTGCTTGAACAGACAATGGCTAGGGTAGTTCTAGGATGTAATGCGCTATAGTGGTGAGCCTACTTGGCGTGTAGTTACCGTCTTCGGTGATGGCGGGGTGGAAGGTGTCGCTGGGCACGGCGTGTATGTTGTGTATGTCCCACACCTCGATGCCATCCGCGCACCCGGCCGCCATTGCTGCGCCCAGCGCTGTCGTTTCAGTCATCACCGGGCGCACTGCAAACAAATTCATCACAATAAATTATAAGCGAAAACCGCGAACTATAGGAATCACCTGATCAAACAATAAATATTCAATGAAGAAAGCTACCGAAAGGATTCAGTCATCACCGAGCGCAACGCAAAAAAGTAAAATTTAAGCTAATAGGCTACAAAGTACCAAGGTAAGTGAATCTACCAGGTAGGCCAGCGTCCGTAAGAGCCCAGCAGTCCACTTTTTTCCTGCCGGATGACTAATTTTATTTTTTACATTATACTCTATACCTATATGTATGAATCGACATGTATCTAGGATTCCAATTTTCTAGCTGTTCTATAGAGCACGTAAAAAGCTCAACATCAATGAAAATAATTTTGAAAATATGAGAGAATAATGAATTAAATTATTGAGTGTTATTACATTCAAATAATAATGAATAATGTTGTGATGTTAGAAGAATATAATGCTATTGTTGTCATAAATTGGGGCCAAAGATTTGAGAAGCTAGCGCTCTCGTTGAGAAAAAAGTAAGCTTTGGTTGGGTTCACACTATGCGATTACGATTATAAAAATTAAAATAATCATATTTTACTACAAAACAACTAGGACAACTTCAAAATATTGTTTCCTTGTTAATTGTGATGTTCTCAACTCATCAGAATTCATTACAACAATAATATTCTTTAACCTTTAACGAAAATAGGTTATGTTTACATTTTCATCAGCTGTGCTTTTCATTTTGGGCGCAAGAGTGCGACACTGTAGAAATTTAGTGACGTCAGACTCATGAACCATAATTTCCAGACAAATATACCACCTGGTAGATTTACTAGCCTTGGTTCACAACTACTCAACAAGTGGAAGTAATATTATTTCCTTCAAAACAAAGTTTTTTCTCTTCTCATTTTTCCAGCACACTCCATCATAAAGCATTTCATTTTATAATTGTTTATTATATTTTTGTGTTTCAAGAAATTGAATTCTTAAAACCTCGTCAACCAAGATTACAAGATACTCTCTTTAGAAGCATTGCCACTGTACTCTATTTAGCCCACAATCGCAGCTAGTTCCCCTACTCACCGACAGGTATGCCGCACAGGTCGGCCTGCGTCTGCATGACGTACTTGTTAACGGTCATGCCTCCGTCGACCAGCAGCCGCGTCAGAGGAATGCCGCAGTCCTTGTTCATGGCTTCCAGGATGTCGCGCGTCTGAAAGCAGACCGCTTCCAGGGCCGCCTTCACTATGTTCTCCTTGGACGTTTCCTCGGTGATGCCGCAAATCACCCTGAGAAATACAGCTGAGTTGAAAAAGTTTGATCAAGTTAGGTTTTGTTTGTCAATGGCTCAACAGCCCATGAAGGGCTAAGGCCTACTAATTTCATATTCACTCCACTATAAAGTAGAGGTGAATAATCATCAAACAGTATGTGATCCTCTCAACCATAAGCTAGCTTCCGTAACCTGCGTACAGCGCAGTACCCCTATGAATAACATCCAGTTAATCAGTTAGAGTGTAATTCAACAATAATCACAGTCCTCCAGAGACATGAAACGAATGACTGACTGACAATTCACTGTAAATACGTGATTTATTTATTTAGCGTAGATTCTACATTATAATATAAATGAGTAAAACAAATTTTACAATAAACTTCACAAAATAAAAACTTTTAGTAAAAAAATTCGAAAAAACGGTAATGTAAAGAATGCAATTTTACACAAATATTAATTCAAGGTTCTGCAAAATGGATAAAGACTGTGCGTTATCCAAGTGAAAAGGCGAAGTTTAGACATATATAAGTCCATAGTTGGGAAAGTATATCCTTTCCATTATCACTTGGCATTGAGTTTGGAGCGAACCCGGAGTTGTAGGTCCATTACTCATTATTACTCACTACTCATTACTCATTACTCACGCACATGTGAGCATGATTTCAATTATAAGGAATGACCAAAAAATTGAATTATTAGAAGCGTACTATTTAAAATTTATTGGAATGAAAATGATTTTATTTTATTCCTACATTACATTAGATTTCTAGATTACATTACTAAATTTCCTAGATTGGTGGGAATAGTTTGTTAGTGGTTAAGTGGTAGAGTGGACATTGCTGTCCAAACTTCGCCACGTCATTAAAATAAAGAAGTCATTCTATTCTATTCTATAGTGATGTCCATGCCACAACTCACCCCCTAGCATCCTGTCGCCAGTAGGGCGCGTAAAGTCCGGAAAAGGCGGGAACAAAGACCACGTGACCGGTGCTACGTGCCCGATTCGCCATCGACGCCGAATCCTCAACTTTTTTCAACAGGTGCAGGTTGTCTCTCAGCCACCTGTTGCAATTGAAAACGATAATTAACCAAGATATCAATTATACTAAAATAAAGTAACTGAAACTATAGACATGAAATTCTAAAGATAATTCATCTGCAACAATCCGATCAAACAATATAGGAAATAGAATAGTTCTTCAAGGACTAGAAATAAATCTTTCCAGATATAAATAAAATAAAAATTCACCTATTGCCAACGACACATTAGATACAGGTACAGGCAACATATTATTATTCCCTATGTGCACAGACACTGACTCGAGCCTACATAGAGGAGGTAACTCAGGGAAGCGGTTTGTCCCAGTGGTAGAGAGCGTCTAATCGGTGAGATTAGATAAGCGACGTGCCTCTGCCAGCACCATTGTACTGGTGACCGGTTCCTATGAATTCAATTTATGAGCCTCAAAAATCACTTCCCGGTGGTTCGGAACCCACCTAAAGCAGTAGGTCCATTCATATCTCATCATCATCCTTCCCATTACCCACGCACAGGCCCAAGAGCCCATGTGGCCATCACCCTCAAAAAAAAAAAAAAAAAAAAAAAACTGACAAAACTTTATTACTTCATTATAAAATATCCTTCTTTACACCAAACTACGGAAACGGTTAGAATTAAAAATGAAAATAACTAATACTTTTTGTTGTAATTGAGAGAACACTCTTTATTTAAAAGTACATTACTCGCATAGATTATTGTAGTGTTATTATTTGAGGTGATACTGTTGAAATGTAACGAGTTACATTGTAGAAAATGACAAATTATTCAACAACGAAATTTGTATTTGATAAGATTTACATAGTATAGAAAATTGTGGACGTGATTATGTATATACAAGGTTTTTACGAAAAATTCATTTAATAAATTTCAATTCCAGCAATGATACGAGCTTCTATATAAGGGAGGTTGTGTTTTTATTCACAACTTCATCGAATGAAACATAACTTACATAGAAAATACTTGTATAATTATGTTATTGAATACAATTTATTACCTTGATTCAATACCTCATATTAATGAAGAAAACTATTGTTACTATTATCATTGTTGTTATCATTCACTGGTGGCTCGTGCCAACGAAACAAGTGAAGTGTCCGTATCTTTTATCATACAGCACTTCACCTGTTTCGTGGGCACGAGCCGCCAGTGTTATCATTCACTAACATCTCTTTAAAATTGTTTGTATGTGTGAAATGGATGAAAAAATTAAATTCTATTTGCTAGAAATAGTTCAAAATATAATAATTCAAAATACTACAAGGTGAGGCATAATAACAAGCGATTTTTAAAAGACTGTTGAATAAAAACAGTTTGTTACAATAATATATTTATATCACAATATTAAAGTACTTGAAAAAGCATTTCCTGCAAGAGTAAAATGTCGGTTATTTTTTGAAAATAGCTCCAGTAAGATGGCATCCGTTTGGACGCAAACATCTCTTAAGCCGGCCCTTAATCATCACATTGCGTAGCATTGCCGGTGGGATTTGACCAACTTCCTTCCCTCCTTGTAATCCTGTGTTAACAAAGATAATCATCCTCCAACAATTGAAGCCCTGAAAGAGTGGATTGGCAGGATCTTGGTCAAATCCCACTGGCAATGCTACGCAATTTAATAAGTCACTTCGAGGTCCGGATCGAGGAATGTGTGCATCTAAACGGACGCCATCCTACAGGAGCTATTTTCAAAAAATAACAGACATTTTACTCTTGCAGAAAATGCTTTTTCATGTACTTTAATATTGTGATATGAACATATTTTTGTAACAAACTTTTTTATTTTACAGTCTTTTAAAAATCGCTCGTTATTAAGCCTCACCTTGTATTTCAATTACCTAGTAAAACTACTTTCAATTACAAGAGAATTAGTTACTACTCCAATAATCAATAATTTCAATAAACTCAATAATTTCAATGAAACGTTTATGGTGAATGGAAGATTTTAAAAAATTCGTGAGTTCCAAACAAATAGGCTAGATCTTGAGTCAATTATTATTTACCGCATAGCAACACCGGCAATTGCTATCGAGCCTTCCAGTGCATAGATGACAGGCGCCTTTTTGCCCAGCTGATATCCCACTGTGGTAAGTAGGCCATGCGTTGACTGCACTATCTACAAACAAATTATCAATTATCAAATTATCCTCAATATTAAAATACGAATTTAGACCATAAAAAACGCAAAACAAATTCAGTAAATATCCTGTAGACTCTCTTCTTAATGATATTTAAGGGACCAGACAACACCATTACTATGAAGAAAGGTCGATTTAAGAAGAATCAACAATTTTATTAGCCTTAAAGCATTACAGAGAAGTAAGCATTGTAGGCTTTGTCAATACTATATCACAGGTACATGAAGTGATCAAAATAACAGATAAACATCGAAATATTCTAAATAGTCAATCACAGAATAAAAAGTTACAGATTTTAGCCAATTATCGACAGTAATGCAGAATGTTCTCAAGGGTAACTGTTTGACATTTTCTGGTAATAAATTAAACATGCAAATACTTATGACTCTTTAAAGATTTAGTCAATCTAACCGTAGGTCTAGTTATATCATTCTTATGTCTAGTATTGTGTGATTGTACAGAAATATTTTTATTGAAATTCGACAATTTTTTTTAACAGAGATTAAATTATAATATACATATAAGCAAGGCAAAGTCATAATTTTGTGTTAAAAAAATTCCTTTCCAAGATTCATTGTATTTAAGGCCAAAAATCATTCCAAGTGCTTTTTTTGCCATATGAAAGCTTTTTTTGAAGAAGATGAGTTGCCCCACAATTTTAGTCCATAAATCAAGTGTGAATGAAAAAGACCAAAGTATATCATTTAGTTTTACACAATATTTTAGTCAAGAAGAGTCTTGTAACTTACTATACTTAATTCAAACCTTACCGTGCACCATACAGTCTTATGGCAATACATTTTCTCAAGTGAATAAGAGCGGTTCATCTAATTGTTCAATAATCACATCAAATTGACCTCCGCTTCCTCCCACACACATCTGGCGCCCTAACTTCGCCCTCCCAGAATATAAAATAAAGGCAGCCATTCCATTCTATTCCATCTGGCAACACTGTCCTCCATAAGCGCAATTTCCGCGCTTCAAACCGTAAGGTTTGAATTGATTTTAGCAGGTTAGCTGTGCTCTTCACAGGGATTCAAATCAAATAATTAATTGCCATTGACAAAAATTTACAATAATTTTGTATAGGCCACGCCAAAATACAAAATACTATTACATAGTTATAGTAATTACTAACAATCACATAAATTCAATGTCAAAATTATGATAAAAATATTCAGTCACATTATAAAAACACTCTTTAATTAAGATCTTTTATATTTTTCTCTTGAATTTCCTCTCCGGGAATTAAGGCCAAGTGTTAATGGAAAGGACATCTTTGTTGTTCTTTCCCAAGAATGGACATCTTTATGTCCAAACTTCGCCTTTTCATCTAGACAATTATTCAGTCGTAATTTAAAAGATTGCCAATTAAATATATTTTAATAAAATTTCTATAATTTCGCGTTCATGTGTATCCGTGTTTGTTGAATAATGTTACTATGTTTTCAGCTCGTGACGTTTATATAGAAGTAATAGCTACTGTATATTCATTTCTGTATAATAGAAATACACTTACTCCTTTATATTATTACGTACTTTATTTAAGCAATCTAGAATTAAAGCGTGAATGTATTGTTATTGTCTATATGAATAAAGAAATCTAATCTAATCTAATCCGTCAAACCACGAATATTTAGTGGTAAGTGGTTAAAAACCAGTGAATTTGGACATTTAAATCAAAATTGGTGTAGAAGAACTTTAGGGCTAATGCCTGTTTTTTCTCTCCTTTACTGTATTATTTTGATGAAATAAATAAATAAATAAAACTCAATTGAAAACGACTTGAAACTTATAACTAGCTTTGTAAGACATTCCTGAGATTTAATTTATTGCGTGTGTTGTACGAATGAATGTTCTGATGATTAGAAAATAAATGTAGGTTTGACTCAACAAAAAGCAGACAATTAAATATAAAAATACAAGGTAAGGTCATGACCCCTAATCTAATAAATAAAGGTTTACAGTGAGTAAGAGGAGGCATACTACAAATAGTTCTTATAGCTCGTTTTTGTAACACAAATAGTGACTGAGAAAAGCTACAAATTGCCCATAATATAGTGCCATATAAAAGATGGAAATGAACATAACTATAACATAAATTTAATAATATTTCTGAAGATACTATTTCCTTCAACTTTAAAAAACTACGGCACGTGTTGTTAAAAGCAACCTCCTTTCAATCATGAGACATGGGGGTAGGTAATATGGCGACAAAGATCTTGGCCTACATATTTTTATAAGTGTTATAGCAACGAACTTATGAAATTGCTTTATGATTGCCGGAAACCTATCTTCATTAATTATATTAAATTAAAAAAAAAAAAAATGTCAAAAAAATTCGCCCCGGCAGCTGGCGGTCGGAAAGAGTGCATTTCAAATGCAATTCTATGATGGCTCAAATCATATGACTTATAATGAGTCATTCAGGGAATGAATTCAAAAGTTCAGTTTTCGAAAAACCCATGAAAACACCATTTTTGGCATATTATTCGCCATTTTCTCCGCCATTTTTCAATGGATTTTTTTCGTTGATGGCTCGAATTGTAGGGCATAATGAGGGTATTATACACACCAATTTTCAAAACGATCAAGTTATTGGTCGATTTGTAGTGATTTTTCAAAACTTTCATCCCCCAATTTCGCCCCCTTCCCTTGGACCAATTTGGCTGTTTAACGAACTTGACCGAGATATCAAAACTCATGATTTTTGTGCAAAATTTGGTCGCTCTCCGACAAGCCCTTCGGGAGTTATAGTGTTCACAAGAATCTGTACATATACATATAGAGATACATGAATTTGAATGGACATCAAATTCGTGTTCTAGGTGCTCAGAAACGTGTAAAAAATAAATCACATCATATATTTTCAATTGTCAGGTCAAGACCAATAGTGCATGTTTTCGAATGAAATGCACTAAAAACAATCCACATCCACTGATAGTTTAAACTACAGTTGAACGTCAAAAGATCAGTTTAAAAATAGTTTTGGACTGTTTTTCACATCCACTTACAGTTTTTGTCCACTTACAGTTCGAACTGACAGTGAATGTAGACACTGTGCAAAATCTTTATCTGGAAGTTGAGTTTTACACGTAAGTAAGTTACTCAAAATCAAGCTCTTATTCTATTCAGTAGTATGATATGATGGAAGATCCTGTGATTTTTCATTGGACTGTGATAAAAATGTTCTGAATATATGTTTCTTGTCTGCTGTGATATTTTTTCTGTTCATTATCTTTTTACAATATTATCTGTCTTTGTTTTGTAACAACCGTTTATCTTCACTAGAGCTTTAAACTAGAAATTGTGATTTTTCTAAAACTGAAAGACTGATCTGGTTAAATAAAATAAACTGAGGACTGAAACTGTAAATAACTACTGTAATATAATAATAGACAATGCTCTATGTTTGTATAACAAATTCTTCAGTTAGTAAAATTTATTTATTCAAAATCTCGCAAATGAATTACAGTTGAAGGGAGAATTGTTATAATAAATGAAAAGACAAGATGTTGTCAAACCACAGATTTATTAGAAAATCGAGATACCGGTTTTGATTGTTACACCATTATCAATCTCTGATAATGATAATGGTCTAACAACCGAAACCGATATCTCGATTTTCTAATAAATCAGTGGTTTGACAACATCTTGTCTTTTCATTTATTATGGATAACTACCACAATATCAATTTCACAACTACTCAAAGAATTGTTATAGAGAGTCTACTGTATTATATTTTGCGAGTCTTATTATTTCTATTTGTTATAATAATCGAATATTAATAATAATTTAACTAAGATTTAATATAGGTCTTGAACTGGGTATTTCATTATTATTACAATTGCGATTTGATAGCAAGTATTTTAAGCAAATGTGATGAGAGAGTGGACGATAGTATTTATATAGTGTATGAAAGATGATTGTCCACTCAGTGAGGGTGGTTACTTGATCGTGAAGTTTAGTTACGAACACTGTGGACGGGTGTTGGATGGGTGACCAGTATTATTTGGCCGAGAACACATTGGCGATGTCGAACCTACCCGTAAGGGTCCCCCTACCATTAAATTTTTTTTCTGTATAGGTGTTTTTTAATAATATTAGTATTGTGACTGATATAAAATAATAATAATTGTATCAAATAATAACATCTCACCAATGTGCCGGTATTGTAGAGTAGGAAACATCCAGTGCCGTAGGTATTTTTCGCCTGACCCTGTTCAAAACACATCTGACCCACCAGAGCGGCTTGCTGGTCGCCCAAACACTAAAAATCATACAAAAAATAAAATATTACATAAATAAAAATAAAAATTAATATTAGTGAACTTATTGAATTTTAATTAATTAATTCATAGTGGTTACTTAATACATTATAAATTTGTAATAATCTTAATATTTTGATAAACTATGACTTAACTTTTTCGCAGACAATTGCCCAGTATAGTTGTGTCAAGCACAGAAAAGCCTTTGGCAACATGGCTGCCATTCACTGCTGCCAGTAGTCGAAATGAAAATTGTTCTAGTATAGTTGTGCCAAGAACAGAAGAGCCTCTTGCAAAATGGCGGAGGGAAGTGAGAGTGTAACTAAGCATGCGCAGAACTTAGAATTCCAGGGTGAAATCTCTTCAGCCAACCTACCGTTTTTACACTAATCGTATCATATTGATTTCACGAATGAAAATGATATGTTTTATTCATTTACATATGATAAATCATAACATAATTATGAACTGAGACATAATTAGAATAACATAATTATTATTGTTCCTAAATTTGGTTATACTAGAACAATTTTCATTTCGACGACTGGCAGCAGTGAATGGCAGCCATGTTGCCACAGGCTCTTCTGTGCTTGACACAACTATATAACCAAATTTAGGAAGAAATAGTACAGGCTCAGACTATTTTCAGCAATACAAAACAAAACCTGAAGCCAACAAGAGTGACGGTTGGTCGATGATCTATTGTTAACGTTTAGCTCTATTTAAATGAATCAAAGCCTCGACTCAATATGCTCTCGTAGACCGACCGCTGACTGTCCCGACCAGGCTGAGCACCAACTACGAGGGTAGTCCATAAGTACTTAGTCTACAAAAGAAGAACGAAAATTTCGGATAAAGGACGATTTATTTTCCAACATAGTCTCCTTTCAACTCTATTCACTTGATCCAGAGACACTTCAATTTTTTTTAACCCGTCTAAAAAGTACTTTTTTGCAGCTCTGCAAAGTAGGCATCCGTGCCGGCGATAACCTCCTCATTTGACCCAAATTTCCGCCCAGAGAGTTACTTTTTCGAATTTGGAAACAAAAAGAAGTCACATGGGGTCAAATCTGGAGAATACAGTGGATGGGGTAGCTTAATGCTCCCAATTTGGCCGTGACAACGGCGGAGGCGTGAGCCGGTGCGTTGTCATGGTGGAAGAGCAATTTTTTCCTCGCCAAATGTGGCCGTTTCTTCCGCAATTCGGCAATAGCTCGGCATAGTAGAGCCCTGTGACTGTTTTGCCCTTCTGTAGGTAGTCAATGTGGATTACACTTTTTGAATTCCACAAAACGGTAGCCAAAACCTTTCCGGCCGATGAGACAGTCTTTGCCTTCTTTGGAGCACATTCGTCGGGGAAAGTCCACAGTTTTGACTCTTCTTTGGTATCAGGTGTGTAATGGTGAATCCATGTTTCATCCACGGTGACGTAACAACGCAGAGACTCATTTGGATTGCGCTTAAAGAGTGTTAAACACTGCCTTGAAGTTGTCACACAGATGCGTTTGTTGTCTATAGTGAGCAAACGGGGTACCAATCGCGCGTCTATCACGCTGTCAAAACAAAACTAGAAGTTCAATATTGTTGAAATTTTCACAAAGGCTGTCTAAAATAATGTACTAAACGAAAATTAATTCATCTCACGACAGTATGATATACCGATGGCATGGGCGGTGAGGCTAAGTACTTATTGGACTACCCTCGTACAATCATTTGTCAGTCGACAGTTTCGTTGGTGTTGAATAAATTATTATTAAAAATTATAATACAAATGTTATAATAATTGGAAAAAATTGGTGTTTGCTTTAAAAAAGTACATACCCCCGAAATTGGAAGACCTAGTAGAGCGCCCAACGTTATGTGACCGTAGATTTCAGCCGAACTCCTAATTTCAGGCAAAATACTCTCGGGAATGCCGAAGAACCTGAAAATTGAGAATTCAATTTCTATCAATAAGATGAATTTGGTCTAGTTTACACAGTAAGGAGTAAACTGGAAAAAGTAGGCTATTACTATTGTGTGTTTTCTCATTAATTAATATACTGCAATTGGAAATTCCCGTAAACATGATCATTCTTTAAAACTTAATAAAAATCACTTTTCTATGGAAATAAACTTACTTACATAGTAGTGTTACTAGTTTCGACCTGTTGTGGTGGTCATCTTCAGACTGAACAGTGAACTCATCTTCAGCGTGAAGAAGTTCACTGTTCAGTCTGAAGATGACCACAGTCGAAACTAGTATTTTACTACATATTTCGATGATTACAATGTTGTGCAATTTCGACCTATTGGTTTTTCAGACTGAAATTGAAACTGCTACTTGGATGCGAAAAACTGTTCTGACAGTCTGAAGATGACCACCACAACAGGTCGAAATTCTGAATTCTACTATGTAAGTAAGTTTATTTCCATAGAAAAGTGATTCTTATTAAGTTTTAAATTTAAAAGTGGAAAAAAGAATGGATACACAACACCATGATCATTCTATTGTTACAGAAAATGTTCATAATTAAATGAGCTGACACAACTCACAGCAGGGATAATGCTACATAGCATGGAATAAACAGAAATTAGTAGAACTAAAGCGTGTTTTCTCATTCAATTGGGTAGTAATACTGATGAAAATGCCGAAAACATAATCATTATATTGTTAAAGAGGATGCTATAGGCTCGCAATTGCTTGATCTGACATGTGCTTCTCACAGCAAGAATAAAGGCACATGACAAGCAGTAGACTGGAAAGAGGAGCACTATTGCAAGTTTTCTAATTCAATTTGTTAGGAATATTGTTGAAAATGCCAAAAACATGATCATTCTATTGTTACAGAGGATGCTATTTTATTATGAGGTGAGATAGATATATAGATAGATAACTAGACTTTATTTTACACAAGAGTTTGTGGGCGAGGTTGAGGCATGCAAGCCCCCTCTTCCACTAACCCACACGACTCACATCTTTTCACAGTATAACTGTATTTGTATCATTACTTCGTATTAAACATTCGCTGTTCAAAGAGATGAATGAATTCGACTCCAGATGAGTTTGACTCTAGACATATTCTGAAGGGCGTTAATAGTTAAAAATGCTAATTGCTCTGTTGGCGGCATCGTGCGATTTTGATAATAATTGTTAGTTTTCCATTGTGTTTCAAGAGAAATAATCCAATAATATTGTCCACTCACGAGCAAAGTGTGGGATCCCATTCCCTGGTTTTGATATTCATCAGCATAGTTCTGGATGCATTTGTGACATCGGTTATATGCAATCCACCGTTCACGCCACCGGTCAAATTCTGAAGAACAAAAAACAGAACAGATTTAGTTGTCAATTCTTTTACCAATAATCTTATTGAAAGGTAAAGCTTGTACCAGAAATTTATTGAACCGGTTACTTCTGTTCCTTGTACTTTCCAATTGCTGGTTAGTAACTAGAGTTTATTTGGAAGTCTATTACTATTAATTAGTAATCTTACTAACTATTCTTATCTATTAATTAGTAATCTTACTCTTATCTATTAATTATCTAATAATTAATGTCATTCTATAATAATAAATAGTCGTATCTATTGTAAACTGTACCAAATGAGACACTTCAATTTCTGGCGGGGTGGAGGGGGCGGCTTTGGCTCGGCCAGTGTTGGTTCGGGGACTGTGAGTTCTGATTTATGCCTTTTGGGCCGGTATTGGCCGGGCTGGGGCCGGGGTGTCTTCTTGGCTTGGACGGGCTGTATAATAGAGTGAATTTGAAACAGCCCCTTGATGGGCTGTTGAGCCAGACATACAATAAATTCAATCCGATCCTAGATCCATTCTCAGATAATTTGCGCAAATTTAGTAAAAAATGTTAAGAAGCTCTCAATTTATAGATGTTTTTCTTGGATTTTTCGAGAATAAATTGGTAGAAAATGTCAAAATTTGGTGAACAGATCCAGATTAGGTCTAGAAATGCTTGTTCTATGAATTTTGAATCCCTTCTGAACGGAATTTGCTGGCGAGCGAAGCGAGCCTGTTTTTCTCAGCTTACACTGACAGAGGTTGTACAGGCGAGCGAAGCGAGCCTGTTTGACTCACTGAAACTGCTGATACTGTCGGGAGTCCCGGGGTGGAGCCCCCTGGCTAGGCGGAGAAGGCGAGCGAAGCGAGCCTGCCTGCTAGTATATAAATAAATGGACAAATATTCTTTTAATAATCCTTGTCTCACCCATATAATCCAAGTATCAACCGTGCCGAACAGACACCGTCCCTCGGCCATTGCGCGGCGCACTCTGGGCACATTGTCCATGATCCAGCGCAGTTTACAGGCGCTGAAGTAGGTGCTGATCGGCAGGCCGCACACCGGCTTCCAATAGTCGGCCGACTTGTTGCGTGTGCGCGCTACCATACGATCCACCGTGTCTGTGTTGCGCACGTCCAGCCACACTGCAGACAAAATTAACGACAAAAAATTAAATCATATACAGGGTGGCGCAGAGAAACGGGAAATTTTGAAATAAAGATAATAAACCAGAGAGTATTTTACAAAACATTTTTAATGCTGAAAATGTATTAGTCAAGAGTGGAATTTTTGAAAAATCACTTTCTAAAAATCACATCTGTCAAGTGTGTCCATAGCGCCTAACACATTCATTCAATCGTTTTTGAAGACGAAATGTATCATTCACACATTCATAATTATTTCCTTAGGCTCATCTTTTTATTTTTGTTATAAAATAATTTCTGTTAGTTATTCAGGTTTTTAATTTTTTATACCTTGAATTGACTTTCTGGTCACATCACTCAGTTTCTTTGATATTTTTTTATTTTGATTTTTTTCCAAGTTGATTAGTTGAAATCTTTCAATATATTTCTATGAATATGAAATCAATAATCGATATAATTATTATATTTTGCTTTCTAAATAGCTTTTCCAGCTCATTTTCTCAAACAACTTTTTCAATAACATTTTCTCTCAATTATTTAATCTAATTCTTATTTCATTCATCTTCAATTCATATTCCACTCTTATCTATTCTACATTCATATATACAGTATATATTTTCACATTACATTTCTCAGTTTGTGCTATTATTAAGCTATTAAGTTTATTTAATTTTATAATTTATTATATAATTGCCGGGGTGTCTTCTTTGCTTGGACGGGTTGTATAGTGGAGTGAATATGAAACTGGCAACCAGCTGGTAGGCCTAGGCCCTTCATAGGGCTGTTACGACATTGACAAACAAAAAAAATTTATAATTATGTTTACATTTTGTTTTGCATGGTATTACTTTTTTCAATTTAATATAAGTTGAAATTTTGTAATTTGTGTTAAGGAGGCAATATTTGGGGTTTTACCTGTTTGCCTCCACATATTTCATTTGTGAATAAATAAATAAATAATTCTCTGCTAGAGCTGTCCGACTCTAGCTGCGCTGCTCTATCCACCACCACTCTATTCACATAACTATATATTATAGATGTTCACCGTGTTATAAGGGCTAAAAATTTGTAAATAATCAATAATTAGTGAAAATCGTTTTAAAATGACTTGAAAATGGTGGATTTCACTATTTTATTGATTTATTACACATTTGTAGTCCTTATGACATGGTAAACGCTTATAATACAGTTATGTGAATGGAGTTTTGATGGCTAGAGCAGCGCGAAAATATCTGTAGAGGAATCTCCCTCCGTTGGGAGATTGGCTTGTCGTTGGTAAAAATAATTGTTTCCCGTCTCTGTAGGAATAGTTATTGTTGCAATGCACTCCAACTGTTTAACTGGGTGTTATTCAGAGGTTTTCTGCGCCGTAACTTGGTTACGGAAACTGGATTATGGTTGAGCTAAAATTGACTGCAAATGAGCTTAGTTTGACAGTGTCAAAAATAACTACTGGCTCTCTGAAACTGGATCTTTTTCACCATTTTAATCAACTCAACTTGAAAAGTATCTAAACCATGTTTAAATACGATTAAACATTGAGAAATAGAATCGGCTCATTTGCAATATTGTGGCGATCCGTGAGCATTGCAAATATCAACGAGCTTCCTTACTTGTGGTTAAGTGGACATTACTGTCCAAACTTCGCCACGTCATTAAAATAAAGAAGTCATTCTATTCTATCAATTTAGAACACATCCGTGTTTCGGATGGACACGTTAAGCCGTCGGTCCCGGCTGCCTAAAAACAGTCGTTAAGTCATGTCAGAGGCCCTGTAATTGATCAGGAGCGACCTGAAAACTCTGACACCAGACCTGAGCCAGCCAGGTTACACGAATATTATTATTATTAATTTAGAACACAGTATCACTACTATGTATCAGAAATCCGGGCTTTGCTTAGTGAAGCTAATTTTCAAGTGGCAAGAAATGAGATATTTCATCTTCTACATTGAGGTCTTGATTAAAAATTGATTCATCTGTTTGAAATCACAAGCACTCCACACCTGCTTAGTATTCAGAACAATTGAACATTGTTTATTGTTTTCTTTCCATTCGAGTAATCTTTCGAATCAGTTCGAGACTATGCCACACATATGCAATATCCCTTTCAACTCAGCTTACCTTATTTTTACTTCAATAGTTCATAATGTATTCTAAAATATTATTAGAAGATGGTGAGATTAGTATTTAGTTTGTTGGTATTAGTCAATAATTTTCATAAAAATTATTTTTAGTACACAATTTCAATCTTAGTATTAAGAGTGGGTCACATAAGAACAAAATAATTTTTATCATCATCTTGGAACATATAGCGCCGTTATTAAAAGAATTATTCAACTCCAATATAAAATAAGAATAAAATAAGTACGAAATAAAGAGTAGAGACTATTCTGAATGTTGGTGAACTTATTTTTAAAGTTTTTTTCTATTGAAAAAGTTGAAAAATAAGTGAATTTATTCAATTCTTCTTATAGATTCACGTCAAAATTGAAAATTTTGGCAAAAGTTCAAGTATTTGTTCTCAACAAACTGTTATGGAGTGCTTCGCACCAAAATTCTCCCCCTCATCAACAGTACATGTTAAAATGCCTGTTATACAAAATACAATACAGAAAGTATAGTTGACTATATATTTACTATCCTTTCTATATGATACAGCTGATGCCAAGAAGTTGAGCGTTTCGTCTGTCTCTTGTACGTGATGCAACCTACTAACATCAGCTGTAAAGCATCTCTTGTCTCTTTTGGTTTCAAAAATATAATCCATACCTCATTCATGGCTTGAGACGAAATAAATAAACCCACAAAGTAAACAAACAGGGCGGTTTCTGGTGCAATGACAAACCATATCAACGATACGACACAGTCCCGACAGATAAAACATCAGACACATACGCATTACCAATGCTAAGACGTTTCTATTCAATGTCGTTCATTGACTATGTTTTGTCGTGGCTGAGGTAGCCACCCCATACTTACATCTACACACACGCGCAAAGAGTTTGTCTATTTCGTCTCAAGTAATCGTAAGTAGGGATAGGCACGGATAAATGAATAAATTTAAAAAAATCACAACTCTAATTATTGATAACATCTATTGGAGCGCACAAAGCAGATGAAACCACCCAACCTATTTGCGTCAGCTATAAAACTGCTAAAGTTGGGGTTTCCTCTATGCGGAACGGATCGACTGTTGACCGCAGTCGATCAGCTGTTGGCAATCACAGCTCTTGTATTGTCCTTGAGCTTAAACAACAAGACCTGTGATTGGCTACAGCTGATCGACTGCAGTCCGTTCCGCATAGAGGAAAACGTACCGTAAAAAACGGCAAAGAACCTTAACCTACCAATAGCATTGTAGAGCGGCTTGCCAGTCAAACGATCCCACACAATAGTGGTTTCTCGCTGATTGCTGATACCGGTGGCAACCATGGCGGCCGGGTCGATGTCCAACTGCCTGAGGTTGGCAACAGTGCGATCGATGCACTCGTGCACTGCCTCCATGATCTCCAGCGGGTCCTGTTCCACCCATCCTTCGCGCGGATAGATCAACTTCACCTCGCGCTGATGGTAGGTTAGTACTTCGGCTGTGCTCGAGGCGAATGCCTGCAACACCATTAATAACAATACATCGTGGTTGAATACAAAATAGTTAAAAGATACGAAACCAAAGATCTTGAATAAAGCTAATTCAACCCCGTTGCACTCAATGCACTTGGACGTTCGATATTTTGCCGGCCCTATAAATTCTAAAGTATTGAACAAAACTTACCAAACACATGATATAGGACGACAAAAAACCGGGCAAACTTGGTAAACGTTTATCATGTACGCAGAGACACATCATCTGTTTGGTAAGTTCTGTTCAATTCAGTAAAATTTTAAGAACGGCAAAAACGGATGTTCAAAAATCGTTGTTTGGACAACTGGGCTAACATTACATTACAACTAATGCTATTTTTCGTACTGCCAACGTACAATAACTTGTGCGTGGTTAAGCACTGATTAATTATAAGACAGACGTCAAGAAATTAAGCGGTTACGTCTGTCTCTTGTACGTAAGGTAACCTATTAGCAGCTTCTGATGTAGAGCATCTGATGTCTCTTTTAAATTCAAAATCATCATCTAGGCATAGCTAAATGATTAATCTAATTGATAATATCAGCGGTTGGAGCTCACAAGGAACAGACGAGGCCGCCTACCTTTCAGCATCCCTTATACTAGTATAAACTAAACTCACCAGAAACCGACAACTGCTAGTTCCCTCATCTATGGCACCAACCAAAGGACCAAATTTTGATTTTGACATCTCATCATCTGGAATTATGCACGGCTGAAAAACAGAAACATTAAAATTCGTTATAGCCTATTGGATTGGGTTAGCTCAATTTTTCAATTAATAACTACGTAATTCTAATACTATATAATTGAGCAGTATTACTGTTAAAATTTACTGCTTAGTTTTGCAGCTCTTAATATTATTTTGTTCGGTTTACTAGTCCCAAGTTAGTACGGTAAGTTACCCATACCGGTGAATGATGCTGTTTGGCGTTCCGAATAAGCCCAGGACAAAAAACTCAAGGATTTAAAAGTGAATTATCAATAAGTCTGTATCTATTGATTAACTCACAGGTTTTTATAATGAATAAAGATTTCCATAGATGATTTATACACTGAAAAATAATGTAACCCTTGTTCCACAGTAGAAACAGAAAAGACTATGCACAGCAGAAGCAGAGTGCAGTGCTGCAGTCTGACTCTGGCTCCTCTCTCTCTCTCTCTGAACAAAGCAAAGCAGGCTACAAAGCAGAACCAACAAAAACAGCTGATTCATTAATTTGTAAACAGCAACCTTTGGAATTGATATGCATGTTATGTGGATTATTATTAGTTTTTTTAAAGTGATTGATACCTTTCCAGGAATAAAAACTATTACAAATTTAATAATCAATCAACTTTGTTTCAATAGTTCTATAAAATTCACCTCAAAAATGCTACGGTAGCCTATGTTGGCTAACCCGCACATGACATCTTTACCGCTCGAATTCAAATTTCAAATGTGTTCAATATTAACAAGTTGCGTTTTACAAAATACTCGCATCCTTTTATTTTCGTATATACTGAGAAGTATACATATTCAAACAATGGGAATGGGATATACCGTTAAGAAAAATATGAACACTGGCTTGACATCATTTCTATATAATCATCTCAGCTTATCTTCAATTTACAATTCACGTATAAGTACTTGAGTATAGTAAGTACTTTTCATATGAAATGCATATCTATACATATCATAATAGCTGATGCCAAAACGTTAGTCGGTTTCGCCTGTCTCTGTTAGCCTACGTGATGTAACCTACTAACAGCTTATGTGATGCTATTGTCTCTTTTGATTTCAAAAACATCATCTGGACATAGCTAAATTACAACTTCAATTGACAACATCAGTTGTTGGAGCGCACAAGGAGCAAGACGATACCGCTTAACTTTTTGCCGTCAACTATAAGTTTATATTTTTTCAATATATATTTATACATCTTATAATATACTGTTTCATTGAAATTATTAAAATATGATCATTGAATAATAGTTATTATTGATGATGATGATGATGACGTCATGATAGTTGAAACACAACACTTAATCAATTTCACATACTATCAATAGCTAGATAATGATGGTTCTATGTTATTGAATTCAGAATGATAATAACTATATAGTCCATTCACGATCACTTGAGACGAAATAAACAAACCTTTTGCGTGTGTGTGCGTGTAATGGAAGGTCTTCTATACGAAAAAGTCGGCTGCAGTCGAACAGCTGACTCTTGCCTGGAGCTGTGATTGGCTACAGTCCGACTTGTCTTGTTTCAAGACTTGTCTTGAGCTGTGATTGGCTACAGCTGTTGGTCTGTGGCCGAAAGTTCCGCATAGAAAAAGACTTTCCATTACACGCACACACAATGACTCTTATCTTTTTTAGTGAATTAAATTTCCAAGAGAATGGTTCAGATTCATTTCTCTATCTTCGTAAGAAACCGAGTTATGATTTTTCAAAAAAGAGGTGAATTTTCGAGAAAAATTTGAGTATTTTTAGTATTTGTTTGCTTAGATCTTCTGACGTAACTTATTCATTTGAATCGTGTGAATAAAATTCCCTCTGAAGATTATTTTGTCCTCTACAATTTCAGACCATGTAGGCCTAGAACTTTCTTTCTTGTATAGTTTTCAAACTAGGGCAGTAAAAAGATATCCTTATTGTATCTCAAAAAACCCTATTTTGGGGGAGAATGGTCTCCATAAGAATTTATACGAACTTGTATTGAAATTTTCTTTGGTAATAATTTTGGTCATTCAGATAAATTTCTAGCAGATAAGCCACTTACTGACCTGAATTTTGGTCATGTTTGAAAGTAAGGACCCTTCAAGGATCTCAATCTAAGGATACCGTACCTCTGACTATTGTAAAAGTCATCGGATCTCAATAATCTATAGCTCATTTTTTCTGCTTATCAGGGCGGTTTAAATTCATTTATATAATATGTTAAATTCGGTGAAAATTGAGAAAAATAATTTCTGAGAGAATATCGACTTTCCCATCATATACCAAAAAAATGTCATCTTTTGTTTACAAATGATAATATATCTACCAAGTCCTTTGAGATAAAAAATTGAAAATGTAGAGAAATTATCTCCTACAAATAACTTTTATGGCATCGCTCATTTAAGATTGTTACATCAACTTGAATGAATACCTACTAAAATTCCATAAATTCTTTTTTAATGGCTTGTCAGGAAATCAATAGATTGTAAATAAAGTTTAAAGCATTATAAAAACACGTTTTTAGGCTCAAATTGTAGACAATATAATTTTTTGTATATTATGTTTGATTCTATCAGAAACCTGTGCAACATGAAACAAACTTGATTTTGAGTCTATTCACCTGACAATTCACTAAAGAATGAATGTATGTAAATGTAATGCACAGGTGTACAGTGTACAGTATTAAAAACGTCCTATGACAGTTGTAAGATATTGAAATGAAATAAATTGATTAGTCAATTCCTTGTTCTACATGATTGAATGAGATAACAAAGCATACTACCGGTTGATTGTTCAAGGAAAATCCATTTTTAATCACCTATTGTTTTCTTCTAATGTCCATTATTCCAATGTTCACTGTTCGTAATAATCGAAGATAATAATTCTACAGAAAAATAGCCTTTTCAATAAAATATATTTGAACAAGGAAAAACTGGGTTTGAACTTATAATTTTTTGTTGCTAAATCAAATTCATTGTTTATACCTATTACCTATATGATTTTCTTACTTTGCTAATCAGATGAATAGACTATTATTTGATCTGTTCAAAATTATCATCTTGTTTGAAAAAAATATTTGCACATTTTTTTCAAGATAAATGTACAGAAATTTTTTTTATCTAACCATCAATAATAATAAAATAATTGATTATGATCTCTAATGATTTTTAGTAGCTTTTAAAGACTCCTTTTCCAAATCCTTATACACTTTGTCACTTTTCACCTAACACATTGAACATTCTAAGAGCGACATTCAATACTTTTTTAATTGGATATGATTAAGAAATTTTACAATCAGCAAAACATCACTCATCAAATAGTCAAGTCTTGTAAGGCCATTGTTTCAAAATAACAATTATTATCATTCTATAATTGGCGTTAGGATACCATAACTGTACATTTTCCTTATAGGCCCACTTTTTGCTGAATTTTTCCTTGTAACTAACCTATTTTTTATCAATTCTTATTTCTGATGTTCTATACCTACCACAGTTTCCTGCGAAATTTTCCTTGAAACAAGGAACATGGGTCTGATTGGAAAACTGTCGGTCTACTTAAACTGAGCCCCGTTTCCTTACAGTTTCATAAGACAGTCGATCTTACTCACCAGTGGATACTTTTATGCTAGAAGTGATCTTTTATGCTTTTAAGGTTGAAGTTTTTCCAACCACTTGAATTTCTGTTGTAGAACGTGAGTTCCAAGTCATTTTCAGAATCAATTTTTCATTGTTCATCTATTTTATTGGGTTTTTCATAGCTGTTGTACTATCATGAGCGTGAATAATGGTCGAGAAAGTTTAAAACGATCTTTCCAACATAATTTTGATTACCGTACCGTAGCTTAAATCGAATATTAACTTGGAGATTTTTGAGCAATAATCTCTTCTAGCTTATTTTTGAGTATCTTGTTATTGGAAAAAACTGTTTTGAAAGGAAGCTTCAAATAAAATAAACCATTATTCAAAATTATCGATTGTTACAATATGATTGACTATTTCAACTTATGTTTTCTGCTTGTTTTTTTTAGAATGTACTTGGGAAACTTTTGCTTAGTCTTGGTCTTGGCTTTGATCTACACCAACTCCGTGGAAGGTAATTTTTGAACTTTCAATCTAGGCTGTGTTTTAATTCACTTAGTAGAATACCAATAGCGTTTGAAAACTTGATAAAGTAGTGAATTTATTCATCATGATGAGTTGATGAGAATATTACTTTTATTCTTGCTTGTCTAAATAGCCTACTTTTCTTATGTCAATTAATTTTTTATCGTTCTCTTATCACATAAGTTTACTATATGGCTCAATATTTCCTTCTTATCTATAGGGCTACTATTAATGAATGCTAGTAGGTAAAAAATGAAATCACAGTACCTACTGTACCCTTTTTAGTAGATTTTATTTGAACACAAATTATTGTATAGCCTAATAACTAAAACAGGAAATTCCAATATAACTAGTTCAATTCTAACTCAGATAAATCTACTTGGAAAGTTTACTGTGGCTCAATGCCTATATTGAACACATTACAATGATTTAATTAAATCCCCCAAATTCATCAGAAGTGTGGGGAGCAATATATGTAGGTAACTAATATATCTTTGAATGCCAGCAATATAAGTCTTTCAATTGTTAGTATTAATTAGGTAGTGTATTTTTATTAAATATTGTGTTTTTATTTTAATTAGCAATATAGGTATAACTAATATATCTTTGAATGCCAGCAATTGTCTTGTCAATTGTTATTTTCTAATTGAGTATTATGTAGTATTTTTATGAAGGTAGAGTATTTTAGTGTTGCTATAGTGTATTGTTATTCAATGTAGTTGCTATACTACGATTTGTTCAATTTGATTATTTTATTGTTACTTGTCCAATTGTTATTTTTGGCTGAAAAAGTGGAATGAATTGATTAAAGTAGTTAACTCTGTAAAAAGTAGAGTGTTCAATAATAATTATATTATCACCTTGTTAGCTATCATACTATTATTATTTTTATTTTCTTGTTGTTGTAGTGTTCGATTTGATTAGGTATTTTCTTGTTAACTGTGCAATAATTGTTATCTTCAGTTATAAGAGGTAGTATATAAGCTATAAAAAGTATAGTAGTGTTCAATCATATTATACCCTTGTTAGCTATATATCATTCTAGCCTATTATAATTTTTATTTGTTTGTTGCGGGTGTCTACCAACTGACCCAATTCCTATTTGACCCAACCTACCACTGGACCCATTTTTTAAAATCAAGAAAAGCCTCAAAACCAACTGACCCCCATTCGTTGCTATAGGCCTACTATGTGCTTATGATTTTCAATATTATTTGTTCATTAACTGTCCAATTTTTATTTTCAGCTAAAAAAGTGGTATGCTACTATGGATCATGGGCTGCTTATCGAAAGCCACCTGTTGCATACCAAATAGAGGACATTCCTGTGAATCTGTGTACTCATGTAGTCTATTCATTCTTAGGAGTCGATGAAAATACTTGGAAGATCAAATTTCTGGATCCAAATGTAAGTAGACTTTTTCATTTCATGAATCTTAGTGGTAGCAAGTGTTGAAAAGCTGAATAACCTTTTTTATATATGAATATGTGTAAAGTTACATAGTTAGTCATTAACCAATATAGAAGGCTAAACAGATGGGTCATAAGTAGGTACCTTCTTCAATAACTTGTGTCAATCTGAGTTAAAATAGAATAGCTTATTAGTCTCTGACTAGGTGCTATGATAATGATGAAGAAAATAAAAATAATTCCATAGATATACTTTTGAATATTGTAGGCCTATGGATCCATATGTAGCTCATTGATATTGAACATTCAAATAAGTGCGGCACTGTGTGTCAAGTTTCATTTCATTCATTATTATTTTTGAGAATGAAACCAAATTCTGCTCAAATTGAATCATACATTCCTTGTCTGCTGTGCCTATATGTAGACTAGCAACACTGGTACTCAATGATGTATCATCTTGTGTAGGCTATTTTCTTGAATGTTTTAGTTAAACTGGTATTTGTGTTAATTTCATCTAGCTATATCTGCAACAACAATTAATAAAAGGTTCAGTAGAACCATCTTTGTTTGAATTTCAAGCAGAGGTAACTTATTAGGTTTTTGTTTGTGAAAAATTTAGTAATAAAGTAACAGAACAGTAGGCTATAGTTATGTATACATTATGCATATATACAGTATGCATATATACAGTATGTATACAGTATACAGTATGTAGAACGGTATAGGCTATACCGTATAACTTATATTTGAATTTCGATCAGTCAAGCTGATCTTATCAACTGTTCAATGCTGATAGCAACCCCTACTTGTATAAGTAGCCTACACATTCAATAAGTAGCAAACAAAAACTAACTATTTTATTTGAACTTGGATAATCTTGAGTGAAATGTTTAGTAAAAGTTTGTTTCTGAAGTTGATGCCCACATGAGCTCTTATAGGCTTATACGTTGGTACTAGAGGGATGATAATGATGATCAGAGATGACAACTACTTTTTAGACCGACAGCTTATTGTCTCCTCCAAAAGAATTCAGACAATCTAAGTCACTCAGGGTATATCTAGGGCTCTATAAAAAGGGGGTAGGACGCACCATCCGCCATTCTGTGGTCAACTAATAGAGCCAAGTTTGAATACATTCAACTTGACAGTCAAACATATGATTAATCATAAAAATTATGTTGGAAAAATACTAATCACTTCTCAGAACATTGAATTTGCATTTGGTTTTCAGTCTGGCAATTTTCAAGTCAAATTTTTAACCTGGATTCATATTCCTGCATCTGGCAAATTTGCATTTTTTAAATTTTAGTTTTATTATAAAAATTGCTATATTTTTGAAATTTGATACTAAGCAATATAAACCATTTTATATGACAAATTAATCTCCAAGATTCCAAAACAATAACTTAATTCATTTGCTCAATTTGATAAACATCTGTTGATCATCTCTATCATCAAAAATATTTATATGAATTCAAACCTGTCGCTAAAAGTTGACACAGAATGGCAGATGTTGCGTCTACCCCTTTTATAGAGCCCTAGGTATATCTATGTGATTGGGATGAGGTCATAGAATTGTTCCCCAGTAAAAATTCAAACTCAAGTCCTTCTGTTGGTTAATAGACCGCTGCGTTATCACATACTCCAACACCCAATCTTAACAAAAGTGTGTTCAAAACAGGTGAATAGGTAAGAGAATAAATTATATTATAGTCGGCGCAATGTAAGTTGACGAAAACCCCTCCACCCGAGAAATAGCTACGTTGTCATTTTGCGTGAAATTGAAACTTCTCCTAACGCAAACACATTCAGCTGAATGTTTAAAGTGACAGCGTAGCTTAGGAAAAATCACGCGGTGTTGTAAAACTCACTATTTTGATGATAAACCAGCTGTTTGTAGCTCAAATATCCAAGTCGATTAGCTTCAATAACTCCAATCTTTAACATACAATGATTCATGCATATACTGCTCTCCTTACTTTGAAACTCTTGAGAGGCCAAATTACGATCTTCCGACTATTTTAGATATTTGGAAAAATAATTTCAATTGTTTTTGAACAACTTTCTCGCTTTCACCACACACTTATCTTCTCAAACAAAAAAGTTTCTAGATCATCGAAAATTTCATGTTTTCTCTTGGAGTAGACTCGACATTGACAAACATATTCATTAATTGAAACATAATTATTGGTCGGATATAGAAAATTAAAAACCCATTAGAAAGCTCAAATTCTCCTTGTCATTTTGATATAAAAAACTTTATTTTTACCACAACCCATGATTGTGAGAGAAGTGATATACAAAAGAAATTAATATTTTTGCGATTTTTCAATTTTTTCAAAAAAATCAAATTTTCTTTGAATCCTTCTACCCAGGAACTTTTTTAATACTACTGGCATATCAAGGATAAAATTCGACGTCTAGATATTGGGGTTAATCGCGAATTTGAAGATGTTCCAATTTCACACAATCTGGCAACCAGCTATTTCTCAGGTGGAGGAGGTTTTGTCAACTTACATTGCGCGGACTATAGACTATAGTTTGATGCAGAACATATCTGAAGAAGTAATTGAAAAATAAAATGAAAATAAAATGCCCTTTTAAAAACTTTAAACTTAAACACATTAAATGTGTTTTAATAATTTTAAAGTTTTTAAAAGGGTATTTGATTTTCATTTTATTTTTCAATTATTTTAAATAGCCCTAAGTTTTAAAGATCAATTTGCTGAAGAAGTAAGTGTGAATTTAATTGAAAGTGTTTTGGTTTGTATTGCAGATAGATGTGGATAAGAAAGGTTTTGAACGATTCACGGGATTGAAGAGCAAGAATCCCGGCCTGAAAACCCTGATCGCCGTGGGCGGTGGTGCAGAAGGACCAAAGAAATACTCTCAGCTCGCCTCCAGTAAGGAGCGACGAGATACATTTATCAGAAGTCTTGTTGGTATGTCTGCTCAACTTTGTATACTACTACACCGTTTCTCTACAGTAACTCTCTGGCAAGACTTTTTGATCAAATCAATCTTTATTTTTGTTATTGATTGTGGTGGCTGGTGGTTGCAATAGTAATTTTTAATACAATAACTAATCCTTGAGTTCAGACCCACTCTGTAGGACAAGAATTCATTGTCATAATATAATATAGAAATCCAGTGTTTTCTTCAGCTTTTTTTTGTCGTTATAATATAAAATTATTTTGTCCAGTTTTTGTTGTTGAGATGAATAATCTTACTCTTGAAAAGAATAAACTTATCATACTTGAAGGGACCCACTTAGCAAACAAAGTATCCAATACATATTAAGTACATCAATGTAACCCTCAAAGTATGTATATTACAAAATATGTTACCTCAAATATGTAAAAACTCAAGTTTCCTTAATGCAACACGATCCGACGGTCAACTGCAGTCAAACAGCTGTAGCTAATCACAATTCTTGTTGTGTTTAAGCTCAAGGACAAGATAAGAACTGTGATTGGCTACAGCTGTTTGACTGCGGCCAACTGTTGGACCGTGTTGCATAAAGGAAAACGTATCTTTAGTTTTAGCATATCGTCAAATACTGAAAACAAAAACTGTCCTTTGTAGCGTTAATTAATAAAGCAAAGCGATTGCCGATTGATTGAAGGAGAATAAGCACAATGAGCACAAGTGCTATTATAATATAATATACCGTACATATTATGTACAAATTCCACAACATATCTTTAGGAAGTGTACATTTTAGAGTATTGTTTCATTTATAGTATTGATTATTATTTATATAATATTTACAGATTGTGATTTATAGTACCTATACAGATTGAAGCCACAATGTTTGGAGCTCCCCAAATCTTAGTGTTTTGATGGGTTAAAAGTGAACAAACTTTAATGAAATCTGGCATAATGTTGAATTAATGTATGAATTTGTGTATACGAATCTAGTTTTTTATAAACTGTGTTAGTTCCGGAATTATCTTCAAAATTATTCTGCACAGTTGGAACTTGACTAGGTACCAAAAATTGCAGCCGTTGTAGTTTGTCTTGTGAAGTGATAAAACTGACAATATGAAGTGTGGTCATTGTAACAAATCAGTCCCTGAAAGTGACATCATATTCTTTCAAGTTGTGATATAAAATATAATTTCTCATGTCAAGCTTTAGAAGGAACTACTTTGAATTTGTATGTAGTCACACTTTGTCGCCGTCTTGTTGCAGATTTCATTCGTCAGTATGGATTCAGCGGATGCGACATGGATTGGGAGTATCCGGGTGCGGGAGACAAGGAAAACTTTGTCGCGCTGATGCGCGAGATGCGCGCCGCCTTCCAGCCCGAGTGGGAGATCACAATGGCGGTCACCGTTAACCCGCAGCACGTCAGGGACGGATACAATGTTGCCGAACTTTGCCAGTGAGTATTGATGCCTACTTTCTGATACAAGTTAGTACTGCTGTATACTGCTTCAATCACTTTTTTCTTTGAAAAATTATACACATTATATAGACAATATCCATTCT
This sequence comes from Sogatella furcifera, assembly GCA_017141385.1. Classification (NCBI taxonomy): domain Eukaryota; kingdom Metazoa; phylum Arthropoda; class Insecta; order Hemiptera; family Delphacidae; genus Sogatella; species Sogatella furcifera. The sequence goes on along the minus strand of CM029547.1, from coordinate 106,017 downwards.
TGAGGCTTCTCCACGTTGTGTATCTTACACGCAGCAGTGATACAAAATGTCCAAAATAGATATGCAATCGTACAGGAGGAAGCTCATTGACACAAAATATTTGCAACGTGGGATTGCACAATGAAGGAAAAAAGTGCTGAAAATAATTATTAGTTTTTCTCAAATTTATATAGTTTCGTCATCTCTTATTTATTAATTCAACTTGAAAAATACAAAAACTTTTGAATGTTATAAAATTGTTGAAAATTATTGAGAAATTACGCATATTTCCAATATATAGCGACGATCTATGAACAAAGAAGATCCTCTGGCAAGATAAGAAAATAACTCTACCTCGGCCAATATTGGTTAAAAAATATTGATTTGGTCTCAAATTGTAGATCAGAATGTTTCCTACGCTTAAGATCAAATCAATAATTTTTGAACCAATATTGACCGAGCTGGATTCATTCTCTCATCTTGCCAGAGGGTCTTCTTTACTTGGACAGACTAAACAATTCCCAAGTGGCAGCAAAGCCGCGTGGCTCAAGCTAAATTCACTGCTAAAGCTGCCCAGTTCAAGCTGCGCTGCTCTAGCCATCACACCTCTATTCACGTGACTATATTATAGATGTTTGCTCTTGGCTACCAATGTATACTAAATCAATAAATATTGTGAAATTCACTTGAAAAAAGGGTGAATCTCACTATTTATTGATTTAGTATACATTAGTAGCCCCAATAACACAGTAAACATCTTCAATATAGAGTTAGGCTATGTGATGTTTAGCGAGCAGTGCAGCTTAGAGCTGGGCAGCTTTAGCAGCGAATTTATAGCCGCGCGGCTCGAGCTGCCGCTTGGGAATCGTTCCTTTATCTTGGATGATCTTGGTATCTTGGTAACTGGTTGATAAGTAAAGAAAGGCAGAGCATAGAAGCTATTATTTCAAACAACACATAATTATTTTAATCAAGAACCACCAAACCAACTCATTCCCACAAGACTAACTTACTTACTAACTCACTTACTTATTACTATAATCACTAATTTGCACTAATTTCCCCTAAACCTACTCTAGGAAATGGCACGCCATAGTGGAGTAGGTCAATTTCCATAAAAAAATAAAAATAAAACATGTAGTCACAGTCATCACACGTTAGAAATTCTTGCATTATTGTTATTTGTTTTTATTATTGTATTATATTTTATGTATGTATTTTTTTCTGGAGATAAAATTTATTTATTTATTCATTTATTTATGTATAACTTAAATCGAATGAAGGCGCCTCAATAAATGAAAAAAAAATCAATATCTTTTAAATATCAATTATGTGGAATTCGAATATTACGTTCTTAATGAAACACTCTATATTTTGGTTGCAGATTGACGAATGCAGTGCACGTGATGACGTATGACATGCGGGGCAACTGGGCCGGATTCGCCGACGTGCACAGTCCCCTCTACCCGCGACCCAGAGATCCACCCGAGTACGCCAAGTTCAATGTGGTAAGTGTTTCCCCAAGTTAATTCCATTTATTTCAAAATGTTTCAAGATCGATTAAATGATTGGTTTGATATCGATTATAATGTACAGGGTGATTTAAAGTAAAGTTAAAAATTGATTTAAAAAAATTGATCGGGAAAAATTCATAAAAAAATGACTCTCGTAGAGTGTTGTTCGAATGGATTATATAGAGGTAAGTATACTAAATTACGGTATACAAAATGTTAACAAATAGAGGTAAGATACAAAATTCACACGGGGGTAACATGCCCAGAGTTGTACAGAGCAACGCACATTGATCAGCTGATTCTTCATTTGTGTTGCCACATACAACACCAACTACGTGTTTCTATTGCATCTTGTGTCCGTGTTTTGAACAATGGAAACCTACTTGAAGAGGGCATATTGTTATCTCGATAATAATGTTGAAAGATTCCACAAATTTGTTCAAATTTTCAATTTCATAATTTTGTTGTGTTCTCATGAGAATAATGTAGTTAACAATTTGAATGTAAATGTTTATTGATAACAATGATCTTTAAGTAATTCATTCATTTATTTATTCAGAGCACTGGCGGCTTGTACCCACGAAACAGGTGAAGTTCCCCTATATTTTACTGTACAGCACTTCACCTGTTTCGTGGGCACGAGCAGCCAGTGAATCAGAGATAAATTCCCCATCGTGAAACTATCTCAATCCCTTGGGCATTTTAAACTAATTATAGGCTTAACTTAAATAGAAGACGTTTTGGGTGAACGCCTGTTTTTCATTCCTTTTACTGTATTATTAAATCATTTAAATAGACAAATGAACGTAACCTTCAGGCCATTTTGAATATTTGTCATAATTTGGAAAAAAGACGCTTCTTGATTTTATGTGTTTTTGTCCAATAAGTATTAAGTATCTTATATTTTATTCTTTCAAATAAACGAATGTACAAATAAATTAATAAATAAATTGATGAAGCAAGACAGCAAGAAGGGAAGAACTATAGTCGCCGACAGATCATTGGAATGACCAAGGTCACTGGCAATGGTGAGCCCTGTTGCCACTGTTGTCCACCCTCATTCGGCTAGCCTAGAATGATTGTTTCCTCCTACAAAACAATTCAAGGAAGGTGAACAATATCCAAACAAAACATCACTCCTTCTCTCTCACATACTCACTCTCTCCCTTACTTATAGCTACCCCTGAGTATGAAGCGGCAACATCAGAGGGAGAACCGAGGAAGGGTGGTGAAAGACTTGGTTGACCTTGGTCATTCCAATGATCTGTGGGCGACTATAACACAGTATCTTTGTAGTTGCTTATTCAATTTCAAAATAACTTGATCAATATTTGATTCACTGGCGGCTCGTACACACAAAACAGGTGAAGTGCCCGTATCTTTTACTGTACAGCACTTCACCTGTTTTGTGGGCACGAGCCGCCAGTGGTGTTTTATCGAACAAGTACGGTGTATCCTTTCAAATGAATGGATAAAAACTGGAAAATATAATGCGCTTCTTGCAGCAAGACGGCATGGCGCTGTGGCAGTCGCAAGGGTGTCCAGCCGATAAGCTGGTGGTGGGAGTGCCTTGCTATGGCCAGACGTTTACACTGACCCCGGGCAACAACGACTACAACCCGGGCACGGCCGCCATCAAGTACCAGGGCGGAGCGCCGGGGCCATACTCCAACTGGCCCGGACAGAAGTTCTACTACGAGGTGAGGCTTGGAATCAAATTGAGACGGTCTGGTTGGACCTGAACCATAGCTTCCTTCAAAAGAAGGCCCTGCCCTAATAATATGGCAACGTCGCACCGCAGACACAGTCTTTTCATATGAAAGCATTGAGTAACTTACACATACAAATCATGCATGTTGACTTGGTTCTTCTCTGAGCTTAATTTCCATTAAAAACGTTCATGAAACTCTTCGTATAGAATTCCTTTTGTGTTTTTTGTAATAGGTTGTGATAGAGATTAGCAAAAAATATTGAGAATAGACAGTTATTTATTAAAATAGCTTATGATTTGTAGCAAGTCAAATGTGAGAACGCACACAAGAAACGCATCCATTAGAACAGCTGATTGGAAAATGATTACAATGCTTTTAAATGGACCCAATTTCCTACTTTACATAGTTGTCAATTTTTAGGCCATGGCCTTCTATTAATGGAAGCTATGCTATGCCTGAACTGATGTATAGGTAGGCTATAGCTGTCACAAACCTTAGCCGACTTTCAAATAAAAAATTTCAATTCAACATGAGTAAATTGTATCATGTAGGGTATCAAGCCTCGTGTTTTCAAATTTGTCTCTAATAACATAATATGTTGATTATGATAATGTATATTTAACATTTATGTTATTATAGATATAACTTACATTTCAAAACTTAAGCTTGATACATATTAATACAATACGCCAAAGTGAAAGCCGGCAAAGGCTCTCTTTAATAGGTCAATTTCAATTTATTCAAGTAAGTTATCACACAAATTATAACACAATACAATTATTTTGAATGAATATAGAACCCACATAGACTAAATCGTCTGTGTGTGGGAGCAGTTCTTAAGGTTGTTTATGTTACATAATGTATGGGCTATAATAGGATACAAATGAAATGAAAATATACTTTATTAGGCGGAGTTAGGACTAGGAAGTCCTTTCTACCACTCAACCTTAAGGATACACATTGTAATGACGATAAATAAAAAGCATATCACATGTACAATAGGAAATGTTTTCTATAACAAACTTATATATATATATATTTATAATAATTCTAAAAAGTAGGAGGGAAAAAGATAGATATCTGTCTAAAAAGTAGGTGATTAGCCTATTAATACTTTTTATACAGTAATTTATTTGTAAATTTTCATCTATTTCCAGAACAAGCCGGCTTCACTTTTTCATTTATTTTTCCCAAAAAAATTATTAAAATATATACATACATATACTTCAAACATATGGTGATTTAATTAATTTTTCTGCACCCTGCCGTCCAACATGCATTAACCACTCTCAAATTCTGCGCTTTAACACAATAGTGACCCGGCCTGCCCCTTTAATAGGTGGATATGTGATACAAAGTAAAAAATTTGAGACAGGAAGAAAGTTCGTTCATTTCGTTGAAGAGACTTTTACAATGCGCATGGATCGTCGTCACATTTTTTATCAGTTATAGACCAAGTTAGTTAGTAACTGGGTTGGTTTTTCTATTTTTTATTCATTTATATTCATCAATGAAAATTATATACATATAGGCGAGTGTAATTGGCGAATGCCCAAAACTGCTCCTCTACCAATTTTTACTACAGTCCAACTGTATGTTTGATAAGCTCTGATTCTATCCATCAACGATTTGAAATTTTGAGAGCATTCAACTCAGTTAAGGTATTTTCCAATTTAATTTTTTTTAAATAATAAAACAAAGCTCAAACGAAGCAAAACTAAAGCTCTAAAACTCCAAGTTCAAGAGCCAATAGTTATTTTCCTCCAATAGTTATTTAGATATATTTTTATTAATAGAGCCAATAGTTATTTACTGATTCTTGGTATTGTCAAAGCCAAGGAGTAGAGGTGGGGCAGAGTGAAGCAGCTGACTATGATAATGACGTCATGGAATTCCTCTAGTAGAAGGTTTAGCATTGATTTCCCTATTCTTGACGAAGAATATTACGCTTTTTCCAATTTACAAAATACAGAATTGTTAAATAGATAAATTTCTTATATGAGCTTGTAGAGAATTTCAAGACCTACATTTTGAGTGATTTAAATCTATATTTTACTCAAATTTAACATGAGAAAAAGTCCGTTAACGTGTCTTGGGAATGCTCTGCAGCTGGGCTGATGCAATTATGGATAGCAATGCTATCGAATGCAATGATATTATAAATTGATATAGCTGACGGCAAAAAGTTATGCGTTTTCGTCTGATACTTGTGTGCTCCAACAGCTGATGTTGTAATTCAGCTAGGTACGTTACATCAGCTGTTAGTTGGTTACAAGACAGATTCTAGCTTCTTGACGTCTGCTATACCTACATTCGAGATACTGTAATACAGAAGATTACACAAGTATAAAATGAAACAATTCAACTGAGAGGTATTTTATTACCATTGATAAAATAATGTGTTTTCGATTGTTTGACTTGAAACATGATTCATGTATCATCTTCTCATGTCTCATCTTCTTCAATTTATTGTATTGAGATTATGCTGAATTAAATCGTGAATTCTTCTAACTAAATTTCTATTCTTTTTTCAATTCATTATTTTCCACAGATCTGCACAGATATACAGAAAAATGGATGGACTGAGGCATGGGCTGACGTCGCTTTTTGTCCTTATGCTTACAAAGGTAAGATTGAGATGTTTCAATAAAAATAATAATGTTAAGGAGCTAGCAAAACTCAATACAGTAAGTTATATTAAAAAAAAATGTTACACTCTGAAATCTGAGAGACTCCAACAATTTTATTAGTTTCTGTAGAGCTGCAATTGACTAGGCGGTACTTGTGGAATTGAGAATACAATCCGATATCGTATTATGATAAAAGTTTTTTCATCTTAAATAATTATCAAAGTACCCTTTTTGAATTATTTTTTCAATGCATTACATGTTTCAACTAATTATAGTCATATTTTGTAATTAACTACATTACGGTAACTTATGTAATTTTTGGCGAAATAAATTTTCTTATTCTTATTTAAATGTTTTTTGGCGAAATGAATATTCTTATTCAAATGTTTTTTGCACCATTTCAAAATGACTATAATTAGTTGAAACATGTAATGCATTGAAAAAATAATTCAAAAAGGGTAGGCTAATTTGATGATTATTTAAAACAAAAAAAAACAGTATAAAAGTAGCCCTGAGATTTAGGCGGGTATTACACGATAATAGTTCTATGACATATTTCTATTATCAAACATCTATAATGATGAAATATTACCTTGTAATGAACCAAATATTATAAATGATCATATTCTATGTCATATGTTCTCCTATAGAGAACATATTATAATATCTTTGATAATATATGTATGACATAGAACTATTATCGTGTAATAGCGGCCTAAGGAAACACTATAATAAAAGTATATTTGATAAACAATATCAATTAAACTCGATCATGTGCAAACAAATATTTGTAATAATAAAGGAAATTATCCCTGTGAAGTATGCATCTACAGAATATGGAAGAGAACAGATCAGACACAATTCACAGCGCATATATTATTCAATTTTTTATTTATCTTTGTGACTTTTTCTATTGAATCATAGTATTAGCAGCTCTCGCCTTTTTCCCTGGAGGTGATTGGTTTCTTGTATTCTAGCTGAACGTTTTGTTTCAAATATGATTTGTCTTTGAAGAACTACAAAAAAGTTTGATTCGATATTCAAAATGAAATAAAACACATTGATATTGTCAATAAATTATACCGTTTCACCGTTCTGTAAACGGTAGAATTGACAATATTTATGTGTTTAAATTCATTATGGAACAATTCTACAACATTGACAACGATTCAGTCGAATCTTTTATTCACAATGTATTTGTCGCCGGCGGCTCGTGCCCACGAAACAGGTGAAGTGCCCGTATATTTTATATATTTTACGGTACAGCACATTGTCAACACTCTCGTCATTCTGTGCACGAAAGTACTCAACTACTGTAAATCTAAAAATAATTTTCTTACTGTAAAATTAAAATAATGTCGGTGATGATCAATCCAAAGTGATATTAACATAAAGTAGCTCGTCATGGATCAAGAAATCTTCTGATAAATAAACCCTTGTCAGCTGGTCTGATTGCTGGTTATTAGTTATACAGGGTGTTTCAGGAGGAATGTGCAATACTTCTCAGGCTGATTCCTTACACCAAGTGGACAAAAAAGTTCCATGGGACCAACCCCCAAAAACGCTTTTGTTACCGAGACAACAATGGCGGAAAGTTGAGATTTTTCAAAAAATATTTATTTTTCTAATTTTTCAGAGGCTGTAGTGAGGTTCTAAAGTCTGTAACTTTAACGGTTATTGAGATAATTGGAAAAATAATGCTAATAAATGCTATTTTTCAACAATAAGCGTAATAACTGGATAAGGAATCATAAAATTGTATTTTTTATTAATGGAAGTTGAAGAGAGTCAGATTCTAAAGAAAAAGTTAAATGGCGGCGATTGTGTAAATCTTACCCAAATCTCAGAAATGGCGATCAAAAATCGCAAAATTGACAAAACATAACACAAGTGATGAATTTGTGTTTAGTAGCGATTTTGCGATTTTTGATCGCCATTACTGAGATTTGGGTGAGATTTACACAATCGCTGCCATTTAACCCTTTTTTTAGAATCCGACTCTCTTCAACTTCCATTATTAAAAAATACAATTTTATGATTCCTTATCCAGTTATAACCCTTATTGTTGAAAAATGGCGTTTTCTAGCATATTTTTCCAATTATCTCAATAACCGTTAAGTTACAAACTTGGAACTGGTTTCATTGAATTCCTCAGCTAATTTTACATAGGAATTGATTATTTAATAACCTCACTAAAGCCTCTAAAAAATTAGGAAAATTAATATATTTTGAAAAATCTCAATTTTCCGCCATTGTTATCTCGGTAACAAAGCGTTTTTGGGGGTTGGTCCCATGGAACTTTTTTGTCTACTTGGTGTAAGGAATCAGCCTGAGAAGTATTGCACATTCCTCCTGAAACACCCTGTATAAGCCAGAAATGAGAACGTACTAGGAACAGACGAAACCGCATTGATTTTTCACACCAGCAGCTCGATATTGATTCATTTAGGATGTTTTTCGTGCATTTTTTTATTTTTTGTTTTCGTTTAGGTGACCAATGGGTTGGCTTCGACAACCCGAGGAGTATGCAGATGAAAATGAACTTCATAAAGGAGAAAGGCTATGGCGGGGCCATGCTATGGGCAATAGACCAGGATGACTTTACAGGAATGTGCGGCCCTAAAAACCCTCTGCTCACCATTGTGTCTAACAATATGAGAGGATAATACTATTCTATCGATAATCTAATTCAATGAATCAAATATTAATATGATTATTATCATTGTAGGCCTACTCGCAATGAAAATTATGATGATGGAGATCATAAGGGTACTTTTGTTGTCTGGTCGAGCAAAGAAGACATTCTGGCAAGATGGGAGAATGACTGCAGCTTGGTCAATATTGGTTCAAAAATTATAAATTGGTCTCAAATTGTAGAAAACATGCAGCTCTACAATTTGAGACCAAATTCAGGATTTCGACTGAGCTGGAGTCATTTTCTCGTACTACCAGAACGTCTTCTTTTCTCGAACAGACTATATTATTGACAGTGAACGCAGTGACAGAGTTGATGTCAACAAAGCAAAACTGGCGGCTGGCGATTGATGCTCAGCTCTCTCAGGACAGTCTGAACGCTGTCTGAGAAAGCGAACCTGTTTAACTGAGGTTGCTCACGACGTGACACGCCCTCGCAAACCGTTCTCTGATTGTCCTGATAGAGCTGAGCAGTGATAACAATCATTTGCCAACCGCCAGTTGGCTTCTACTGTACCAAAGAAATTACTATGCTTATAGTCTATATGCTTATACTTATAGTCTTTTAACCCTTAAGTACTGGCTAATAATACTTAATAATTAAGTACTTAAGTACTAATAATAATAGTACTGGCAGACCGCCATCAAATTTTCTCTCTAATTGATTAAAAAAATGTTTTTCATCACTCTAGGCTGGTTAACTCAATTCCCACAGACTGTTTTCAATCAAGGTTATTAGAAAAGGTTATTAGTTATTGTCTTTAATAACCTTGGTTTTCAATAGTTTTACCATAAATAAAAAGTATACATACCAGAACTATCAATAATATTTTAGTATTTATTCAAAACTGTGTAAAATTTTCAAGGAATGTACCGTAAATAGTAAATTTACAGTAAATGTACCGTAGTGATTTTAGTCAAAAAATTAAAAATGACAGAAAAAGTTTATTTTACTGATAATTCTTACTTAGGAGCAATAAAAATTACTAATAAAAATACTATTTATTGTATTTTGATGGTAGTTTGCTTATTTTTCTCACCTAAAGTCACTAGAATTTCAACTAAGTAGAAATAAGATAATTTTTGGTGCAGATCAAAATACTCATTTATAAACTTTTAAAATTAATATATTAATTATTATCAATATTCTTATATTGGAATATTTATCACACATTAGACTAAAATAATTGTCTTATATGTTCTGTTTCTCTTTGCAATATCTAAAGTCTAGTTTATACAATGCCAATTGTCTCCTGAAATTTACAGCTGATTGAAGTATCTATTGAATCTTTTGATTTTAAAATCATCAGCTAGGCTATGGCTTGATGAAAACTCTAATAGACAATATCAGCTGTTTGCGCCCGGCATCAGTGTTGTCTTATGACAATTGCCTCGCCAACTGGCATCGTATAAACTAGGCATTATTGTGACTCATTCTGTGATATCGTGTTCGATGTTTTTCATTCTGTGTGTCGATGTTTTCATCATCACTCAACTCTTAAAATCTGAGGAACTTCTTAATTCTGGCTTCATTCAACTCATCTAAATTCATCTTTGAAACTTTAAAAAGCAATAAAAATATGAATTAAATAACACTTCAAATTCAAATGTTAATTAAATGTGAAATAAAAACATTGCAAAAAAGAAACTCTCACATTTACTCTGGGTCTGGTGACACCTCAGTCACTTTTAATCACTCACAAAACGCAATGCAATGTTGAAAAACAGGCGAAACGACACATTAGATGAAAGAACAAAAAATTTACTGAAAGCAGAGACAATGTATTATTATAATGTATTACAGAGACAATGTATTATTATAATGTATTATAATAATACATTGTCTCTGCTGAAAGTAATTTGGGCTTTCTTTAAAACATGTTCGAAGCCATTCGCCATTCTTCTATGATAACCCTGTATATTTTTTCGAGGACGATCAATTCTTGAATTTCTGGAGAAAGTCTAGGGATTGAGGAAATCAAATTTATTTGTATCAAATTAATTCTCAAACATAACTATTTTTGTCGTAGGTCGAGAAATTATAAAGAGTGATTCTGTCCTTGTTTTCAATTACTCACATAAATCTTTGACCAAGCAATAAGATTCAAAGAACTGTGGCCTACAATAAAATGTATAACCTTAAAAAGTAGGCTAGCCCCCCGATTATAAATTACTTTTCAATAAATGAGTAAAAAGGAAATTGTAAATACTGTAAAAGAGAATTGAATGAAAAATTATAATAATTTATTTCCACGAGAATAAAATAGTTTTGGCAAAATAAATTTATAAAAATATAGGTACCGTACATGATTGCTTCTCAACAAAATGAAAGCACCATACAATTATCTACAAAAATTGCTTAAAATTACAATTGCTCCCATAAACATTATTATTCAAGCGATAGGAACTTCCATTGGAAGATAATACCGTACTTTCATCATAAAACTAGATCATGAATAAAAAATTAAGCAAATTCACATACCGATTGCTTATCTTACTAAAGATGAATCCTGTTTCAGCTCGCAAATCTCTTCAAATACAGTACGGTACTTGATTTCCATAGATATGGCAAATATATTGCCATAAATAAATAAATATATGGCTAAATATATTAGCAGTAGCCTACTTTAGTATACTATATATATATGATTAGTAGCCTATAGTTCATGAAGGGAAAATTTGTACGTAACTGCGGTTAAGGTAGGTACCTATATTCATTGCAATTTCTGTTAAAGGTAAGTATATTATGTAGCATTATTATTGTGAGTGACATTATTATTGTGAAGAGGCTTATATAATACTCCAATATAACTAATAATACAATTTTATTGACATTAAGTCAGTTTATTGAGTATTAAAGGCCCTATTTAAAAAAAAACTATAATACACCTGTCTCTTGCAATACCATTAAAAAGCAATTCCCATAGGCCTACTTTACTTATAAAATATGAGAAATCAATTAAAAATAGAACTGGTAACTCTTAGAAGCAAAGTTATAGTTGTAAAATTAAAATAAACAAACTTATATATTCTACTGATCTGTACATAATTATAATCATCTACAAGTGTTCTCTATGCACTCTATGCACTCTATGAACTCTATGAACTCTATGAACTCTATGCGTACTTTTCACGTTTCTGGTATATAAAAAAAGTACGTTGGTATACGTTTTTGGTAGAATTAAAATATAATCCAATAGGCTTTGGAAATGTAAGAGTAAAATAGTTTTAACGGCTCCCTACAAAGTTATTTCATTTTGTAGAAAGTTGATTTCAGTGGTAAAATTGAATTTTTATACTATAAATAGTATATAAAAATCAATCTCAATAATTGAAATGAATAGTATAAAAAAATCAAGAAATTTCCAATCTCAATGCTCACGATTGTCGGCACAATAAGAACACATGATATGATTTATTTACTCTTTAAGTTGAAAAATATCTGCAATGTACGGTATATGACGAGTAACAGTTACTAGTACTAGTTACTAGTACCAGTGTAATAGGCCTAAAAGCGTGTATTTCAAAATGATGGCGTTGGCTGAAAGGTTCTAGTTGATTTATTGATCATCATCATCATCATCTGCATTATCATCGCGATGATTGTCATCGTCCAAACTGACAACATTAAACAGTTTTTGTATGAAAACTGTCATTGAATCTGTAACAAATTGAAAACAAAAATATATTTAAACTGACAAAACAATTCAACTTTTTGAAGTTGAAGTTTCGTACAATAGGTATGAAATTCAGTACCAACACATCGAAGGTCTGTTTTATAATTCAAGAATTAACAGTAAAACTGAAATTATAAAAAAACAGGAACTACAGGTTAAGGTAAAATAGGAAAGAAACGGTATAATGATGGAATATGCAATAAACTTCCAAGTGTGGTAAATGATCTCCAATTTCATGTTTCATTTAACTTCTAGGATTTATCAAACAGGCCTGCTTATACAACTATTCATGAATAAATGTTTGAGATAGTTTCAACATAAATATTGAGGCTTGGAGGAGGCACGCTATACAAGCCCTGAGGCTGAGGCCGCACCGCCATTGGGTAGAGCCTGTAGGGTGGAGGGTAGTTGGTAAATCTGTAGAACATACACACCATCCACAGTAATACATCATATGAATGGTATGTGTTCAGCCGCCATCTTGGATTTCTTAAATATGGACAACATAACCTCAAAAAACAGAATGACGTCATACCATTCATACAATGTATTACTGTGGATGGTGTGTATGTTCTATAGATTTACCAACTACCCTCCACCCTCCAGGCTCTACCCACCGGCAGTGCGGCCTCAGCCTGAGAGGCAAAAAAATCAGCAGCTTCGATGAATGAATTTTTGGAAAACAGATTTCAAATGAATGACTTATGGTTATGATAGAAAATTGGCAAGAAGATTCCATGGATTTTCAAAAATGAATTTATTTATTTATCTAATGACAAACATACTTAGGTGAAAGATAAAAAACATAGCCCTTAGTATTTACTTACTTACACAATTTATTTGATTAACTTTAGTCCAAATTTTTATTAACTTTAGTTGAGTTGAAATTTCTGCTTCTGTCGTTCTGTCAATGGTTCTCCACTCCAAGAAATGATAATACGAAAGTACCTCATTAATGGTCAATTTTTAAGGGGATGTATTAAGCCAATAAAACATAATAACAACTCTAAACTTTCATTAAAATATTGAGATTGACTTAACAAAGAATTCTCCTTCAAGGAATTTGAGAACTGAATTGCATTGAGGATTAATCACTTATTTTTTCACGAAAAGTTTATATACATAGCCTATAGTTGATAAATAAAATGAAAACTCAAATACCCTTTTTCAAAAACTTTAGAAGTATTACTTTACAGACATGTTTCGGGACTCAGCCCATCATCAATGTGAATAAAATAATATAATAGCCTATAGGGTATATAGTCCGTTCAAGCAAAGAAGACCCTCTGGCAAGATAAAAAAATGACTCCAGCTCGGTCAATATTGGTTCAAAAATTATCAATTTTATCTCAAATTGTAGATCAAATTGTTTCCTACATTTGTAATTCAAATTAATGATTTTTGAACCAATATTGACCGAGCTGGAGTCATTTTCTCATCTTGCCAGAGGGTCTTTTTTGCTTGGACAGACTATACAAGTACGGTACACTATCAACATAATAAGTTATGTGGGTAAAAAGAACATACCGTTGAATTTAGAAATAGCTTTCCCTTCATTTCTGGTTTTGACGAACACATAATACACTGGAATGCCAGCAACAATCACCAGAAGACCAATCACTGAAACACGAATAATCACAATAAGATCGACATCAGAATTTAAGGTACCTATAAGTTATGCAGTGGCGCTTCGTGGATTTTATAGCTTGTAGGAACTATTAGAACTAACAAAAAAATCACGGTTTGTAAATGTTCAAACTACGGTACAGCACTATCAAATTTAGTCGCAAATTTACAGTCTCATGTCTCAATACCTGTATAAAACCATCTTTTGTTTGTATTCTTCCAAAAATTTAAAATAAACATCAAAATTACGTGTGAAATTCAAATTACCAGCTTAACTTGGTTCTTTATTGTTGTTGTGGATAACCGAATTGATAACTATTCAGCAGACAATTCATTGTACGGTACTAATTCTATGCCATACCTGTTATCACATTATGATATTATATAATTTAAAGAGAGAGAAAATTCAATTTGGTATTACAATTTTATACTTTGATTTACATTCAGCGTAAAAGCGAATCAAAACTAAAAATACATACAAGATAAAACATATAACTTAACCTTAAAACTCAAAAGGCGGTAACCGCCGCCCGACGGAAACAAAACATCACAACGCTCAAGTCGGTGTAGGTAGGCAGGTAGACTTGGGACGTGCAAAGAAGAGCCTCTGAAAAGATGGGAAAATGACTCCAGCTTGGTCAATATTGTTTCAAAAATTATTAATTTGATCTCAAATTGTAGGTAACAATTTGATCTACTATCAAGACCATATTTATAATTCTTGAACAAATATTGACCAAGCTGGAGTCATTTTCCCATCTTGCCAGAGGCTCTTCTTTGCTTGACCAGACTATAGCTCCTCAGTCCTCAAGGCCCGTATTCCAACCAGACTGAGAATAATAGTTCTTCTTCAATCCGCACGGAATGCATTGGGCGCTAGTGTCGAAATGTAGGAAAAGATTCAGCTTCCTACAATGCAACGGAGATCGGAGTAGGTTCTCGACTGTATCAGAAGCGCACTGTTCCGTATCTTACAATAAGATATGCGAATTATTCGCATATTTCAATGGACTTTAACATGCTACTCATGATACACAATTAGCTTATATTTTATTCTGAATGAAAAGTGTAGGAACTTCCTCACTTCCTACATGGAGGAATCGCCCTAGAGTTATAGTTAATTATTTGATAATTTCATTCAAAATGATTGGTGTAGAAAATCCCATTCCAAGTCATTACAATTTTCTTTACATATTCCTACAACAAGAGTGAAGAGTGTATCATTGCTTGTTATGTTAACAATACTTCATAAGATTACAGTGTTGTGAATTGATATTTTATATACTAATAAAAATTGCTGAAGTTATAGAACGTTTTCTCTTCAAAATAAAATTTTCTACAGGTATTTAGCCAAGTACACATTGGCGAGGTGGAACTACCCGTAAGGGTCTCCCCACCATTAAAAGCCATAAGAATATATTTCTTTCTACGAGTTTCATTGCTTTAAAATATCGGTTGAAAATCAGCTACTGGAATCCTATATTTACAATAAAACAAAACAACTCAAAACTTTCATTAAAATATTCTATTAAATATAGGACTCCGGCACCTGATTGTTAACCGGTATTTTAAAGCAATGGAACTTGTAGAAAAAATTCTTGTAAGTATAACTATTTGAAATTGAGAAATTAACTTTAGAGGAATTCTATCTTATTATTTCGGGCACACCATCATTTCCCATAATTGGGAGTTGAAATCTTCCAATTGATTTAATGCGATATCTGATTTATTTTTACATGAGAATTCTTCATTCTAGGTTCCTCATGAGGTCACTATACAGGTATTATAAAATAGAATATTTGGAGGAAGATGTGCTTTGTGCTATCTTTGGTATTTTAATTGATTTTATTCTTTACATCAACACTCATTTTAATTTTTTTTCAATATGATTCCTGGACTGTAAATTATTTGTTTACATGTATAGCCTTATAATTCGAACTACATAATAAGCTTTTAACAAAATTCGGGAAATTAGTAAGGGAATTAAATAGTGAGGGCAAAGCCTGTTTATTGTCCCCCATATATCATTCAGTGAACCTATATCAAAATTCAGGATTTTTCAAAGTGAAAAGTGTTTTTTAAAGTTAAAATTGTAATGTAAACAATCATCATCCATCATCATTCATTCAGTATGTAGCCTAAACATCATCATCCACTCATCACCTTTGCTTAAAATACTTGATATAAGTTGCAATTGTAACAATAAATAATAAATAATGAATAAATAAATCCATTCTGATAAAATAACTGAATGTAATAGTATCATTGAATGAGTAAATAAATAAATTATTATCTCTGTAACAAACCATCGCATGGGTTCAAGTTAATTTGAACTTTTTTCTTTACTTTGAAGAAGTCAATTTTAGAAATACATGCTACTTATTGTACTGCCTAAATTTTTTGCGCTTGTACTTCGTCATAGCTTCCTTTAATAGAAGGCCCTGCCCTAATAATATGGCAACGTCGCACCGTAGACACATTCTTTTCATATGAAAGCATCAAGTACAGATACAAAACATATAATAATAATTCTAAAGCTTGCGTTTAAAAAGGGTATTTGATTTTTCATTTAATTTATCAACACTGTCTTTTTATATGAAAGCATCAAGTACAGATACAAAACATGCATATTGACTTGGGTTTTCTCTCTTTAAGCATAATTTCCATGAGACTCTTCGTATAGAATTCCTTTTGTGTTTTTTTGTAATAGGTTGTGATAGAGATTAGCAAAAAAGATTAAGAATAGACAGTTATTTATTTAACTGGCTTATGATTTGTAGCAAGTCAAATGTGAGAACGCACACAAGAAACGCATCCATTAGAACAGCTGATTGGAAAATGATTTCAATATGCTTTTAAACGGACCCAATTTCCTACTCTACATAGTTGTCAATTTTTAGGCCATGGCTTTCTATTGAAGGAAGCTATGGTATTAATCATTCTCAAAACTGATTCTTTTCCATTTTCTTGTACAAATGTAGCCTGTTGATCAATGTATTCTTGATCAATATTCTAGTTGATAATTTATAGCTTCTAGCCTTCTACTGTATTTCTTGTATTATATTAAGTTATTTTCATATTTTTGTCACTACGTAGTTGAAAAATCTACAAATTATAATATTATTGTAAGATTATGACTTCCTACATGTTCTGTATTTTCTTACCAGCATTGAGCGGCTCAGTGACCGCCGACACAGTGATGAGGAACAGCGAGCAGAGCAGGAAGGAGGCGGGCAGCGCGGTGTGTACGCGTATCGGACGCGGAAGACGCGGCTGAGAGACGCGCAGCCAAAGCAGCGCAGCAATGCACGCTGCCATCGACAGCCACAGCACCAGGCTGAAGTAGTTGATCAGTGTGAATACGTTGCTGCTCTGCGTCACCATCACCAGGGACAGTAGGCACTGTGGCAAACAAAAATCAAATCAAACTTTATATTGTGGTTTTTTAAAGCAAAACATATACAGGGTGTTTCAGGAGGAATGTGCAATACTTCTCAGGCTGATTCCTTACACCAAGTAGACAAAAAAGTTCCATGGGACCAATCCCCAAAAAAGCTTTGTTACCGAGATTTGAAAAATTTAAAAATTGAAATTTTTTAAAATATATTAATTTTTTAGAGGCTTTAGTGAGGTTTCAAAATAATCAATTCCTATGTAAAATTAGCTGAGGAATCTAATGAAACCAGTTCCAAGTTTGTAACTTTAACGGTTATTGAGATAATTGGAAAAAATATGCTAGGAAACACCATCTTTTATTGTATTTTTTTTGTAATTGTTTTTTTTATTAATGGAAGTTGAAGAGAGTCAGATTCTAAAGAAAATGTTCAATGGCGGCGATTGTGTAAATCTTACCCAAATGTCAGTAATATGGCGATCAAAAATCGCAAAATCGCTACTAAACACAAATTCATCACTTGTGCTATGTTTTGTCAATTTTGCAAATTTTGATCGCCATTTCTGAGATTTGGGTAAGATTTACACAATCACCGCCATTTAACTTTTTCATTAGAATCCGACTCTCTTCAACTTCCATTAATAAACATTTTAAAACCTCATTAAAGCCTTTTAAAATTTAAATATTTTGAAAAATCTCTATTTTCCGCTATTGTTATCTCGGTAACAGTGCGTTTTTGGGGGTTGGTCCCATGGAACGTTTTTGTCTACTTGGTGTAAGGGATCAGCCTGAGAAGTATTGCACATTCCTCCTGAAACACCCTGTATAGCCTACTAAAACAAACATTTCAGATGAAATATTTTTAAGATATTTTTATTGCCAGATCAAAGTAAAAAAGAAAGATACAAGACCAATCACGTGCAAGGCGAGTTGTTAACATGATTCACTATAGGTACAGCAAGATATTAAGAAAAAACAAAAATCAAATCAAACTTTATATTGTGGTTATTTAAAGCAAAACATATATAGCCTGGTTAAAAAAAATCTCAGATGAAATAGATTGCAAGATTTTTTTATTGTCAGATCAAAGTAAAATAGGAAGATGCAAGACCTATCTCGTGCTAAGGAGAGTTGCTAACATGATTCAGTACAGCAAGATATTAAGAAAAAGAAATTCAAAATTATAGGCCAATAATAGTAGAAAAAAATAAAGAAATGGGAGAACAGTGAAAGGGAAAGAGACGGTAAACATACTATTGGAAGAGAAAGATATGATACTATCTTGAATGGATAATAACCAGTAGAATAGATAAAGATAAACTTTTTGAGTACGGTAACAATATAGTTCTTCTTAAACAATGAATGAGATCTTCTCATTGTAAAGTAATCTCCAATGTTATTAATAGTTTTATCATTTGCTAGTTAAAATAAGTATATTGTCTCATGCAAATATCAAGATTCATTCTTTATGTTTTCAAATCTATTTCTAGGAGGTCGTAAATTGAGATTTAATTCAGAGAATGGAAAAATGTGTCTATTATTGGTGAAACAGATTCGTGAAACCTTTATTGGAGGGAAGAACCTTACGGATTGGTTTCTGTATTTTGTAACAAATGAGACTTTGAATAATTGTGATATTTTGTACAATTGGAAGCGACTAGTAAAATATATGCTCACAGCAAGTAGTAAAATATTCTGGTTCATTTTTGTTTTTGAATGTGCAGGATGTTTTATGTTGATATGTCATAGAATACTTTATATAGAATACACTCTATCTTTAATCATTTTTCAGTATCCTTTGTTTTTTATTTAAATTGTTGATAATTTTGTTTATTTGATGTATTTGCATTTCTGTTGCCTACTGCATTTCTTTGTGAATCGGAATAAAACAATTTGAATTTGAATAGTAGCCTATAGTCTGATCGGGCAAAGAAGACATTCTGACAAGATGGGAGGATGACTCCAGCTCAGTCAATTTTGGTTCAAAAATTAATTTGGTCTCAAATTTTGAAAACATTCATTTGAGACCAAATTCATATTGAACCAATATTGACCGAGCTGGAGTCATTTTTCTATCTTGGCAGAATGTTTTCTTCGCTCGACCACACTCTATATGAATAATAATAATTCGTTCAACAATAATAAGACATTTTATTTTTCTCTTGATTGACAAAGAACAGAATAGAAGAATAATATAACTTATTATTATTTGTCTAAAATACAAAATACTTAGTGGAATCAGAATCATAATATTAAGATATCTTCGCATATGGCCAGAGCTAAGTAAAACAATTTGCGCTGGCTGTGATGAGTTCATTCTGAAGAGTTCACAATAGATATAGAATACTGAAAATTGCAATAAATAAACAATAACTAACCCTTCAGAATCTTGAAGCTCAGCAGTGCCTATCAAGCTTGACAATGTGCAATATCAGCACAAAACAATTGTCGCGCCAAAAACGTGAGTAATTTTACTGTAAAGTTTTCAGTTTATTTTATTTCAATTTATACCAGTGAAAAAGATGGATGAAAGATTCTTCTTCTTTTTCTTCTTCTTCTTATTATTTTCTTCTTCTTTTTCTTCTTCTTCTTCTTCTTCTTCTTCTTCCTTCTTCTTCTTCTTCTTCTTCTTCTTCTTCTTCTTCTCTTCTTCTTCTTCTTCTTCTTCTTCTTCTTCTTCTTCTTCTTCTTCTTCTTCTTCTTCTTCTTCTTCTTCTTCTTTCTTCTTCTTCTTCTTCTTCTTCTTCTTCTTCTTCTTCTTCTTCTTCTCTTCTTCTTCTTCTTTCTTCTTCTTCTTCTTCTTCTTCTTCTTTTCTTCTTCTTCTTCTTCTTCTTCTTCTTCTTCTTCTTCTTCTTCTTCTTCTTCTTCTTCTTCTTCTTCTTCTTCTTCTTCTTCTTCTTCTTCTTCTTCTTCTTCTTTCTTCTTCTTCTTCTTCTTCTTCTTCTTCTTCTTCTTCTTCTTCTTCTTCTTCTTCTTCTTCTTCTTCTTCTTCTTCTTCTTCTTCTTCTTCTTCTTCTTCTTCTTCTTCTTCTTCTTCTTCTTCTTCTTCTTCTTCTTCTTCTTCTTCTTCTTCTTCTTCTTCTTCTTCTTCTTCTTCTTCTTCTTCTTCTTCTTCTTCTTCTTCTTCTTCTTCTTCTTCTTCTTCTTCTTCTTCTTCTTCTTCTTCTTCTTCTTCTTCTTCTTCTTCTTCTTCTTCTTCTTCTTCTTCTTCTTCTTCTTCTTCTTCTTCTTCTTCTTCTTCTTTTCTTCTTCTTCTTTTTCTTCTTAATCATCATCTCCTTCTTTTCTTGAACATTTTTATTTGTTTTTTTTTACTTGATATTTATTGTAAACAGTGAACTTTAATCAAAAGTCAGAATTTTTCAAGTGGAAACTTTTTTTTTAGTGATAATTTTAATGTAAACTTTCATTCACCATGTAAAAACATCATCATTCACTCACTATAATTATCATCTTTGCTTAAAAAAGCCTACTTGCTATAAAGTCGCAATTGTAAAAATAAAAAAAAATAAAAAATTTGACCAATTTACAGACAGTTTGAGAGATGGAAGTTTCCAGTAATAAATAGTATACGGACCGTAACAACCAGCGATGGTATAGGAGTGCATCGGGTGACGTGTATGTAGGACAGGACGGCGGGCAGATGTCCCTGTTGGGCGCCGGTCAAAAAGAGGCGCGACGACGTGAACAGAATGCCGTTGACGCCGCCAAAGGTAGACAACGCCACAAACACTGGCACCGTCCAACTCAGACTGCCGAACATCTTGTTGCCGAATGTCTGCAATTTCAATATAATTATTTTAAAAATTCCATTAAAATAAATTAAATTTAATTAAATTTAATAAATTAAATTTATAAATTTATTAATTTATTATAATTAGGACAAAATATTGTCCTAACAATCAATAATTATTATTATCACTGGCGGCTCTTACCCACGAAACAGTAGGTGAAGTGCCCGTATCTTTCACTGTACAGCACTTCACCTGTTTCGTGGGCACGAGCCGCCAGTGATTATTATAGTCTGTTCGAGCAAAGAAGGCAATCTGGCAAGATGGGAAAATGACTACGGCTGGGTAAATATTGCTTAAAAATGATAAATATGGACTGAAATTGTAGAACCAATATTGACCGAGCTAGATTAATTTCCTATTTTGCCAGAATGTCTTCTTTGCTTGACCAGAGTATAGTAACCAAGACACATTTTATATTAGTACACACACACACACACACACACACACACACACACACACACACACACACACACACACACACACACACACACACACACACACACATCTATCTACTAGCCGGCAGGCTCGCTTTGCTCGCCTTCTCCGCCTAGCTCCGCCCCCTGAGCCCCGGCAGTAACAGAACAGGCTCGATTCGCTCGTCTGCAAATCCCCTGTCAGTGTCAGCTGATACAAACAGACTCGCTTTGCTCGCCTGCAAATTCCATTCTACAATTCATATCACTTAACAGAGCTCTCATAGGTAATTGTTCTGAATAATTTGTTCTATAACCTCAGCTCAACCTTGGCATATGATTTGAACGTATTTAGTTCAGTAGTTTCCGTGAAATAAACAAAATTGCAGATTCCAAACATTGTAAAACCTTATTTCAGGCGCAACCTCGGAAGGGTTTAGAAATTTATTGAACACAACATTTCAAGGCCTAATCTGGACCTGCTTACCAAATTTCAACATTTTCTGCCTATTTGTTCTTGAAAAATCTAAGAAAAACTAAAAAAAAATCCGAAAAATACTAAAACGCTAATATTGAGCGTAACCTTGGGAAGTAGGTATATCGGACATAGTTTGAAACTTGATTCAATATCTTCTAAATTAGTTCATCTCATAATCTCGCTGAACCATGAACCATTTAATTTACAGTAAACATATGTCGTATCAAGGGCGGAAAATATGTAACCCGCAATACCTCTAAAATTTCGAAGAAACTCATTACTGGCGTAATCTTGAACGGATTGAAAAAAATTCAAACACAACATTTCTAGACCTTAGACAAACTTCTCCACAAAATTTCAACATTTTCTGCTGATTGGTTCTCGAAAAATCTGAGGAAACGCAGAAAAACAATAGAAAAATGCAAATGTTGGGCGTACCCTTGAAAAGTTTCAAAAATCCGTTCTGAGCGCGCGTCTAAACGTCCAACCGAACATGCCTGCCAAATTTGAACGTATTTGATTCAGTGGATTTTCAGTTCTGGTTATGAATGAATGAATCGGTGCCATTACGCTTTTGTTATAGTTAAGTTATAAGTTATAGTTAAGTTAAGTTAAGTTGTATATAAGTTATAGATAATAGTTTGCTATTTTTGTCCTTCAAACCCTGTTGACTAATCCATTTGGGAGTCTGGATATTTCATCTTTCAAATTGAATTTTATAATTTGATTGAACTTTAACGGTTCTAGTATATCTCTTTCAATTTGAAACTTCTGTGTGGTTCCTGCCCTTTATTAGCTTTTAATTTTGGTAGAATGAGTACTAGAGTAGGCCTAAGGCTGAGGCCGCACTGCCGGTGGGTAGAGCCTGGAGGGTGGAGGGTAGTTGGTAAATCTATAGAACATACACACCATCCACAGTAATACATAGTATGAATGGTATGTGTTCAGCCACCATCTTGAAATTCCTAAATATGGACAACATAAACTCAAAAAACAGAATGACGTCATACCATTCATACGATGTATTGCTGTGGATGGTGTGTATGTTCTGAAGATTTACCAACTACCCTCCACCCTCCAGGCTCTACCCACCGGCAGTGCAGCCTCAGCCTAAAAGCTTTCAGCTAGCGCCAAAATTTCAGGCGGTTTCAACAGCTTATCAATCAATTAGAGTTGTCATTTAGCTAAGCCTAGATGATGTTTTTGAAATCAAAAGAGACAATAGATGCTTTACATCAGCTGTAGGTTGGATCACGTACAAGAGACAGACGAAACTATCCAACTTTTTTGCTCCAGCTATATTAATAGAGAAAGCATACAGCTGTTGATACTATTTAACATATTAGGCAGTGTAAGTGAGTCAAAAAGGCTCGCCTCGCTCGCCTGCAAAACCTCTGTCAGTGTCAGCTGAGAAAAACAGGCCCACCAAATATCAACATTTTCTACCGATTGGTTCTCGAAAAATGAAGAAAACGCCGAAAAACTCTACAAAAACTAAAATACTTGGCGTATCCTTGAAAATTTTTAAAATCCGTTCTTAGCGCGCGTTTAAACGTCCAACTGAACATGCCTGCCAAATTTGAACGCATTCGGTTCAGTGGATTTTTAGTTCTGGTGATGAATGAATGAATGGATGAATGAATGAATGAATCAGTGCCATTTCGCTTTTATATATAGAGATTAAGGGAGTCTATGATAAAATGCTTCATATTTTTACAGCTGTGCTGTAAGCTTATTTCTAGGAATAAAATGCTTTATTTTTGGCGTAAGTTATAGGTTACTAACCACTGCGACAGCAGCTGATGACAGCATTTCTTCAGCCGAAACGACCGCAAAATAGGCCAAATTGGCCAGCACATAGATCAGTGTCACAATCGGCATCGCTATCCATATAGCACGAGGCAAATTCCTGCAAAAAATCAGTAATTTATTTAGATAACCAGTTAGCAAAGTAGCAAAATAGAACATAAACTGAATGCATGGACTACTTTTTCAAAGAGTTTCCTGTCACATACACATCAGTTTTCAAATACAAATTCAGTCCTCCTCAAGTTAACCTTCCTCATGAATAATCGATAAGTTTATACAGAGTGTTTCAGAAGTAGTGTCGAGCATTTTAGGGTAGTGTTCCTTGTTAGAAAACATACTAAATATCATTTTCAAAATGTCTGAAAATCTTCAATCAATCACACAGTCGCCATTTTTGTTTTCTCATTTTCATCTAATTTTATAATTCTGTAGCGGCCTTGATAGGGTACTATAGTGGTCAATTACTATGTAAAATCAGCCGAGAAATCGAATAAAACCAGTTAGAGGTTTGTAACTTTGATGGTTATTGAGATAATTAGAAAAATAAGCTGAAAAACTACATTTTACAACTTTAAAGGGATAGAAATAGGATATTTTATGGTTGACTAGTATTTTCGATTATTTTATATTGTAGGAAATTCTATTCTGAAGAAAAAATGTTCAGTAACATTTTCGTCTAAACGCACCCAAACCTCACAAATCAGGATTTAAAGAAGTCAAAACAGCAATCTTTTCATACCTGCTCTTTTTGTCTGTTTTGTTTTCTTTAAATCCTAATTTGCGAGGTACGAGGGTACGTGGGTACGAGCCGCCAGTGTTATAGTCTGGCCAAGCAAAGAAGGCCCTCTGGCAAGGTGGGAAAATGACTCCAGCTAGGTCAATATTGGTTCAAAAATTATTGATTCGGTCTCAATTGTAGGAAACATTCTGATCTACAATTTGAGACCAAATCAATAACTTTTATACCAATATTGACCAAGCTGGAGTCATTTTCCCATCTTGCCAGAGGCTCTTCTTTGCTTGGCCGGACTATAGGTGCTGCTGCTGCTGCTGCTGATGATGATGATGATGATGTAACAAACAAACCCAACAATATTTGATTTGAATTCAAATTCACCTCAAATGCAGTAGGTTTTAGTAAATATATCAACAATTTAGTTTAATTGTTTCATTTTTGTCAATGTTTAATGATTTATTTTATATTAATTTTTCCAACCTATTTGCTGGTTACAAATTATTTTCATTGTAAAATCACTGCCGCCCGCCTGAACGACTAATAATTTAGAAATTATATTTCGTTTAATAACTGTATTAAACATTTCTTCCTTCCTTCCTCAATCGCTCTCTCTTTCTTATTTACTCGTTATTATGCTTAACATTATTAATTCTATCTGATTACTCTATTTTTCTTTGATTTTTATCTATTATGTTCCTTATATATTTTTTGCTTTCTTAATAACATTTTTTCTTATTTAATTCTTGTTAAGATTGTTTATAATTTACAACAAATGAGCTAATTTTATTTTATTTATATTTACTTAACGTTGTGAATAATTTTTGTATTGAAATGGAACCTGCTGAAAAACCCACGGGTTTAGCAGGACCAAAAAATGTAATGATTTATTTCAAATAATATTGATTGGCAAAATTATCTAGACAATTCCATGTAGGGGCATCCATTCATGATAAGCCTAGAGCTATCAAATATTTATCTATTTATTACGTATGATATTGTCAATACTTATCAATATTTCATTACTGTGTTTGAATCGCCATTTTGTCACATGTATAAACCGCTAATCGGGGAGGGGCTTGTCTAGGCCAATGGCAGACGTTCACTATGATTGGCTCAAGCAACTACCAATAGCAGTGCTTGACCGTATAAATACTGCTCACTTCAAGTTTTAGTTTACCAGAGATTCATAATGGTGTAGCAACCGAAACCGGTATCTCAATTTTCAATGAATCTGAGGTTTGACAGTATTTTGTCATCTCATTTATTTTTTTATAACATATCCTGGATTCCATTACTAGTTATATCATAGCTTGACCAAACAAAGAAGACATTATGGCAAGATGGGAAAATGACTCCAGCTCGGTCAATATCGATTCAAAAATTACAAATTTGTTTTCAATTTATTGTAGATCAGAATGGTTCCTACAATTCGAGACCACATTGATAATTTTTCAACCAATATTGACCGAGATTGTCTTCTCTGTTTGGACAAACACAATACTATACTATAATGAAACGAGTTTCTAATTAAGGAATCCCCATTGATAAAGTGTTTAGTGGGATGAGTGATGAACAATGTATGAGCCCTTATCACTTTCGATTTCACGGTCAGTGCTCGCTAAAACAAACTCTAATTTTACCCATATTGTTGCGGGACTATAGTGATAACGCGCCTTATTGAACATTTCAAAGTTGCTGATTGAGCATATTGTGATGCGATGAGATTGTGATGAAATGATTTCTATTGAAAGTAGTCTTCAATAGTGAAAGAAAGTAATAATAGAATACTTTCTAGTAGTGTTAATGTGAATTGTCAATCAAAATACCAACGCAAAGTAGAGGTCTATAAAATTTTTTGAAGCTTTATTGACCGAGCTGGAGTCATTTTCCCATCTTGCTATAAAGCTTAATAGGATTAATAGCCTACAGTACAGATAGACTGCCTATATACTGCATAGTAACCTTTTGGACTTTTGCACGATGAAAGTAAATTCATTTTTTAAACTTTATGTTCTATGTTCTATCGATAAAACAGCGTATCACTGGCGGCTCGTGCCCACGAAACAGGTCAGGTGAAGTGTTGTATAGTAAAAGATACGGGCACTTCACCTGTTTAGTGGGTTCGAGCCGCCAGTGCAGCGTATACACGATTCAATTTTCTTCCAATATGACACACTCAAGATGGTAGCCCACCAACACAAGATAGATAATGCACTACCTCACAAATTGAACAATCGATTAGGAAGGTGTTGTCTTAATTAAAAATGATACAGTAAGACATGGTTTTTCACCAATAAATTTTAAAAAAGCTCCCAATACGATTGATTGTTCCATCTGATATAAGTAATACCTATCTTGTGCATTTTCCTGAATGTACTATCATATCAAAATTGATTTGATTCATATTACCGACCGCTTCATCAATAGAAGCCGAAAGTTTAAAAAGTGAAAGTAAGTTCATGGAAGAACTGTGAATTGAACTATATTACCGCTCTATCAATAAAAGCGAAAACTTTATGAACTATGGAATAGAACATTGTAATTGTTAGTGCACACACCGCTTTGTAGTGATAGAAGCGTAAACAAAGATAACCTCTTAACCTTTCATTCATCATTGATTGACTTTTTGATGAATGGACTGAATGACGGTAGTGCATTGTGTGGTTGATAATGAGAGAAAGCTGATAATGTTTAGAGTGCAGTGAGATGGGAGTAAAAAGAATAAAAGTAGAATAAGTTCTGAGTCTACTCTGCACGACCCACGAAACTGGTGAAGTGCCCGTATCTTTCACTGTACAGCACTTCACCGGTTTCCTGGGCACGAGCCGCCATTGATACTCTGTGAATGGAAGTGGCTTCTATTCTATCTATTGATAAGAACAATGGCGGATTATGCACTAAGGTAAATGAAATGGACCACACTACTATTTTATCTTCTCTTCTCTTTTCTTTTTTACGCTCTGATCCCTGGCAAGAAGACTTTGCTACTGATAAGAAGGAAGAAAGAGACAGAAGAATGAATGGGAGGGAGGCAGAGAAAATAATAAGTAGGGAAAGTTTGTAGGTCGAAATAATAAGGAGAAGAAAGATTTATATGAGAGACAAGAAGGAAGTGAACAAGAGAAGAGAAGAATGGAAGGAAAAGGAAGAGGAGAAATAAGTTTCTTCTACTAGTCGTAGAAGAAAAGAATGGGTTGGAGGAAGAGGAAGAGGAAGAGTAGGAGGAGGAAAGTGGCGAAATTTACGAAAGTGGCGAAGAAAACAAGCAGGAGAAACCTGTTGGTATTTATTTGTGTCATCAAATGTGTCATTTAGTCAATTCTAGCAACGTCATTGCCGAATTTAATTACATTGAATTTCACACTTAATTTGTAGAAAAAAATTTGACATAACCTTGTTTTGGACTGGGTAGTATAAATTTTTAGAGTAGCAGTTTAGGAGGGCATGATCCTGTTGCACTCACCCAAATGTGAATTGAATAAATGATGATTGATTGATTATGATTATGATTATGATTACCACAAATTAAGTTTTCCTCCACCTACTATCTAAAGTCGCATTTCACTCCCCGGAATCGAATAGTAAAACTCTTCATTTTCTCCCTTGGGAGTAAAGTGGATCACTTTTCCCTAGGGAGTAAAGTTAACCCATAAGAATAACATGGGTGACGTCATCCACCAATGTAGCATATGAAAATGTGCATTTTCATCTGATCATCTCTTCTTCTTTAGAGGAGAAGATCTCTCTTCTTTACAGGCCAAGTGTTAATGGGAAGGATATACTTATACTTTCCCAAGAATGGACATTTTTATGTCCAAACTTCGCCTTTTCATTTAGATATTGTGATGCACAACAAGTAAGATTGTAAGCAAGTAGCATATTGTTTGGATAATTGTTCTATGATTTTTGCATTCACATGTAACCTCTCTCATTGAATAGATTAGAGAATAACCCGTGAAAATTGTAGTGTAAATTATCGGAATTAGTGTGTAACTTGTGAAAATAATAGAATAATTAGATTTAATAATAACTCTTGTAATCTAGAAACTAAGCATAAATATTTTTTTGCTATCTAAATGAATAAAGAAATCTAATCTAATCTTCTTCTTCTTCTTCTTCATCATCTTCTTTTTCTTCTTGTTCTTCTTCTTCATCATCTTCTTTATTTCTTTTTTCTTCTTCTTCTTCTTCTTCTTATTCCACCTACTAATCTGTATTTTCAGGATCTGTTTAGGTACAGGAAATAGCTGGGGCTTATCGATTGTGAGGTTATGTCATCGCTACAACAGTATGGCAGATTACACTTATTTATTACATTCTTATAGTATTTATTGGTGTAGGTGGGGGAAAAATGTTGTGTGCATCTCGGGACTAGATTACGTTTTCTCCCTCAGGGAAATTGTCGCCCTCGGCTGTGCCTCGGGCACCAACAGTTTCCCTCAGGGAGAAAAAGTTAAACATTTGTCCCTAGATGCACAAATAACTATTATAACTGACAAAATATGTGTGTTTTACTATTTTTATTTCATTATGGAATAGTTGATTCCACAATATTAACGTGGCTCTGCCAAATTTTTTGTACAATTTTTGTTATTAAATCATTGTTCAAATAGAATAACAATAGTTCAGCTTCTTTAAGAATACAGTCAAAACATTCTGACAAGTTGAGAAAATGACTCCAGCTCGGTCAATATTGATTGAAAAAATTATAAATTTTGTCTAAAATTGTAGAGTCGAATGTTTCCTACCATTTGAGACCAAATTTGAGAACATTCTGGCAAGTTGAGAAAATGACTCCAGCTCGGTCAATATTGATTGAAAAATTATAAATTTTGTCTAAAATTGTAGAGTCGAATGTTTCCTACAATTTGAGACCAAATTTGAGAACATTCTGGTAAGTTGAGAAAATGACTCCAGCTCGGTCAATATTGATTGAAAAATTATAAATTTTGTCTAAAATTGTAGAGTCGAATGTTTCCTACAATTTGAGACCAAATTTGAGAACATTCTGGCAAGTTGATAAAATGACTCCAGCTCGGTGAATGATTCAGAAGTTATAAATTTTGTCTAAAATTGTAGAGTCGAATGTTTCCTACCAATTGAGACCAAATTTGAAAACATTCTGGTAAGTTGAGAAAGTGACTCCAGCTCGTTCAATATTGATTGAAAAATTATAAATTTTGTCTAAAATTGTAGAGTCGAATGTTTCCTACAATTTGAGACCAAATTTGAGAACATTCTGGCAAGTTGATAAAATGACTCCAGCTCGGTGAATGATTCAGAAGTTATAAATTTTGTCTAAAATTGTAGAGTCGAATGTTTCCTACCAATTGAGACCAAATTTGAAAACATTCTGGTAAGTTGAGAAAGTGACTCCAGCTCGTTCAATATTGATTGAAAAATTATAAATTTTGTCTAAAATTGTAGAGTCGAATGTTTCCTACAATTTGAGACCAAATTTGAGAACATTCTGGCAAGTTGATAAAATGACTCCAGCTCGGTGAATGATTCAGAAGTTATAAATTTTGTCTAAAATTGTAGAGTCGAATGTTTCCTACCAATTGAGACCAAATTTGAAAACATTCTGGTAAGTTGAGAAAGTGACTCCAGCTCGTTCAATATTGATTGAAAAATTATAAATTTTGTCTAAAATTGTAGAGTCGAATGTTTCCTACAATTTGAGACCAAATTTGAGAACATTCTGGCAAGTTGATAAAATGACTCCAGCTCGGTGAATGATTCAGAAGTTATAAATTTTGTCTAAAATTGTAGAGTCGAATGTTTCCTACAATTTGAGACCAAATTTGAGAACATTCTGGCAAGTTGAGAAAATGACTCCAGCTCGGTCAATATTGATTGAAAAATTATAAATTTTGTCTAAAATTGTAGAGTCGAATGTTTCCTACAATTTGAGACCAAATTTGAGAACATTCTGGCAAGTTGATAAAATGACTCCAGCTCGGTGAATGATTCAGAAGTTATAAATTTTGTCTAAAATTGTAGAGTCGAATGTTTCCTACAATTTGAGACCAAATTTGAGAACATTATGGAAAGTTGAGAAAATGACTCCAGCTCGGTCAATATTGATTGAAAAATTATAAATTTTGTCTAAAATTGTAGAGTCGAATGTTTCCTACAATTTGAGACCAAATTTGAGAACATTCTGGCAAGTTGATAAAATGACTCCAGCTCGGTGAATGATTCAGAAGTTATAAATTTTGTCTAAAATTGTAGAGTCGAATGTTTCCTACCAATTGAGACCAAATTTGAAAACATTCTGGTAAGTTGAGAAAGTGACTCCAGCTCGTTCAATATTGATTGAAAAATTATAAATTTTGTCTAAAATTGTAGAGTCGAATGTTTCCTACAATTTGAGACCAAATTTGAGAACATTCTGGCAAGTTGATAAAATGACTCCAGCTCGGTGAATGATTCAGAAGTTATAAATTTTGTCTAAAATTGTAGAGTCGAATGTTTCCTACCAATTGAGACCAAATTTGAAAACATTCTGGTAAGTTGAGAAAGTGACTCCAGCTCGTTCAATATTGATTGAAAAATTATAAATTTTGTCTAAAATTGTAGAGTCGAATGTTTCCTACAATTTGAGACCAAATTTGAGAACATTCTGGCAAGTTGATAAAATGACTCCAGCTCGGTGAATGATTCAGAAGTTATAAATTTTGTCTAAAATTGTAGAGTCGAATGTTTCCTACCAATTGAGACCAAATTTGAAAACATTCTGGTAAGTTGAGAAAGTGACTCCAGCTCGTTCAATATTGATTGAAAAATTATAAATTTTGTCTAAAATTGTAGAGTCGAATGTTTCCTACAATTTGAGACCAAATTTGAGAACATTCTGGCAAGTTGATAAAATGACTCCAGCTCGGTGAATGATTCAGAAGTTATAAATTTTGTCTAAAATTGTAGAGTCGAATGTTTCCTACCAATTGAGACCAAATTTGAGAACATTATGGCAAGTTGAGAAAATGACTCCAGCTCGGTGAATGATTCAGAAGTTATAAATTTTGTCTAAAATTGTAGAGTCGAATGTTTCCTACAATTTGAGACCAAATTTGAGAACATTATGGCAAGTTGAGAAAATGACTCCAGCTCGGTCAATATTGATTGAAAAATTATAAATTTTGTCTAAAATTGTAGAGTCGAATGTTTCCTACAATTTGAGACCAAATTTGAGAACATTCTGGCAAGTTGATAAAATGACTCCAGCTCGGTGAATGATTCAGAAGTTATAAATTTTGTCTAAAATTGTAGAGTCGAATGTTTCCTACCAATTGAGACCAAATTTGAAAACATTCTGGTAAGTTGAGAAAGTGACTCCAGCTCGTTCAATATTGATTGAAAAATTATAAATTTTGTCTAAAATTGTAGAGTCGAATGTTTCCTACAATTTGAGACCAAATTTGAGAACATTCTGGCAAGTTGATAAAATGACTCCAGCTCGGTGAATGATTCAGAAGTTATAAATTTTGTCTAAAATTGTAGAGTCGAATGTTTCCTACAATTTGAGACCAAATTTGAGAACATTCTGGCAAGTTGATAAAATGACTCCAGCTCGGTGAATGATTCAGAAGTTATAAATTTTGTCTAAAATTGTAGAGTCGAATGTTTCCTACACGAGACCAAATTTGAAAACATTCTGGTAAGTTGAGAAAGTGACTCCAGCTCGTTCAATATTGATTGAAAAATTATAAATTTTGTCTAAAATTGTAGAGTCGAATGTTTCCTACAATTTGAGACCAAATTTGAGAACATTCTGGCAAGTTGATAAAATGACTCCAGCTCGGTGAATGATTCAGAAGTTATAAATTTTGTCTAAAATTGTAGAGTCGAATGTTTCCTACCAATTGAGACCAAATTTGAAAACATTCTGGTAAGTTGAGAAAGTGACTCCAGCTCGTTCAATATTGATTGAAAAATTATAAATTTTGTCTAAAATTGTAGAGTCGAATGTTTCCTACAATTTGAGACCAAATTTGAGAACATTCTGGCAAGTTGATAAAATGACTCCAGCTCGGTGAATGATTCAGAAGTTATAAATTTTGTCTAAAATTGTAGAGTCGAATGTTTCCTACCAATTGAGACCAAATTTGAAAACATTCTGGTAAGTTGAGAAAGTGACTCCAGCTCGTTCAATATTGATTGAAAAATTATAAATTTTGTCTAAAATTGTAGAGTCGAATGTTTCCTACAATTTGAGACCAAATTTGAGAACATTCTGGCAAGTTGATAAAATGACTCCAGCTCGGTGAATGATTCAGAAGTTATAAATTTTGTCTAAA
>CM029547.1:27964-72760 GCA_017141385.1 Sogatella furcifera | reverse complement strand
AATATTGATTGAAAAATTATAAATTTTGTCTAAAATTGTAGAGTCGAATGTTTCCTACAATTTGAGACCAAATTTGAGAACATTATGGAAAGTTGAGAAAATGACTCCAGCTCGGTGAATGATTCAGAAGTTATAAATTTTGTCTAAAATTGTAGAGTCGAATGTTTCCTACAATTTGAGACCAAATTTGAGAACATTATGGAAAGTTGATAAAATGACTCCAGCTCGGTCAATATTGATTGAAAAATTATAAATTTTGTCTAAAATTGTAGAGTCGAATGTTTCCTACAATTTGAGAACATTATGGAAAGTTGAGAAAATGACTCCAGCTCGGTGAATGATTCAGAAGTTATAAATTTTGTCTAAAATTGTAGAGTCGAATGTTTCCTACAATTTGAGACCAAATTTGAGAACATTATGGAAAGTTGATAAAATGACTCCAGCTCGGTGAATGATTCAGAAGTTATAAATTTTGTCTAAAATTGTAGAGTCGAATGTTTCCTACCATTTGAGACCAAATTTGAGAACATTATGGAAAGTTGAGAAAATGACTCCAGCCCGGTCAATAATGATTCAGAAGTTATAAATTTTGTCTAAAATTGTAGAGTCGAATGTTTCCTACCATTTGAGACCAAATTTGAGAACATTCTGGCAAGTTGAGAAAATGACTCCAGCTCGGTCAATATTGATTGAAAAATTATAAATTTTGTCTAAAATTGTAGAGTCGAATGTTTCCTACCATTTGAGACCAAATTTAAGAACATTCTGGCAAGTTGAGAAAATGACTCCAGCTCGGTCAATATTGATTGAAAAATTATAAATTTTGTCTAAAATTGTAGAGTCGAATGTTTTCCTACCATTTGAGACCAAATTTGAAGAACATTCTGGCAAGTTGAGAAAATGACTCCAGCTCGGTGAATGATTCAGAAGTTATAAATTTTGTCTAAAATTGTAGAGTCGAATGTTTCCTACAATTTGAGACCAAATTTGAGAACATTCTGGCAAGTTGAGAAAATGACTCCAGCTCGGTCAATATTGATTGAAAAATTATAAATTTTGTCTAAAATTGTAGAGTCGAATGTTTCCTACCATTTGAGACCAAATTTGAGAACATTCTGGCAAGTTGAGAAAATGACTCCAGCCCGGTCAATATTGATTGAAAAATTATAAATTTTGTCTAAAATTGTAGAGTCGAATGTTTCCTACAATTTGAGACCAAATTTGAGAACATTCTGGCAAGTTGAGAAAATGACTCCAGCTTGGTCAATATTGATTGAAAAATTATAAATTTTGTCTAAAATTGTAGAGTCGAATGTTTCCTACCATTTGCGACCAAATTTGAGAACATTCTGGCAAGTTGAGAAAATGACTCCAGCTCGGTCAATATTGATTGAAAAATTATAAATTTTGTCTAAAATTGTAGAGTCGAATGTTTCCTACCATTTGAGACCAAATTTGAGAACATTCTGGCAAGTTGAGAAAATGACTCCAGCTCGGTCAATATTGATTGAAAAATTATAAATTTTGTCTAAAATTGTAGAGTCGAATGTTTCCTACCATTTGAGACCAAATTTAAGAACATTCTGGCAAGTTGAGAAAATGACTCCAGCTCGGTCAATAATGATTCAGAAGTTATAAATTTTGTCTAAAATTGTAGAGTCGAATGTTTCCTACACCCAAATTTGAGAACATTCTGGCAAGTTGAGAAAATGACTCCAGCTCGGTCAATATTGATTGAAAAATTATAAATTTTGTCTAAAATTGTAGAGTGTCGAATGTTTCCTACCATTTTAGATCAAATTAAAAAATTTTGAACCAATATTAAGCCAGCTGGTGTAATTTTCCCATCCTGCTAGAATGTCTTCTTTTCTTGGACAGACTGCAGACATAGATCCATCTCAGCTTTTCACATACCGGCTTTTTCCTTCTTGTCTGTGTCATCCTTATCCACTGTATATTTTCACACTTTCTTTATTTCCATCAACAATTTCTCTTCTTCTACATTCATTCCTCTTCTTTTCATTACTTCACACCCTCTTTTTGGTATTCATTGAAAAACTTTCAGCACTCTCGCCTTCTGCTATACGCAGTGATTGAGTGCATGTTTTATTGATGAGAAGAAAACCACTTGACTTGCATTATTTGGATTTCTTCTCTTCTTCTTCTTCTTCTTCTTCTTCTTCTTCTTTTTCTTCTCTTTTCTTCTTCTTCTTCTTCTTCTTCTTCTTCTTCTTCTTCTTCTTCTTTCTTCTTCTTCTTCTTCTTCTTCTTCCTACTTCTTCTTCTCTTTTCTCCTTCTCCTTCTTCTACTCCTTTTTTCTCCCCTTCTTCTTCTTCTTTTCTTCTTCCTGCTTTTCTTTATTCTTCTTCTTCTTTTTATTCTTCTTCTTCTTCTCTTTCTTAGTAGTAGTCCTCACACAGCCCCTACTGCTAGAGCTCCATCTTGGCCCAATAGTAATGTTGTGTAATGTTGGTGTCCTACTTCATTAATACTGCTGCTCTCTGCTATATTCCCTACAATTTTAGACAAAATTTTTAATTTTTGAACCAATATTGACGAGCTGGAGTCATTTTCCCATATCGCCCCAATGTCTTCTTTGCTTGAACAGACTATACTCTAAATGGAATAATTATTGGAATGAATTCCTCAGCCAGGTCCTCTCACAACAAAAACTATAAACTTTCTTATTTCATGAGTTCTAGTTTTCATCTAAACTAAACGTCCCGAAATGAGCACTAAAATAATAGATATAATATGACAATGAATTCCTGCCTTTTAGGGCGGGCGGCTCAAAAGTAACATCACTATTATGTAACATCACAATTCCACACTTCTATGTTCAATATTTTTTGTGCTACAGCGATTTCAGAAAATCCTTACACCCCCCAAAAACCCCAAAAATTGCATATTTTAACACAAAAATCTTACTAAAAAAGTTGGGATTTGCTTATACTTCTTGAATACTGTTCCTGAGACCCTAGGCTGTCATTAACAATGTTCATCCGACCAAAAGTATCATAGGATTCTTGGGGGTGGGTCAAAAGCATCCCCTATATTTCAAATTATACAGGGTGTTTCAGGAGGAATGTGCAATACTTCTCAGGCTGATTCCTTACACCAAGTAGACAAAAAAGTTCCATGGGACCATCCCCCAAAAACGCTTTGTTACCGAGATAACAATGGCGGAAAATTGAGATTTTTCAATATATATTAATTTTTCTAGTTTTTTAGAGGCTCTAGTGAGGTTCTAAAATAATCAAATCCTAAAAAACCAATTCCTAGTAGATAAATTTTACGGTTTTTCCAAGATGGGACTGTTGGGGACTTTTAGTATGTTATTCAGCGCCCTTTTCTGATCATATCTGAAAATTTCCAGCTGGGTCCTCCGACTTTTAATTTTTTTGCTTAATTTGACTGGACTATATAGTCCATTCACGATGGCTTGAGACGAGATAAACAAAGGCTCTGCATGTGTGTGTGTGTGTTTGACTGGAGTGGCTTCATTTCAGCCACGACATAAACAAGTCACAGCAATGCCGAAATCCCGAATTTTGTTGTCGGGACTGTAACCAAAGCATTGTCACAAAAACTTTTACTATAATTGTTTGTTCATGTAGTCGAGAAACAACCGAAACAAGCAATTTCCCAATGTGTATCAATAAAAAAGATTACTTAAAGATACTTATTCTGAATCGCCTATAACAAAATTCAGGATTTTGGCATTGCTGTGACTTGTACATGTCGTAGCTAAAATGAAGCCACCAGTCAAACACACACACACATGCAGAGTTTTTGTTTATCTCGTCTCAAGCCATCGTGAATGGACTACAGGGTTGCTGATCAATATTAGTAGCTTCCCTAGATTAGATTATTACGATAGGCCTACCCATCAATAAAATTCATGATTTTCTACTTGTTTTTTTTAATATAACATCTATTCTTCCCATATATTTATTAATTTCATCAAAATAATACAGTAAAGGAGAGAAAAAACAGGCGTTAGCCCCAAAATTTCTTCTACACCAATATTTTGATTAAAATGTCCAAATTCAGGTCATGTTACTTTTCACACATCATAGAGAATTTACAGAAAAAATAAATACAGAAAAAATAAATACAGAAAATCCATTAAAATAATCATTCTAAAACTTGAAAAATAATTATAAACATGAAAAATTTGGATCCACAATAAAATCACTAGCTTACAAGCTCATATTCAGAGTAACCGACCACGGTACGGCCCCTTGTAGGTCGGATATAGAAGGGTACTGGTTGTACGGGTACTGTATTACTAGTACATGTTACTTATACTGGTATTACTAGAATACAAGCAGCGTTCTAATCAGCCTGGCGGTGTGGCCACGCCCCCACAGGGCGGGAGGAGGGGAGGGGCCTAATACTGCTCTCTGATTGGTCGGTATGTCAATCTCCCAACTGCTACAGTGTTTACGTGGAAGTACAGTGCTCATAATAAAGCTGACGCCAAGAGGTTAGACCGGTAGCCGAATGACTTTCAACATTTCTCTGCTCCGTCAGGACAGTCGGCGAGCTGTTTGCGAGATCAAATCGGAACAAGAGCTTACGCAGATATACTAAATCACTTTTAAAAGCTCTGTAAGTACAGTTGGCAAGCTGTCTGCGAGATTAAATCGGAACAAGAGCTCAGAATATCGGAACAAGAGCCAGATTAAATCGGAACAAGAGCCAGATTAAATCGGAACAAGAGCCAGATATACTAATTTTTTGCTCTCGAAGACAGCTTAATACTGTTCGTCTGTCCATCAACTTTCATACAACTCCATCTGTCCTGACAGAGCTGAGAATTGATAACCGCCTAGCTTCGTTACGTCTTTTCTTAAAGAATACCGTTTGGATGCTCGGTGATGGCGGACGTAGTAGTTCATAAGTATTTAAACGGGGAAAACTGGAAAAACCTGGCAGGGTATGTCAATGTTGCTTCAAGGTACAGGAAGCTTCTTGTTGACGAATTTAATTTTCGAAAAGGCTACGAAATATAATTTAAAAAGTTTAATAAATTATTTTTAAATTTTATTTATTTATTGTTAAAATTGCTCACAATATACGAAAACTATAGAATATGAATTTTTGTATCAGTTTATTAGTGTATTAATGTTATAGGTTTGTTTCATACAGAGATTTCTTCGAGTTTTCATCAATTATTACAAATCCAGGTTGGATCAAATGTATAAGTTGAATAAAGTGTATAATAATATTCTAGTTTGGTAATGAACTGAATAGTGAACGAAGTCAAATATAATAAGTGAAAAGACGAGATGTTGTCAAACCTGATTGTCTTTTCAGAAGATCTTTATCTTTTCATTTATTATGGATAACTACCAAAATATGAATTTCACAACTACTCAAAGAGTGAAGTCAAATATCTACTCTGCTGTGATGAGTGACTGTTGAAAGCCCCTTGTAGCATTATCAATTAAGTTTATTATTGAGTACTATCGCATGACCTTGTACTATATCGTTCGTTACATTCCAACTATTGCAATTTTGTCAAAAATTAGAAGATAAGAATGAGCTTGAGATAAAACAACTACCAACTCTGGCTGACGGCTTTGGCTATGCCTAAGAATGTTTTAATTGATTGAATTATATTGATTGGAAATGAATGGTTTAATTGTAGTTGATTGACGTTTTTGAAGTGAATAATAAAATTCTTCATCTATCTATCTATCTGTGGTTAAGTGGAAGAGTGGACATTACTGTCAAAACTTCGCCACGTCAATAATAAAGAAGTAATTCTATTCTATTCTATTCTATTCTATTCTATTCTATTCTATTCTATTCTATTCTATTCTATTCTATTCTATTCTATTCTATTCTATTCTATTCTATTCTATTCTATTCTATTCTATTCTATTCTATTCTATTCTATTCTATTCTATTCTATTCTATTCTATTCTATTCTATTCTATTCTATTCTATTCTATTCTATTCTATTCTATTCTATTCTATTCTATTCTATTCTATTCTATTCTATTCTATTCTATCTATCTATCTATCTATCTATCTATCTATCTATCTATCTATCTATCTATCTATCTATCTATCGTGACGTCATCTCTATTTGATTGGTAGAATTGTACATCCAGAAGGAAACCGTGGAGTAATTGACTTAGTTACTGAAGTCAGATCTCAGATCGTGAAACTCGGCAGTAAATAGAGCGGCTGGAGTTTCGAAATCAAGTGGAACTGCGATAACTTGAAGTTCAGAACGGAAAACGCAATTGCTCACAGACAGCAGAACCCTTTTAGATGTGAGTGAGTGGGAGAGAGAAAGAGTGATGGAGGGTGACAGGGTGCGAGAGAGAGATTGTGATAGAGCAAGAGTGATGGGGGATGATAGATTCGAGCAAAGAAAACACTCTGGCTAGATGGAAAAATGACTCCAGCTCGGTTAATATTGCTTCAAAAATTAAAAATTTGGTCGCAAATTGTAGAACAGAGTATTTTCTAGAATTTGAGACCGAACTTATGATTTTTGAACCAGTATTAACCGAGCTGGAGTCATTTTCCCATCTTGCTAGAGTTTCTTCTTTGTTTGAACAGACTATCAATAGTTTTGTGAGTGGGAGAGAGTGATAGAGTGTTATAGGGTGAGAGATTGTAAGAGAGAGGTGTGAGAGAGAGTGTAAAGGATGGGAGAGTGATTGAGAGAGAGAGAGAGAGAGAGAGATTGAGTGAGCGATCTGGTGAGAGTGAAAAGGGCTAATTTGGCACGCACAAGACGCCTGGATGGTGACAATGGTGATGATGCTCTAACTTTAGTGAATGATTGCGATGTTGCTAGTTTGCGCTGAACAAATAATATACTTGGGACATGGATAGCTGTTGATTCAAGAGATAGACCTTATTGGGCAAGTCTTTTTAACAACGAAAACTGTCTGGAAATTTAATAAGAAACGTGTCTCTAAAGTTTATTGTAAAACATATAGCCTACCTATAAAAACGCCTACCTTATTCAAAAGTTATTCATTTATTCGAGAGATTATACAATAAAGGGTAAAACACAGACATCAAAGTCCAAAACGTCTTTTTCCCAAATTTTAAAATAGGGGTTATGTTCTCTATAATCTATAGAGGTTATCTATGATGCTAGATTAAAAATTATAGAAATGTTGTCGATACTACCCATACTTGGAAATGTATGTGTTTACATAAAACTTTAAAAACATAAAATTAAAGAATACAGTAGCCCTAAAAATGAGTATTGGATAGTGTTTACACAACTATCTGTATCTGAAGTCTATTATTATAACATACATCTTATTCAAAATTTTCCTTTTTTTGAGCTACGAACAAGATAATTTGTTGGTTAATAAAAATTCCAATCGTAGTACCCTTTTTATAATACAAAAATAATAAAAGTGAAACTGCAAAAGAATACTGTATACTACTAATGGTTGAAAATGCTTTCTGATGATATGAACAATAAAATTTGATAATGTGATTGCAATGTTTGTTTTTTTTGTTTTTAATCTAAAAAAAAACTACTAAAGGGTAGGCGTACTGTGATTGCAATGTTTATTTTTTGTTTTTTATGTAAAAAAACTACTAAAGGGTAGGCCTACTGTGATTGCAATGTTTATTTTTTGTTTTTATGTAAAAAAACTACTAAAGGGTAGGCCTACTGTGATTGCAATGTTTATTTATTTTTTTTGTAAAAAAACCTACTAAAGGTTAGGGCTACTGTGAATGCAATTTTCATTTACAAACAGAAACTTATTCAAAATAAGCTATCTACGTTAATAAAATAAAAATGACAGATCATCTCGAGATGAGGATTTTATTACGGTGCATATTTGGAAATGTATGTGATTACATATAACTATTTGTGTGTTTGAAAATAATGAAACAAAAATACTATTGATTATTGAGAAGAATGATTTTGAAAATTACCTACTTGTAAGGATCTTGCAGTTCTTCTGTGACAAAGTTGAGAAAGTTCCAACCGCCGAACGCGAAAAGTCCCGAGTAGAAAGCCAAAGCCATGGACCCCACATCGTAGTTGCCTTCGAAAGCATTATCGAAATTCGAAGTACCGCCTGAAAAATATCAAAAGTTCAAAGAAATGTTGAGTTTAAGAAGAATAATTATTAACAACGCTTCGCTCGCCTTCTCCGCCTAGCGGGGGGCTCCGCCCCCTGGACCCCCGATAGTATAAGCAGTGTAAGTGAATAAAACAGGCTCGCTTCGCTCGCCTGCAAAACCTCTGTCAGTGTCAGCTGAGACAAACAGGCTCCGTTCGATCGTCTGAAAATTCCATTCGAATGGATTATTTGCTTTGATCATCCAATCACTTAACAGCAACAGGGTCTTTTCAGCTAATCCTTTGAATTAGTTGTTCTATTACATCAGCTTAACCTGGATATCTGATTAGAACGTATTTATTCAGTATAGTTCCAGTGAAAAGAACAAAAGTGCAGATTCTAAACATTGAAAAACGTTATTACAGACGTAACCTCGGAAGGGGGTTTCAAAATTCATTGAACACAGCATTTCTAGACCTAATCTGGACCTGTTTACCACATTTCAACATTTTCTGCCAATTGGTTCTCGAAAAATCTAAGAAAAACACCGAAAAATATTAAAACGCTAATTTTGAGGGTAACTTTGGGAAGTATATCGGACACAGTTTGAAAGTTGATTCAATATCTTCCAAATTAGTTCATCTATAATCTGGCTGAACCATTGAATTTACAGTAAGGATTGGTCGTATCAAGGCGGAAGATATGCAACCCGCAATTCATCTACAATTTTGAAAAAATTGATTACTGGCGTAATCTTGAACGGATTTCAAAAATATTTTAACACACCATTTCTAGACCTTATCTGAACCTGCCTACCAAATATCAACATTTTCTAACGATTGGTTCTCGAAAAGAATAAGAAAACGCTGAAAAACTATAAAAAACTAAAATATTTAGCGTATCCGTGAAAAGTATAAAAAATCCTTTCTTAGCGCGCGTCTAAACGTCCAACCGAACATGCCTGCCAAATTTGAACGCATTCGGTTCAGTGGATTTTTAGTTCTGGTGATGAATGAATCAGTCAGTGAGTCAGTCAGTCAGTGCCATTCCGCTTGTATAGATATAGATAATAGAGATATATATAGTTGACACCAAAATGTAAGGCGGTTTTGATCCAGTCTCCTCTATATATTTCTTCTTAAATTCCAAATTAACACAATAAAAAAAAGAAAGGAATGTAAGAAATATGAGTACCATAATCAATGTCACCTCATGAACGAGATCATTCAATACAGGAAGAAATACAGACCACAAAGCAAAAAATCATTACCACAAAAATAAATATTTATAACGATATAAGTCTACAATTACTATTCTCATTACCATGCTTCTGTGGTTAAAACTACATAGCAAGGAGATATTTGACATTTGTGGAGATTACTTCATTTTAAAATCAATACTGTAGTCTCGTGCAATACTTCTCAGGCTGATTCCTTACACCAAGTAGACGAAAAAGTTCCATGGGACCAACCCCCAAAAACGCTTTGTTACTGAGATAACAATGGCGGAAAATTGATATTTTTCAAAATATATTAATTTTTCTAATTTTTTAGAGGCTTTAGTGAGGTTCTCAAATAATCAATTCCTATGAAAAATCAGCTGAGGAATTCAATGGAGCCAGTTTTAAGTGTGTAACTTTTGCTATTTTTGATCGCCATTACTGAGATTTGGGTAAGATCTATACAATCGCCGCCATTCAACTTTTTCTTTAGAATCTGACTCTCTTCAACTTCCATTAATAAAAAACACAATTTTATGATTCCTTATCCAGTTATAACCCTTTATTGTTAAAAAATGGCGTTTTCTAGCATATTTTTCCAATTATCTCAATAACCGTTGAAGTTACACACTTAAAAATGGTTCCATTGAATTCCTCAGCTGATTTTTAATAGGAATTGATTATTCTAGAACCTCACTAAAGCCTCTAAAAAATTAGAAAAATAAATATATTTTGAAAAATCTCAATTTTCCGCCATTGTTATCTCGGTAACAAAGCGTTTTTGGGGGTTGGTCTCATGGAACGTTTTTCTCTACTTGGTGTAAGGAATCAGCCTGAGAAGTATTGCACATTCCTCCTGAAACACTCTGTTTATGTGAAACTATGTATACACTACACAACATGTAAACAACTTCATCAATACACACACAAAAAAAAAAACTGGTGGGTTGGCGAATGATGTTATCAATGCTCAACTCTGTCAGTACAGTCGGCGAGATCGCCCTCAGCTATCAGACTGTCCTGAGAGAGCTATCATGAATAACAGTTATTTGACAACGGCCAGTTTCTTTAAAGTCTACCGGTGAAAATATGATAGATTTGATTCGAAAATTTTAAAAAAACTTCAATTGATTGGTGATTGTGCTATGATGGCTCAGCTCTGTAAGGACAGTCAGAGATCGGTCTGCGAGAGTATGATGTGATTCCAAGAGCATTTTCAAATAAACAGTATCGATTTCTTTTATCAAGAGCATTTTCAAATAAACAGTATCGATTTCCAGACAACTTTCTGACTGTCCTGAGAGAGCTGGCATGAATGAATACCTGTGGAAATATGATAGATGCCAGCAACGATGATTGCGACCAGGGCGACCAGCTTGCCCCAAGTGAAGACATTCTGAACACGCATCGACCATCGCACGCTAACACAGTTAATGGCCGTTAAAAAACCTGCAAAACCAACGGAAATAGTTAATCAACGAGTAAAATAATCGAAAAATGAAGTTGTTATTCAATCAATTATAATAATAACTAGTAGTGTAACACTACCACCCACGCACAAGCCTATGAGCTCATGTGGGCTTCACCCTCAGAAAACAAACAATAATAATGGTAATGACGATGATGATTAGTTGACCGAGTGTGGTAACGTTGATTTCAAAATTGACGAAATTTTTATGGTGTTGTGTACCCATTCTTTTTCCAACTTCTAAATCTAAGTTCAATAGAAATCACTTTCGAATGGAAAAGAACTTTTACTCACATTGCAGTGACTCAAGTTTTGATCTCTCAAGTGTGGACATCTTCAGACTCTGACCAATGTCTGGAGATGACCACACAACAGGTCGAAACTTGAGTCACCGCAATGTGAGTAAATAAATTTCATTTCCATTTAAAAGTGATTTTTATTAAGTTTGAACAGTGGCGTAACAGCCGGGCCCGCAATGCGGGGTGCCCGAGAGCCTCGGGGGCTCGGGAGACGGTGAGCTGGAAATGACACTGAATATGAAGAAGACCTCATCATAGATTTTCTCTATCGGATGCTAAATTTTAGAAGGACTCTACAATAATTGTTAGAAATATCTAAAAAGGAAACAGTGAAATAAGTTAGTGAACTTTTATCAATTGAGTATTACTCCACTGGCGGCTCGTTCCAACCAAACAGGTGAAGTGTCCGTATCTTTTACTGTACTGCACTTCACATCTTTCGTGATCACGAGCCGCCAGTGGAATTACTCTATTGCTTGCAATGTCCCAGATGTATGCATAGCATACATTTTGTTTTTAACTATACCAGTAACGGAAGCTCTGCTGAAAAGTCATTCTCAAAATTTAAATTGAACAAGGTCCAATGTCCAATTGAACAACCTTCCAAGTGTCATGTCATAAAAAATACTTAGTGGGCTCAGCTTATTAAGTATTGAAAGTAAAGTGGCTAGAAAAATTGATTTGAAACAGACCATTCAAGCATAAGCTTCTTCCAACTCAAAAAGATCTTTGAAAATCAAGTAAAGACATTCGTATCATTTTTCTTTTCTACATTCCTTTTTCTTGTTCTACAGTAGTTTTGTCGTACGGTAATATTATTTTTTAAATAGAATATTCTCATGCTCTACTGAATATTTGTTATTCTGCCTAAAGACTCGTATTAAACCAATGTCATTTATTTGTAATGTAGGTCAACAATTGAAATTCAACATAAGCAAAGATAAAACTTACAAAAATTCAATATTTCAGTGCATGGTAACTGTACTAAACCCTTCAAATGAAATCTACTTTTGTTGAACAAATTTAATTTTGAAATCAACTACGGTACTGTATACAGCAGCGGATTTAGAACCGGGTAGCTCAAGCCGCGCGGCTCTAGCTGCCGCTTGGGAA
Organism: Sogatella furcifera; assembly: GCA_017141385.1. NCBI lineage: Eukaryota > Metazoa > Arthropoda > Insecta > Hemiptera > Delphacidae > Sogatella > Sogatella furcifera. Next base: position 60,597 of record CM029547.1, on the reverse strand, counting down.
TCGTACATTTAAATTTAATTCTATTGATGGCTGACCATCTCACACTACTCAATATAAGCTGAGAAACGCCCCTCTTAAATTCGATTCTATTGCTGGCTGACAACTCCCTCCACTCTGTCGACCAATCACAAGCCAGTACAAGTCCACGCCCACAACGCCCTCTCATTGGCTGATGCCATTACGTCATCATGGCCTAGCAAAGGCGGAGCTTGAAGGCGTGTCTAATAGGAGTCAAAGCGAATCACTCTATTGCTACTGCCATCTGCTGGCTGGATTTGGAACTAACTTATTTCGAATGTTCTCTAAAGAAAGTTGAGGAGGGCGGTGAAAATAACTACAATCTTCAATTCACTTGTTATCAAGTTTCCAATTTTTGTTAGGACAAGTATATTTTCAGTAAAACTCAAGATTTATGATGATTCCCAATAATTTTCCTGTGAAGAATTTATAATTTTCTCCCTGATGTGCTTTCAAGAAAATAAATAGGAATAAATCAATTGATAATTGAAAACTGAATGTTCAATAAGTCGCTGAAATTTTTTTCCGTTTATTAATACAGTACTTAGTACAGTATTTCCGTTTCCAACTTATCCATACCAGAAATATCCAAGCATCATTTTCAAGTGCTCTCAATGATAAAGTACGGTACAATATTACAGTTTTGCTCAATGTAGGTAGCCTATACTTATTTTTTATTCATTTCTTTTAGGCTTTTGCTTATCGCGTATTACATGTCTGAGTACATGAGAATCATAAAAATATAAAACAATACATTAGAATAAGAAAGTCCCGATAATCCTTTTTTGCCACACAACAACATTGTATTACAAATGAGTAAACTGTGAAAATGGAAGGCAGCTTGAATCATGTTTAGCTTAGAATATGTTGTATTGTATCCGTCTGTTAATGGGGTGGGGGACGCCTGCAAAAATCTCGCACAGGGCGCCAAAACACCACGCAAGGGCCCTGCTGTATAACAATGTATAAAACCAACTAATCCGTAAATAATTATATGATTTAAAAAAATATTTGAAGGCCTATGTAACATCTAATGATTGGAGAGCTTGCTCGTTTCTAGCAAAATTAAAGGGGTTTCAAATTAACTAGCAAGCTATAATTCATTAATTGTTAGATGTGATATAAGCTTTAATCTTTAATGATCAAAATATACGAAGACTTTTTGTCATAAAACAATCCAATATACATTAAATAAGGTACATTATTGGTCGAAGTAGTAAAAAAATCCATAAATCAAAGTCACTTTGAGCCCCGTAAAAATATGTTTGCGGGGGCCCGAAAAAACTGTTACGCCACTGAGTTTGAATGACAAAATTTGCTTTTCTCTGACAGTCTGTCACATCTCACATGTTCTGATTTATCCTTTTTTGTGATCATTATTAGTGATTACAGGATTCGGTTTTGCCGGATACGATGAACGTATTCAGTGTACAAATTAGTATTTATAGATTACTAGCCTCGATCATCAATTCATTATATCACTTAACAGGGTTCTTTTGAATAATCGTTCTGAATTAGTTGTTTAATCACCTCAGCTCAGCTATATGATTTGAACGTATTTAGTTCATTAGTTTCAGTGAAATAAACAAAGTGCATATTCCAAATATTGGAAAACCCTATTACAGGCGTAACCTCGGAAGCATTTCTAGACGTCATCTGGACCTCTTTACTAAATTTCTCTGCAATTGGTTTACTCTTAAACATTCTCTGCCAATTGGTTTACGAAAAATTCAAGAAAAACTCAGAAAACAGGAAAACGCTAATATTGAGATATTAACCCTGGGAAGTACAGTATATCGGACATAGTTTGAAATTTGTTGCAATATCTTCCAAATTAGTTCATCTATAATCTCGCTGAATCAATAAATTTACAGTAAGGATTGGTCGTATCAAGGCGAAGGATATGCAGTCCGCAATACATCTACAATTTTGGAAAAGTGATTACTGGCGTAATCTTGAACGGATTTCAAAAATATTTCAACACAACATTTCTTGACTTTATCTGAACCCACCCACCAAATATCAACATTTTCTACCGATTATTTATTAAAAAAATTGACAAAACGCCGAAAAACTTGAATATTTGGCGTATCCTTGGGAAGTTTCGAAACCCGTTCTTCGTGCTAAACGTTCAACTGAACATGCCTGGCAAATTTAAACGCATTCGGTTCAGTGGATTTTTAGATTAGTCAGTGCCATTTCGCTTTTATAGATATAGATTAGATATTTTCAAACAACATTGTTCGTTAATTGAAGAAAATCTACACCCCGAAAATCAATGATCAGATTCTAAGAAGAGCCACAATTCCAAAGTATTATGACTTATTACTTATTATGATTGTATTCAACTGAGTTCAGAAAATTTCCATTTCCAGCAATATTGTCTTATCTTATTTGAACGTTTCTTATGGAACAACAGTTGAATCGAATGTTTTAGAACCTCTGACCGGCGCATTCTCAATTATTACACCAATGAGTCACCCAGGTTGAAACAGGCACTTTTATGTCTGATTTAATCAATTCACAAAGCAACATTTTTGCTTGAAACTATTATTTCAAGAATAAGAATGATTTTTATTGTCATAACTCATGTATAAAATAAAAACAACAAAGTTCAAGTTCATAAAATAAAAATATCTACACTCATTGTTAATAAAGAAAACATATAAAAATAGAGTTATGTTAAAGGCACTTCATTAGCTTTAGCTGTGTTGAAGTTATCTACGCAAAAATTTTATACAACGACATTTGCAAGAGACAGATACATCAGAATATACAAATATAAAGAAGACGCTCTGGCAAGATGAGAAAATGACTCTAGCTCGAAGCAATACTGGTTCAAAAATTATTGATTTGGTCTCAATCGTAGGAAACATTCTGATCTACAATTTGAGACCAAATCAATATTTTTTGAACCAGTATTGACCGAGCTGGAGTCATTTTCTCATCTTGCCAGAGGGTCTTCTTTGCTTGGACAGACGATACCTTGGTATTTTCCGACTTTTATTACCTTTATAATTATTATACTACATCATAATTACATTAATTGGAGTACAGCTAGAAATCATTTGTGTGATTCAAAATTATTTACTATTCTAATCTTCGTATCAAAATCATCAGTCTGATGTAATTAGATGTGAATGAAAATTGAATTGGAATGGTGAAAGAAATGGATCAAGAGGAAGAAAACATACAGGAAGCATAACAATTGATTGTAATCTGAGCCCACCAATTGAATCAATGTTTTCGATTGTTCCAATTAGCCGATAATTATCGCTGGCATGACATTTCCTTTTGAAGCCAGTTCCGTTTAATTTAATGGCCTCATTCAACTTATTTGGCTTCACTATGGGAGAGTGTGGAAATCATTAGGCAATCACTGTATAAGCCTATATCATTCAGAACAATATCGTTACCGAAATTCACGTTTTTGAACGAAATTAACATTATTGAACATATTTACATGCTCGTACAGGTCGTTTTCAGTCAAGTAAATTTAATATCAAGAAGATGCGTCAGATTAATATCAGATGGCAGAGGGGCTGATAAGACTCAAAATATCAGAACTATAAATTTAGGTGACCTTGGAAAAAATCATTTATTTCTACAATTGTTATAATATGTATACTGTATTTATAAATATTTGGTATCAATAAACGAGTATAGGCCTAGGTAGATCTATGATTTATCTATATCTATAAAAGCGAAATGAATGTAATGTGTAATGGCACTGACTGGCTGATTCATCACCAGAACTAAAAATCCACTAAACCGAATGCGTTCAAATTTGGCAGGCATTTTCAGTTGGACGTTTAGACGCGCACGAAGAACGGGTTTCAAAACTTTCCAAGGACGCCCAATATTTGCATTTTTCTGCGTTTTCTCAACTTTTTCGAGAACCAATCGACATGTTGAAATTTACCGGAGAGGTTGAGTCTAGAAATTTTGTCTTGGAAAATTTTTGGAGCCCTTCTGAGATTACGCCAGTAATCAGGGTTTTCAAATATTGTAGATGTATCGCGGGTTGCGTACATTCCGCCTTGATCCCACCAATCTTTACATTAATTGTACCGTAAATCCAATGATTCAGCGAGATTTTAGATGAACTAATTCGGAAGATATTGAATCAAGTTGCAAACTAGTATGTCCAATATAGATGTTTTCTCAGTTATTTTTTGCGTTTTTATGAGTTATTTTAGAACCAATGAACTAAAATCGTTCAAAATTAATGTACAGGTTCAGCTCAGATATTGGAAGATACTCTCATGTACTTAAACTTATTCAATACATTTTATTTTGATTTCAAACATTTCAAAATAACTGGCGAGTGAAGCTAGACTTAGTGTTATTAAAACTTGTCTTTGAGGCATACCTCTAATTTCCAGTTTTCTACTTGAACTACAACAGAATTATAAACTTCAGTTCATCCAACGATTACTAAATCAACGCCATCTATCAACAAAACTGGGAAACAACTCTACATTCTCGTGGTGAAGCACTACTCGCTTGGGATTGGTGGGAGGCGTGGCTATGGTTGGAGGTGGAGCTTAGTGGAACGACCAATCGCATTGCGAGGCGTGTTTTGAGGCGATTCAACTGTTGAGTCTTGTGAAATAAGCAATGGCTGATTCCATTGTGTGCCTATTAGCTTATAGCTCTGATTGAAGTGTGGAATTTTGTTACATCCACTCCATTCTTGCTCAGTTCGACGTCCACTTCGGTTCGACGAGAACATTGATTACATCTAGGCCTATATCAAATCATAAACGTTCTATTCTTTATAAGGTTTGACAATTTTTTTCAACGGAAGATCGGAGTAAAGAGCATAATAAAATAGATAGTGTTTGAAAATACTGTACAATGATTAGTTATATATTTATATGATTCATAAGTATATGATTATATATTTGTTGATATTTTACGTGTTCTGATTATTTTGATTTCAAACATTTCAAAATAACTGGCGAGTGAAGCTAGACTCAGTGTTATTAAAACTTGTCTTTGAGGCATACCTCTAATTTTCAGTTTTCTACTTGAACTACAACAGAATTATAAACTTCAGTTCATCCAACGATTACTAAATCAACGCCATCTATCAACAAAATTGGGAAACAACTCTACATTCTCGTGGTGAAGCACTACTCGCTTGGGATTGGTGGGAGGCGTGGCTATGGTTGGAGGTGGAGCTTAGTGGAACGACCAATCGCATTGCGAGGCGTGTTTTGAGGCGATTCAACTGTTGAGTCTTTTGAAATAAGCAATGGCTGATTCCATTGTGTGCCTATTAGCTTATAGCTCTGATTGAAGTGTGGAATTTTGTTACATCCACTCCATTTCTTGCTCAGTTCGACGTCCACTTCGGTTCGACGAGAACATTGATTGCATCTAGGCCTATATCAAATCATAAACTTTCTATTCTTTATAAAGTTTGACAATTTTTTTTTCAACGGAAGATCGGAGTAAAGAGCATAATAAAATAGATAGTGGTTTGAAAATACTGTACAATGATTAGTAAATATTTATATTTATATGATTCATAAGTATATGATTATATATTTCTTGTTGATATTTTTGTGTTCTGGATTGATTTTTCAATTCGCATTGATGTTTTCCGTTGGTAAACTATATTGATGAAGAGAACAGACAGAGAGAATAGAATATAGGCTAACATTCGAACATTGATTGGGATATCTATTATAACATTGTTTTAATATTATAATAATATAACATTGTTATATTCTGTTCTCCTGCCTTCTAGTTGATAAGCCCAAGTACGGCAATGAGAATTTTCTGATTTTCCGTATGCCTCTGGCAGTTGAAAGAGTAACATCGATTGTTGACAGCTTCGTGTTATTAACTAGTTTTCTATCAATTTGAATTAGTATGCATTATATTAAATGTGACAGTGAATAATGGACAACATCAGCTGTTGGAGCGCTCAGCAGCGTCAGCAGCTATTAGTTAAATTTGTTAATTATCTGGTACTGGTACATCGAATTAGTTATACGTTGTAACACAGTATTTGTCTTCCTATTAATTCTAGATTATATTATTATCGACTCGATGTGAGCAAACACAGAACGTAATATCAGGTGTGACACATATGCAAAAGATCCGTGACACACTAAAAACAAGCAATATGGGGCCAGGACAGACTTCTCCCATGTTCGACAATTAAAAGCTCATAAAGTTCAATTGAAATGCCCAGCAATTATTACTGGCAACCGCATGTGAATGTGTCCCACCTTCCATAGATGCTATAGCACTATACAATATACGCTGTACCTTCCATACATACTATAGGACAATGTATACATGCTGTGTATACACATGTTACACAAACACAAGACCACTTTTGGAACGGAACCAATATAAATATTATGGGTACCACTAGGCTAATAATTATACAGCAGATGTTTGTTTCATTTACAAGCCTGTTGCTTTTCGACCACATAGCAACTGCTCCTATGTACCAAGGTGAATAGGATAGTAGAGGTGGGGCAGAGTGAAGGGGCTGGCTATGATACTGACGTCACAGAGTTCCTCTAGTCAAAAACTTAGCATTGATTTCCCTATCCTTGGTGAAAAATCGTACGCTTTCTCCCAATTCAGGGAATACAGTATTGTTTAATAGATGATTTCTCATGTGAGCCTGTAGAGAATTTCAAGATCTACATTTTGAGTGATTTACATCTATATTTTACTCAAATTTAACATGAGAAAAAGTCCGTTAACGTGTCTCAAGAATGCTCTTCAGCTGGGTTGATGCTATCGAATGCATTGATATTATAAATGTATCTTATAATAGCATTGTTACTCATAATTGAATTAGCTCAGCTGGAGAGCATTCCCGAGACACGTTAACGGACTTTTTCTCATGTTGAATTTGAGTAAAATATAGATTTAAATCACTCAAAATGTAGATCTTGAAATTCTCTACAAGATCATATGAGAAATTTATCTATTAAACAATTCTGTATTTTCTAAATTGGGAAAAAGCGTACGATTTTTCATCAAGGATAGGGAAATCAATGTTAAATTTTTGACTAGAGGAACTCCATGACGTCATTATGATAGTCAGCTTCACTCTGCCCCACCTCTACTATTCTATACACCTTGCTTATGTACTGGCTTATGTTATTATTCTCTGTCACTTTATATTTCTTTTTCCAAATCAGGAAATATGTGAAATAGGAGAAGATTGTGAGTTCTAGTATAGTTTGCGCAACATGATTGGGGCCTCCATCCGCAAAATTGTAATGTTGTCAGATTGTGTGAAATCACAACTTCTTCGTATTCCCGATTCGACCCCATATCTATATGTAAACAGTAGACAGTCATTCTTGATATGCCAGTAGTAGTATTAAAAAGGTTCCTGGGTGGAAGTGTTCAAAGAAAATTAGATTCTTATATAAAGTTGAAAAATTGTGAGAATATTATTTCCTCACAAATATTACTTTTCTTACTTACAATCATGAAGTGTTGTGGGAAGTACACGTTTTTCTTATCAAAATAGCAAGGAAAATTCGAGCTTTCTATTGGTTTCAGAATTGCCTAATTGTGTTTTAATTCATGAAAATGTTTGTTAATGTCGAGTAGAGGACTTGAGCTTGATTGAGGTTTCGAAATAATATTTGCATAAATTTTAGATTGAAGAATTCGAATGACACACAATTAGCCAACTCAATAACTCATATCTTATGCTAGAACTGAAATCGTAAATTGTTTAATTACACACCAAAACGCCTACAAGAGTATTTTTGGATGAATGCACAGTTGAGTGACCTGAATTGAACAAGGTCGGTGTTATAGTCTAGTCTGTCCAAGCAAAGAAGACATTCTGGAAAGATAAAAAATTAATCCAGCTCAGTCAATATTGGTTCAAAAGTTATGAATTCGGTCTCAAACTGTAGGAAACATTCTGATCTACAATTTGTGACCAAATTTATTCTTTTCAAACCGAAACTCACCGAGCTGGAGTCATTTTCCCCATTTCGCCAGAAAGTCTTCTTTGCTTGAACATACTATATCCGAGACAATTTTATAATATTATAACAGAAGCTAACAAAACTGGCGGATGGCGAATGTGTGTTATTCATGCGATAGCTCTGTCAGGACAGTTTGAAAGTGATCTGAGAGAGCTAATCTATTTCATCCAAACTCGCTTTCAACATGATATGCTCTCACAGATCGCGCATCGACTGTCCTGACAGAGCTGAGCATTAATAAAAGTCATTCGCCAACCGTCAGTTTTTCTGGAACCAGCTTTACGATTTTATAAAATCAAGCGTAAATTCAATAGGATAGTGTGAATTATGTGTTGCTCTACTTTTTTTGTGAGACATGGTTTTCAATGAGTGAGTACACACGTAAATGGATGATTTACCAAGACAATATTAATAGAGTAATGTCGATCGTTTCACCAAGTCATATTATTGGAGCACACTGGCGGCTCGTGTCCACGAAACAGGTGAAGTGCTGAACAGTAAAAGATACGGGCACTTCACCTGTTTCGTGGGTACGAGCCGCCATCAGTGTTGAAGCAATTATATTATTAATAGATTAATAGAGCTTAACAGTCAATAAATTGCATATTGCATTTCTCAACTTTCTTGAGAATAATTAGAGAGAAACACTTTTATGTTGGATACATTAATAAAATGTTGGTAAATTCAACGTAGCTCAATGCATCTTAATAAAAGCTTAGTAGCCTTCAAATTCAATTGATTCATGAATAATTAAAATTGATTCAGTACTGTTACTAAAAGCTGAAGAGTAGAGATAAGAGATCTCTCTGGCTAAAAAGCAGCCTGGGAATAATTACCAAAATATGTATTTCGAGACTATTCTCACTTTCACAGGTCACAGTGCCCATATAGGCTCATTCCTCCAACATAAAAATTCATTTGAGTACTGTATTTATAAGATTGCATTACAATAGATTGACATATTTATTTTTATGTTCTGTATATTAATTGTGGAATTAACGAGATTTTGATTTGATTTGATGTTTCCATTTCCAATATTCAATTTCAGGACTACTATCAAAGCATGTAGCCTATTAATAATAGATCAGAATCACGGACCCTTTTAATATTTCCAAAAATATTCAATCATATGAAGTGCAACTGACTGATAACTGTTAACCCATGCAGATTACAAGACTTTCGTGTGAATAGCATTGTAGTGAGCCATTGCTGTGATAAGAGATTGATACCGTATTCATAACCATCTATCATTTCTGAATGATAGAAGGTTATGCCGTATTTATATTGACATTGATATTGCAATACAAACGATTGATGACGGAACTATGTTTGTGTATCAAGCACTTGAGTCAATAACGTGCGATAATTATATTTATTCAGCGGATTCTAAAGGCTATAGATGCAACTAACAATGTCAATCTTAAAATCTGAAATTCATTAAGCTAGGATTCTAAAAGCAAAACCACATTTTCGTTCTTTTATTCTAAATAGTGATAATTTATTCTCAATATCAAGTTAATTTTATATTTTTATAAATCTTGATACATTTTCTGGTGCTATAAACTGTTACATCGAGCTTCAAAATTCTAAATCATTGATAAGAGATTTCATTTCATTTCATCATTTATCCATTAATAAACCATTACAATGATCTATAATTATAGATATTATAATCTGAAAGAGAAAAACTAGGCTTAGCCTGTACTATTTCTCTTTCAATTTCAATTGGTAATGATGTCCAAAAGGTTATGTATATGTCACGCACTTTGAGTGTATACCTTCGTGAAAGGTGATATATAGTGAATTTATTATAAATAGTCAAGATATAATAGTGAATCTGGATAAAGTGAAGATAACTCTATTTTAAATATTAATCGAAATTTGGAAACAAGAAGTTTTGTACTCCATTGTCAGTGTTTTTATCTAATAAGCTGATTGTATTTTATAGAATAAATGTATGAATGAATAGAATAATACTTATAAAAAATTGAATTTCAACAGTAGAATTTTAAACTATTTTTTAGTACCAGTTCCGAGCTTTTAGAAAATTCATTCAGACTCAAGAGAAACTCCTCTGGAATTAATGGTATACAAATTGTTACTATTCTATTGAAATAATGACGTTGACCCTTCAGTTGATGGAACAAACAAGTGAAGCATTTCATTCTTTGTCAGACGCACACCCTTATTCGAACCCAAATCAAGTTTCTCTCTCTCTCTTTCTCATTCTCCTTTTTTCATTCATCTCCCTGCAATCAGTCTGAACTGTGTCTCATTCCGAATAAACTCGATTCCTCCCTTCTTCTTTTTCTCATTCTCTTTCTTCTCCTTCTTCCTCTAAGCCTATCCACTTGACTGACGTATCTTCCTGATCAAGTCGACATGACTCCCGAAACTAAATCTCTCATTTCAAACACTCTAAACCAAGTTCTAACCATTCATAACGTGAAGTTATCACTTATTATAATATACTAGAATTTTTATATTTTTCTCCTCCAGCTCTATATTTCCAACCTCATGCTGATGCATGATTCATTCCTCTTTTTCATTTTTCTTCTTCATCTTCCAATTCTCCTCCTCCTCCTCCTCCCTCCTCCTCCTCCTCCCTGCCCATCTACTTCTCCTTGTGGATCAAGTGGAAGAGGGGGCTTGCATGCCTCAACTTCACCCACAAACTATTGTAAAATCTTTACAAAGTGTAAAATAATGTCAATTTAACTATCTATCCAACTGTCTCCTCCTCTTCCCCCCTCACAGTTTCTTAGCGTGGTATCCTTCAGTTTGGTACTGTGTAGTACCATATAGCTTCCTTTTATAGAAGGTCTTGCTCTAATAATATGGCAACGTAGCACCGTAGACACAGTCTTTTCTTAAAAATTAAACTTTAAACTTGGGGCTATTTAAAATAATTGATAAATTGAATGAAAAATCAAATACCCTTTTTAAAAGAAAACTTTAGAATTATTATTCTACAGACATGTTTCGGGACTCAGCCCATTATCAATGTCATTGGTAATTATATATTGTTAGTGGTTATATTGATAATGGGCTGAGTCCCGAAACATGTCTGTAGAATAATGATTCTAAAGCTTGCGTTTAAAAAGGGTATTTGATTTTTCATTTAATTTATCAACACTGTCTTTTTATATGAAAGCATCAAGTACAGATATAAATCATGCATGTTGACTTGGTTTTTCTCTCTTTGAGCATAATTTCCATGAAAAACGTTCATGAAACTCTTCGTATAGAATTCCTTTTGTGTTTTTTGTAATAGGTTGTGATAGAGATTGACAATAAAGATTAAGAATAGACAGTTATTTATTAAAATAGCTTATGATTCGTTCTCAAATGTGAGAACGCACACAAGAAACGCATTCATTACAACAGCTGATTGGAAAATGATTTCAATGCTTTCAAATGGACCCAATTTCCTACTCTACATGGTTGCCAATTTTTAGGCCATGGCCTTCTATTAAAGGAAGCTATATGGTTTACAGTTTATGGCTCTAGAGCTGAAACACGCCTTTGAGTGATAGTCAGCCCGGCAACAATTCAAACCAAGACGTTTTCTACCAAAGAAAATGTATAGAATTGAAATAAAATTGAGATAAAAACGTTCTACTCACACAAACAGCCGGCGGCCAGCAGCGACACGGCGACATCTGGCGGCTGACACGACGGAAAGAACGGTTTGGCAGCGTACTGTGCAAACGTCAGCGCGACCACCGCCTGTGTGCACGGCCTGATAACCAGCAACACAACCCACAGGTACAAAAACGCCGGCAGATCGCCGAACGCCTCCAAAATGTACGCGTAATCGCCGCCCGAGCGAGCTATACACGTGCCTAGTTCAGCGAAGCACACAGCGCCGACCGCTGAAAACGCGCCCGATAGCGTCCAGACGACAAGTGACGCGGCCACGGAACGCGTGTACAGGAAAACGCCTGCCGGCGACACAAAGATGCCCGATCCCACGATTGAACCGACTATCAGCGCTACGCCGTTGGAGAGTGTGATTTTGCGGCGCAGCGTGACGCGGGCCGAGTCTTCCGCCATTTTCAATTCAAATTATTTTGATCTGATTTGTGACGGTAATACGCGCACTAATGTAAATAGGATTTCAATATTTTGTGTGTGTATTTGCAAGACTGTACTATCACAAACTTGTAGTTTCGAATTGAAAATCAAATTCTTTTATTCTGATTGATGACGGGAATACGCGCACTAATAGCGTGAATAAAGTCTTGAGATTTCAATACTTTTTGCGTGAGCACTATTGAATGTCTATGCACTATCATAAACAAGACGGTAGACGGTTTTTTACAATAGCGAACAAGAACCAACTTCACAAAACCGTTTAATATTTTGTGTGCAAGGGTGGTATATTGCAAGTATCCGTTCTACAACAAACAATAGATAGATACTATATTTTGTAATGACCTTGTCTTTGGTTGCACTATGTATTACGCGAATTCACAATATCACAAAAGTCCACACTACCACTTAGCTATTGTTTAATACCTTGTCTATGATAAAAATATTGCTAAACCTCGCACTACCACAACCTAGAGATACTATAATGCCTTGTATGAGATAGTACCATTACGATTATATTAGTGTCCACAATATAAAAAGTTTCTGCACCACCACTATAAAAAAGGTGAATTATTCTTATCTGCGATGACACTATAGTACAAATTTTCGCACTATTACAAACGAGAATTACAGTCTTATGAAATCCCTAATTTGGAACTGAACTGTACTGTTATCATCTGTTCTTGTCAGTGATGCTGCCAGTGTCCGTTTGATAAGGGACGGCTGTTGTGCGGGTTGCAGCTGACGCGCAATGCAGGGGCATGCGTAAAGAGAGTACTCGTGACGTCACAAGCAGACTCCGTGTGACAGGATCAGGTACCAGTAGATGAAGTTTACTCGCATTGTGTGAGGATCTGCAACAGGTAGAATCGGGATTTTCAACAGGTTGAATTCAGATGAAACTTCTACTCTTGTTCATTTATTTTAGAGTGGGTGGTAGTGGTACGTTTTTTTTTAATTGCGGTGATGCCCACATAAGCATTTTAGCTTGTGCGTGGGTAATGGATGTTGAATGCGAAGGTGATTGATGAGGCGAAAAACAGCCATGCCACTGGGATTCGAACCCAGACCTGCGGCAGTGCTAGCGGACTGAAGGTTGTGACGCCCTAGCCCACTGCGCCAACCAGGCCGGCAATTGTTGTTCTTATGGGGCTTCATTTTGCCGTTCGGCAGTTTGCCGTCCACCACCGCCCACCCTTAAGTTTATTTAATTAAGAATTAATAAAACATTGTAAAGAATGAGCAAAAGATTATAACGAATTAAGAATGAACAAAACATTATAACGAATTGAGAATAAATGAACAAGAGATAATGTGTATTCAAAGTGTGAGAGGGTGAAATAGTTAATAAAAGTGTATTGGACCAATTTTGTCGCCGTCATAAAACTTTCAAATACTGATAAGAGCTTTATGGTTTGTTTTAATGATTAAGTTCACTTTCAAAAGTATACACAATATGATTTATGATTTATGATATGTTTTAATGATTAAGTTCACTTCAAAAGTATACACAATATGTATACTTTTGATACATGATACTTATGATACATGTATCAAATCGAACATTCGAAATGAAAGATTTGTATCATTGCTGTATTGAAACAGTATGAATTTGCTTGAGTATGTCATCTTGGCGTGGGGAGGTGCATCTTTGAATGTCCTACGTTCTCTTGCGGTCTCACAGAGAGCACTTATCAAAACCCTATTAGTAAAAAATCATAGATATCCAACACACTTCCCTTTCCAGGAATTCCCGGTCTTGAATATCAAACAATTATTCATAAAAATCTACAAGTTATTATAAAAAAGTAACTTTGTCTTCACTGGAATTCAACATAACTACCCCACTAGAAACAGATTGCATATAATATTCAATTTCCCCGATTGAGAAATTCGATCCAACTGGGAAACTGTTTCCATTTAGCTCATTGGCTCTAGCGTAATATTCCGGCTGAGATTTCAACAACAGAGGGGATCAGCGTTGCTATAGTCTGTCCAAGCAAAAGACCCTCAGGCAAGATGAGAAAATTACTCCAGCTCGGTCAATATTGGTTCAAAAATTATTGTTTCGGTCTCAATTGTAGGAAACATTCTGATTAACAATTTGAGACCAAATCGATATTTTTTGAACCAATATTGACCGAGCTGTAGTCATTTCCTCATCTTGCCAGAGGGTCTTCTTTGCTTGGACAGACTATCTACAAGCGTAGAGTGAGCAGGTGGCTGTTCTTTATGGTTCAGATGCTGCGGAGGCTCTTCTACACTCTCCATATAGATGAATATTTCTATTCACAAAATAGTACTTCCAAGCAAGTGCTAGTAATGCCATTTAATGATACCTTCAATAAAGTAATTTATATCCTCTAAAAACGCCGTCGAGTCGAAACGACGATCATTTTTCCTCACCTTTAACGTTCAAAATCTATATGAATATTTTATTATTCGTTATAAATAATTTTATTTTGTTTATAACATTATTTTATAGTGTTTGTTTATTGTCTGACACTGACTATTTATGCGACTCCTCCCTGCACACAGACAAATCATCCATGCAGGGAGTATTCATACTATCTGTAACACTGATATTTTTTGTGAATATGTCGTTTTTCATGAATAAACAAATTTGAATGAATCAATCTATCTTCACAACTGTAGGTTATAAGAAGTGAATAATTTAACGTAATCATAATAGCTTGCGAATCATTTTAATGCAAATTCTACGTGTGAGATTGGCAAAAGTATTTGAAAGATTGAAGCAGCCAAAAGTAATCAACATTCATTGGTTATACCGTTATGGAACAAGCACTGAATGAATTGACATTAGCTTGCACGTTTAATTAATTGAATGAAGATATGTTTCAACCAAATACAATACTATCAAATGACGTCAGACTCGATGTAGGTAAGAGTCAACGATTGATTTAAATTCTCTTCAAATTTTGACTGGAAGTTTAGGTCGAATAATGCATTTTTAAAGTTTTATTACACGTAGAAATGATACTGTTAGGCTAATAATAAATTGATTTTTATTTTGTCAGTTGATGAAAAATATATTCTTTTACAATTTTGATTGATTCTCTTCTAACTTCTTCCGAATTCGAGAATAAACGTCGTCTATAATATATTTATAGATGTATCAATAACTACCGTGAAAAACTAGAATATTTTATTCAATTTTTTATTGCTGATGATGCAATAAAAAATTGAAAATTTATTCAATTTTTTATTGCTGATGATGCCCACATAAGTATTTAATTCTACTTGTGCATGGGTAAATATTGTATTAAAGATATATAATATATCAAAATTCGGCCGCCTCATGAATCTGAATCACATCACATAACAATCAATATTTTACCTAGTACTCTGTTCTACTACATTTAAATATTAAACTCCACCCAATAAGCTACGCTTTTTCTGTGTATCAGTAATATAAAACTACGCCCAAACTCGTAAACCACTTTTCATAATATTTAGCAGGAGCTCAAATTGCACGATATTTTGTGAAAATCTCCTCCTAAATTTCGCATTTCAACTAATTTTATAAGTAGATGTAAATTTCACGGATCCAACATTAACTCAGCGCCAACTATTAAAGGCTAACTGCTTGTTCAACTTAATTTTATTCACAATTGAAATAATGGCAACAAAGTAGCAAATGTTAAAATATTGTGGAAGAAGAAGAAGAAGAAGAAGAAGAAGAAGAAGAAGAAGAAGAAGAAGAAGAAGAAGAAGAAGAAGAAGAAGAAGAAGAAGAAAACGTTTTCTGTTAAAGCTTCAATTCAATGTAATAGCTGTAGAAAAAGCTATAACTGATATTATTTTATGAAAGAAAGCTAACGGTAGCTTTTTTTGACAGTCGTGATAACAGTCGCCAGACTTGGAAAAATTATTGTTTTGTAAATAATGTCAAGTACATTGCTTTAGCTTATGAGGAGTGTCGTAAATCTTGACAATAAATGAATAAAAATAGTAGCACTGGTAGGCTGAATAGGTTGCAAAATTTCAAGTATTCGAATGCCGTATCTTATCATACAATGATTTTCAAATCTTTATGGGCCCTAATAACTTTCTCGCTTGAAAACACTAGGTATTATTTATAGTATAGTTTTCAGTTGAAATTGTACAAAATATGAATACGTGTTTGTACAATGTTCATCTTTTAAAAATTATTTCATTTCAAATCTTAATCTATTTCTTGATTTCTGTAGGCCTATGTTGAAGTAAAACTGCATCTGTAGATGAGAAATTGATGAACAGTAATAATTATGATACAGAATTAAAGTGAAATATTCATAGAATTATGTATATTATGTGAACATTGCAAATGTTGTTCATTCCAAAAGCTTGAAACATTATCATTTTTACCATAAGGAATTTAAAAAGCCGATTTATGAAGACCTAAAAATATTACTTGACAGAGAAAGGCTATAGCCTCTTATGTAGAACAGAAATAACGATGTCTATATAATTTGTTGTGACATTATGGGCCGGTTGTACGCACGTCCTGCTAGTTTAATCAGCGTTATTTAACCGTGTCAAAGTGGAAAAACGTTCAAATAAATAAAGTATTGAAATGTGATAGTAGTAGCAGAATGCTCAAATGTACTTATTCAAAATAGATATCCGAATCAATAACTATCTCATTATTGTATGAATTATATATCTATTAAAACAAAAACATTATCTAGAAGAAGAAGAAGAAGAAGAAGAAGAAGAAGAAGAAGAAGAAGAAGAAGAAGAAGAAGAAGAAGAAAGAGCGCTTGTATAAATAACAATAAATATAACAATTAGGCAATCAATCCGAGTGCTAATGCTAAGAATAATTAGCAGAAGAGGAGAGTAGAGGTGATAGAAATAAATATGGGTAGAGAGAGAGAGAGAGAGAGAGTGAGAGAGAGAGAGAGAGAGAGAGAGAGAGAGAGAGTGAGAGTGATGAGTTAGGTATAGTCTGTTCAGCAGTTCAAGAAAAGAAGACCCTCTGGCAAGATGAGAAAATGACTCCAGCTTAGTCAATATTCGTTCAAGAATTATAAATGTGGTCTTAATGGTAGATCAAGTTGTTTCCTACAATTTGAGATCAAATTGATAATTTTTGAACCAATATTGACCGAGCTAGAGCCATTTCCCCATCTTGCCAGAAGGTCTTCTCTGCTTGGACAGACTTTGCTAGAGATTTTAATGAATAGCGATCGGATCAACAAGAGCATATTACAAAACTAGGGAAATATGACACGGAGCCCAGCATTGGAATAACGTTTACTCATCAGTGTCTATTATTATCAGTCGTCTATTTTTCTATTAGGCTACGATAGACGTAACTGAACTTTTTCCTGTAGCTTTCTATCAATGCCTTTTAATCAAGTGCTCTTTTCAATGTGAATGAACAGAGTTCGAGGTTTGTGAGCACCTATCAGATTGAAATCAAATGGAACTGAACCGGATACACTAGCGTTTATCGACTGAAGCGAACCAATCAATAGACATTATTTCGACTCAATATATATTCAAATTGCGTCTTGTATTAATTTAATGCCTATAGTTGCGGAAATGGTGATGTTCTGATTGATTATCCTTGAAGTTTAATGATTAAACTCGTAACCGGTGAGGGTCTTGCTTTAAAATAGGGTAAATTGCCTATACCTAATATACCTAATAAAACTTTGTACCTAAAACTTTGTACTAAAACTTTGTACCTAAATGACGTTGTCAATGATACAATTATTACATTCTGTGACAATAAATAATATTAATTAACTTGGCTTTAAAAAAATCCTACCTCTATCTCTATCTCGAAAAATATTTTCTAACCTCTTCCTCGAACAGCATCAGCATCATTTTTGTTGTTGGAGACCACTGGCGGCTCGTGTCCACGAAACAGGTGAAGTGCTGTACAGTAAAAGATACGGACACTTCACCTATTTTGTGGGTACGAGCCACCAGTGTTGGAGACTCTTATCGAATACAAACTCTTCAGCCAAAATTGATCAAAAAAGAAAAATAGCACCTGATAACATACAGAGTATTATTTTATTGTTATATATAATTTTCTATACCCTATTCACGATCACTTGAGACGAAATAAACAAACTTTTTGCGTGTGTGTGCGAGTAAAGGTAGCAGGTTTTCTTCTATGCAAAACAGTCGACCGTAGTGGAAGAGCTTTAGCCAATCACAGCTCTTGTCTTGAGCTACATTGGCTACAGTCTGACTTGTCTTGTCTGTAGTGAGCTGTGATTGGCTGTAGCTTGTTTGACATCAGCCGACCAATAAAAGAAGACCTACCTTTACACGCTCCCAAACGTAAAAAGTTTGCTTATTTCGTCTCAAGTGATCGTGAACGTGAATAGGTTATAGTAAGGTAAAAAATAATGAATTTCTATTTTTAAATAGAAAGCACTTCTCAGCAGGACTGCTTTGCTCACACAGGAATGATCTTTCTTTCATAAATCTTAGTATTTTATACAAATTGAATGAATACAACCCTTTGCCTTTCAGGAGTGTTCTGCAATGCCAATTATTATGTTTTTCAATTGGAATGCATCTGTCAGTTGGACTGATAAGTTTACACCAAGGTAAATCTAATTAGGCGTACCGTGAGTTTACACAATAAATTCATCTACAGTCATTCTTTCATTCACCCGCTAAATTCTACTGGACTGTTTTGCGATATCAGCTACTATCTCATGTCGTTATGTGTTTCAAAAAGAAAATACTTGTCACCTATATCGCTTTTGATAACATGTATTTTTACTTTTATCCCTAATTAATCCTCCAAATTCATAAAAAATTTACCATTGGCCTAGGTACAAAATATTTGCAAGAGGCCAAGCACATGCTCGAGCACTTAAGCATGGTTGATTTCTACACTTTTATTAAACTTAATATATATTTCTACAAAAATATTAAAGTATGTCTCACCTATAATTTCCTGGAGACGATTCACGGTTGCTGATTTTATAATAAAAATCTAGAAGAAGAAAGCTTCAATAAGAAGCATTACAGCCGGTTGTTAGGCACGTTTTAATGGTAATCATAACCTCAACTTTTCGAAAATCAATAACGGACAAGCTAACCTGCAATGTAATGCAACTGAAAACATGACAACTGAGTGCATAACGATTACCACTAGCAATTTGTATTGAACTAATGAACTTTAATGCAACCGAAAACTTACAAACTGATAACAGAGAATCGCGTGTGGTAATGAGAGAAAAAACGTAAACAAGAATGATGGAAGCATGCAAGAAACGTCTACTCTATCATGCTCTACGAAACTGCTACCCGTACCCGTGGGTGAACGCTAAAAATGGAGGGGGAAGTTCTTTGCTCTGAAATGCTGCACCTAGCGCATCCTACCAGTGAGTTGAGTAAGCTCTTCAATCACCCTCACGGCGCAATATTACGAATTGGCTATTTTCATTATACACACTAAACTCTTTTGTAAGTATAATCAGAGACTGAGAATGTATTATAGAGATATAATTGTATTATACATATATCATTGTATTATTATAGATATCAATGTACTAGTAAGCCCCATGGACTGAAGAACTCGCGTACAAAACCTCTAGGTCAACTTATGGTTTTAATTATTTTAAAATATGAACCACAAATCATACTAATACGATACCTAGATTTATTGAATACTGGTGAATGATTCCTCTTTGTGAGGATATAGTTATGTACGGTATATTTTGATCAATCGTTTGATCATATTTTGATACATTATTATCCGCAACTCTTCTGCCTATAATGCACCAATAAAAACGTAGGCCTACTTTTTCAAGACGACTTGACTGCAAGAATTCAGAGAAGACCTATTAACTGAACATCGTTCAGTGAACAATTCTAACAATTTTACAAATATGGATTTAATAACTTTCCCTTATTTTTTCTGAAAACCATACATACTATTGAAACTTCGTGTAGAGTCTATCCATTATCTAGGTATTATGGAAAGTCTTAAAATAATAGAAGGGCGGATTAAAGGAAAACTAAGGAGAATTCGGTGTTTAGCCAATGATATGTTCTGTTTTCTTTCAGCTCGAAGAACACCGTGATAGTACTTGAGTTAGTTTTTTTGGAACACTCTGTAGAGTCATATTGATCGCCTCTTGTTCTAAACTCAACAGAATTTGTGAATAATTTATTTAGTGTATCGAATTGAAAACAAACATTGTAGAGATTCGTTCAAGAATGGAATTTTTTGATAGTTCAATATTTCCATTCAGATTAATCGTATAAATTATTAGAGATCTCCTTAATAGCATTCTTCAAATCCCGTAGAAAAGCACGGCTGACTTATTTTTCAGTCTTACTTATTAAAGCATGGAAATCAAATGGAACAACAAACTTCCTTCAACAAGAATACTTGAAAAATAACCAATTATGGTAAAATAATTCAAATTTGCAAAAATTCAAATTCAAATTTTTCAATAAATGGTAAAATAATTCAAATTTGCTGCCTTTTGTCAGCTGTTCAAAAAAATAGACTCCTATGACATGTTTAAACTTTGAAATCAATATTAACATATGACTTCACATGAAAAAATTTATTGATTTGAGAACATTATTATTTCTCATGATAATATTTTCAAATTTGCCGCTAATATTAAATCAGCTGTTTCACTGTAATTGGATGGATTCTCAAAAAAAAATTCAAGCTCCTTATGACATTTTCCAGCCGTAATTATTGTGTTGAAATTCAATAGATGCCGGAGTATATATAGATATATTGTTGCTGAGAGCTTATCCTTTTTTCGCCTGGAAAAGGATGAAGGAGTCGGTCGATTTCATTATCCAACGAACTTGACCTGTATAAAAGTATGAAGAATATATGTTCTAAATTTAAATTTGATTGAGGCGTTCGAAAGTTATTGTCGAACAAACCAACAAACAAACAAACAAACAAACAAACGAACAGACGGACAACGACTTCGGCCTTGAGTCAAAAGTAAGAACTCGCTATCGCTCGTTCAATTATACAGATAATGTATATCAGAGACAGATAATATACATTGTCTCTGGTAGCCTATAATCAATCCAATCAAATCAAATTTTTATTTTGCAATTTCAAAAACAATTGCGGGTCCTGCCAAACCTGTAGGTTTTTTGGCGGGTGCCCAATCACAAAAACAATACGGTAGGTAGTTAGAAAAGTGATACCTAGATAAGTTCACTACCTAGGTATATAGATTTTTATGGAATTTTGAAAAAAGAAAAAATACAATATATAATGTAATAAAAACCAGTAACTTATACCTTGAAACTTTTCGTCAACAACAACATCTTTATCATTGATCATTGATCATTGACCTTTGATCAATCTGAATGTTTCAACTTTTAAGGGATATAAATAGGATATTTTATTGTTGAACGTTATGCACTTTCAACCATATTATATTGTAGCAAATCAAATTCTAAACAAGAAATGTTCAGTGACTTTTTCGTCTACAACGCACCCAAACGTTACAAATTGAGATTGAAAGGTGACAGAAACAGACAAGAAAGTAGTCTCATAAGATAGCTTCTATAAATCCTGGTCACTATAGTACTCTCTCAAGGCCGCTCAGGATTTATAGAAGCAATCTTATCATTCTACTTCCTTGTCTGTTTCTGTCACCTTTCAATCTCAATTTGTGACGTTTGGGTGTGTTTTAGACGAAAAAGTCACTGAACATTTTTTGTTTAGAATTTGATTTGCTACAATTGAATATGGTTGAAAGTGCATAACGTTCAACAATAAAATATCCTATTTATATCCCTTAAAAGTTGAAACATTCAGATTGCCAGATTGATCAAAGATCAGAGATCAAAGATCAAAGATCAAAGATCAAAGATCAAAGATCAAAGATCAAAGATCAAAGATCAAAGATCAAAGATCAAAGATCAAAGATCAAAGATCAAAGATCAAAGATCAAAAGTCAAAGATAGAATATCAATGATCAATGATAAAGATGTTGTTGATGAATTCATTTACTGTTTGATTTGTGTTCTGTTCATGTTCTGTTTGTGTTTGGTTTGTGTTCTATAGAATTGTATGTATCAATGAAACGATCATAATTTCGACATTCTGAACAACATTGCCACTCAATTGATTCAGAAAACATGCATTAGTCCTCTTGTTTTCTGTTTATTACTTGTTATATAGCATTTAACCTGTTTTGATAAGAAGTCAATATGAATGTTCTCTTCTAATTATCAGCATAACATTCTCTGTACGAATAAAATGATAATGTATTTGACATTTTGAACAACACTCCCACTCAATTGAATCAGAAATCATGCATTAGTACTTCTATTCAAAGTTTATGTTAACCTGTTGTTGAATTCAGTTTGTGTTCAATTCATGTTCTGTTTGTGTGTCAGTTTGAGTTCGGTTTATGTTCTATAGAATTGTCTGTATCAATGAAACAATCATAATTTCGACATCCTCAACAACATTGCCACTCAATTGACTCAGAAAACATCCATTAGCCCCTCTATTTCAAGTTTATGTTGAGTCTTACAAAATTTATATCTCTTTAAAGTTGGAATATTTAGATTGCTGGCTTATTTTGCTAATTATCTTGATAACCATTGAAGTTACAAACTTTTGACTGGTTTCATTCGATTTCTCAGCTCATTTTACATAAGAATTGTTTACTATATGACTCTCCCAAGGTCGCTCAGGATTTATAGTAGCTATCTTATCATACTACTTCCTTGTCTGTTTCTGTCACCTTTCAATCTCAATTTGTGACGTTTAGGTGTGTTTTAGACAAAAAAGTCACTGAACATTTTTTGTTCAGAATTCAATTTGCTACAATTTGATATGGTTGAAAGTTCATAAAGTTGAAAAAAATTTTCACCATTTATACCCTTCAAAAGTTGGAACATCCATATTTCTTTGTGTTCTATAGAATTGTATGTATCAATGAAACAATCATAATTTCGACATTCTGAACAACATTGCCACTCAATTGATTCAGAAAACATGCATTAGCCCCTCTATTTCAAGTTTATGTTGAGTTTTACAAAATTTATATCTCTTTAAAGTTGGAATATTTAGATTGCTGGCTTATTTTGCTAATTATCTTGATAACCATTGAAGTTACAAACTTTTGACTGGTTTCATTCGATTTCTTAGCTCATTTTACATAAGAATTGATTACTATATGACTCACCCAAGGTCGCTCAGGATTTATAGTAGCTATCTTATCATACTACTTTCTTGTCTGTTTCTGTCACCTTTCAATCTCAATTTGTGACGTTTAGGTGCGTTTTAGATGAAAAAGTCACTGGAATTTTTTTGTTCAGAATTCAATTTGCTACAATTTGATATGGTTTAAAGTTCATAACGTTGAAAAGAAATTTTCACCATTTATACCCTTCAAAAGTTGGAACATTCATGTTTCTTTGTGTTCTATAGAATTGTATGTATCAATGAAACAATCATAATTTCGACATCCTGAACAACATTGCCACTCAATTGATTCAGAAAACATGCATTAGCCCCTCTATTTCAAGTTTATGTTGAGTTTTACAAAATTTATATCTCTTTAAAGTTGGAATATTTAGATTGCTGGCTTATTTTGCTAATTATCTTGATAACCATTGAAGTTACAAACTTTTGACTGGTTTCATTCGATTTCTTAGCTCATTTTACATAAGAATTGATTACTATATGACTCACCCAAGGTCGCTCAGGATTTATAGTAGCTATCTTATCATACTACTTTCTTGTCTGTTTCTGTCACCTTTCAATCTCAATTTGTGACGTTTAAGCGCGTTTTAGACAAAAAAGTCACTGAACATTTTTTGTTCAGAATTCAATCTGCTACAATTTGATATGGTAAAAAGTTCATAACGTTGAAAAACAATTTTCACCATTTATACCCTTCAAAAGTTGGAACATTCATGTTTCTTTGTGTTCTATAGAATTGTATGTATCAATGAAACAATCATAATTTCGACATCCTGAACAACATTGCCACTCAATTGATTCAGAAAACATGCATTAGCCCCTCTATTTCAAGTTTATGTTGAGTTTTACAAAATTTATATCTCTTTAAAGTTGGAATATTTAGATTGCTGGCTTATTTTGCTAATTATCTTGATAACCATTGAAGTTACAAACTTTTGACTGGTTTCATTTGATTTCTGAGCTCATTTTACATAAGAATTGTTCACTATATGGTTCTCCCAAGGTCGCTCAGGATTTATAGTAGCTATCTTATCATACTACTTCCTTGTCTGTTTCTGTCACCTTTCAATCTCAATTTGTGACGTTTAGGTGTGTTTTAGACAAAAAAGTCACTGAACATTTTTTGTTCAGAATTCAATTTGCTACAATTTAATATGGTTGAAAGTTCATAAAGTTGAAAAAAATTTTCACCATTTATACCCTTCAAAAGTTGGAACATTCATATTTCTTTGTGTTCTATAGAATTGTATGTATCAATGGAACAATCATGATTCCGAAATTCTGAACAACATTGCCACTCAATTGATTCAGAAAACATGCATTAGCCCCCCTATTTCAAGTTTATGTTGAGTTTTACAAAATTTATATCTCTTTAAAGTTGGAATATTTAGATTGCTGGCTTATTTTGCTAATTATCTTGATAACCATTGAAGTTACAAACTTTTGACTGGTTTCATTCGATTTCTTAGCTCATTTTACATAAGAATTGATTACTATATGACTCACCCAAGGTCGCTCAGGATTTATAGTAGCTATCTTATCATACTACTTTCTTGTCTGTTTCTGTCACCTTTCAATCTCAATTTGTGACGTTTAGGTGCGTTTTAGATGAAAAAGTCACTGAACATTTTTTGTTCAGAATTCAATCTGCTACAATTTGATATGGTAAAAAGTTCATAACGTTGAAAAACAATTTTCACCATTTATACCCTTCAAAAGTTGGAACATTCATGTTTCTTTGTGTTCTATAGAATTGTATGTATCAATGAAACAATCATACATTCTGAACAACATTGCCACTCAATTGATTCAGAAACATGCATTAGTCCTCTTGTTTTCAGTTTATTACTTGTTATATAGAATTTAACCTGTTTTGTAAGAAGTCAATATGAATGTTCTCTTCTAATTATCAGCATAACATTCTCTGTACGAATAATATACATGTATTTCGACATTTTGAACAACATTGCCACTCAATTGATTCAGAAAACATGCATTAGCCCCTCTATTTCAAGTTTATGTTGAGTTTTATGAAATTTATATCTCTTTAAAGTTGGAATATTTAGATTGCTGGCTTATTTTGCTAATTATCTTGATAACCATTGAAGTTACAAACTTTTGACTGGTTTCATTCGATTTCTTAGCTCATTTTACATAAGAATTGATTACTATATGACTCTCCCAAGGTCGCTCAGGATTTATAGTAGCTATCTTATCATACTACTTTCTTGTCTGTTTCTGTCACCTTTCAATCTCAATTTGTGACGTTTAGGTGCGTTTTAGACAAAAAAGTCACTGAACATTTTTGTTCAGAATTCAATTTGCTACAATTTAATATGGTTAAAAGTTCATAAATTGGAAAAAATTTTCACCATTTATACCCTTCAAAAGTTGGAACATTCATATTTCTTTGTGTTCTATAGAATTGTATGTATCAATGAAACAATCATAATTTCGACATTCTGAACAACATTGCCACTCAATTGATTCAGAAAACATGCATTAGTCCTCTTGTTTTCAGTTTATTACTCGTTATATAGCATTTAACCTGTTTTGATAAGAAGTCAATATGAATGTTCTCTTCTATTATCAGCATAACATTCTCTGTACGAATAATATGATCATGTATTTGACATTTTGAACAACATTCTCAATTGAATCAGAAAACATGCATTAGCCCCTCTATTTCAAGTTTATGTTGAGTTTTATAAAATTTATATCTCTTTAAAGTTGGAATATTTAGATTGCTGGCTTATTTTGCTAATTATCTTGATAACCATTGAAGTTACAAACTTTTGACTGGTTTCATTCGATTTCTTAGCTCATTTTACATAAGAATTGATTACTATATGACTCTCCCAAGGTCGCTCAGGATTTATAGTAGCTATCTTATCATACTACTTTCTTGTCTGTTTCTGTCACATTTCAATCTCAATTTGTGACGTTTAGGTGCGTTTAGACAAAAAAGTCACTGAACATTTTTGTTCAGAATTCAATCTTGCTACAATTTGATATGGTTAAAAGTTCATAACGTTGGAAAAAAATTTTCACCATTTTCTACCCTTCAAAAGTTGGAACATTCATGTTTCTTTGTGTTCTATAGAATTGTATGTATCAATGAAACAATCATAATTTCGACAATCTGAACAACATTGCCACTCAATTGATTCAGAAAACATGCTTTAGTCCTCTTGTTTTCAGTTTATTACTTGTTATATAGAATTTAACCTGTTTTGATAAGAAGTCAATATGAATGTTCTCTTCTAATTATCAGCATAACATTCTCTGTACGAATAATATGATCATGTATTTGACATTTTGAACAACATTGCCACTCAATTGATTCAGAAAACATGCATTAGCCCTTCTATTTCAAGTTTATGTTAAGTTTTATAAAATTTATATCTCTTTAAAGTTGGAATATTTAGATTGCTGGCTTATTTTGCTAATTATCTTGATAACCATTGAAGTTACAAACTTTTGACTGGTTTCATTCGATTTCTCAGCTCATTTTACATAAGAATTGATTACTATATGACTCTCCCAAGGTCGCTCAGGATTTATAGTAGCTATCTTATCATACTACTTTCTTGTCTGTTTCTGTCACCTTTCAATCTCAATTTGTGACGTTTAGGTGCGTTTTAGACAAAAAAGTCACTGAACATTTTTTGTTCAGAATTCAATTTGCTACAATTTGATATGGTTAAAAGTTCATAAAATTGAAAAAAAATTTTCACCATTTCTACCCTTCAAAAGTTGGAACATTCATGTTTCTTTGTGTTCTATAGAATTGTATGTATCAATGAAACAATCATAATTTCGACATTCTGAACAACATTGCCACTCAATTGATTCAGAAAACATGCATTAGCCCCTCTATTTCAAGTTTATGTTGAGTTTTACAAAATTTATATCTCTTTAAAGTTGGAATATTTAGATTGCTGGCTTATTTTGCTAATTATCTTGATAACCATTGAAGTTACAAACTTTTGACTGGTTTCATTCGATTTCTCAGCTCATTTTACATAAGAATTGTTTACTATATGACTCTCCCAAGGTCGCTCAGGATTTATAGTAGCTATCTTATCATACTACTTCCTTGTCTGTTTCTGTCACCTTTCAATCTCAATTTGTGACGTTTAGGTGTGTTTTAGACAAAAAAGTCACTGAACATTTTTTGTTCAGAATTCAATTTGCTACAATTTGATATGGTTAAAAGTTCATAAAATTGGAAAAAAATTTTCACCATTTCTACCCTTCAAAAGTTGGAACATTCAAATTTCTTTGTGTTCTATAGAATTGTATGTATCAATGGAACAATCATAATTTCGACAATCTGAACAACATTGCCACTCAATTGATTCAGAAAACATGCTTTAGTCCTCTTGTTTTCAGTTTATTACTTGTTATATAGAATTTAACCTGTTTTGATAAGAAGTCAATATGAATGTTCTCTTCTAATTATCAGCATAACATTCTCTGTACGAATAATATGATCATGTATTTGACATTTTGAACAACATTCCCACTCAATTGAATCAGAAAACATGCATTAGCCCTTCTATTTCAAGTTTATGTTAAGTTTTATAAAATTTATATCTCTTTAAAGTTGGAATATTCAGATTGCTGGCTTATTTTGCTAATTATCTTGATAACCATTGAAGTTACAAACTTTTGACTGGTTTCATTCGATTTCTCAGCTCATTTTACATAAGAATTGATTACTATATGACTCTCCCAAGGTCGCTCAGGATTTATAGTAGCTATCTTATCATACTACTTTCTTGTCTGTTTCTGTCACATTTCAATCTCAATTTGTGACGTTTAGGTGCGTTTTAGACAAAAAAGTCACTGAACATTTTTTGTTCAGAATTCAATTTGCTACAATTTAATATGGTTAAAAGTTCATAAAATTGGAAAAAATTTTCACCATTTCTACCCTTCAAAAGTTGGAACATTCAAATTTCTTTGTGTTCTATAGAATTGTATGTATCAATGAAACAATCATAATTTCGACAATCTGAACAACATTGCCACTCAATTGATTCAGAAAACATGCTTTAGTCCTCTTGTTTTCAGTTTATTTTACTTGTTATATAGATTTAACCTGTTTTGATAAGAAGTCAATATGAATGTTCTCTTCTAATTATCAGCATAACATTCTCTGTACGAATAATATGATCATGTATTTGACATTTTGAACAACATTCCCACTCAATTGATTCAGAAAACATGCATTAGCCCTTCTATTTCAAGTTTATGTTAAGTTTTATAAAATTTATATCTCTTTAAAGTTGGAATATTCAGATTGCTGGCTTATTTTGCTAATTATCTTGATAACCATTGAAGTTACAAACTTTTGACTGGTTTCATTCGATTTCTCAGCTCATTTTACATAAGAATTGATTACTATATGACTCTCCCAAGGTCGCTCAGGATTTATAGTAGCTATCTTATCATACTACTTTCTTGTCTGTTTCTGTCACATTTCAATCTCAATTTGTGACGTTTAGGTGCGTTTTAGACAAAAAAGTCACTGAACATTTTTTGTTCAGAATTCAATTTGCTACAATTTAATATGGTTAAAAGTTCATAAAATTGGAAAAAATTTTCACCATTTCTACCCTTCAAAAGTTGGAACATTCAAATTTCTTTGTGTTCTATAGAATTGTATGTATCAATGAAACAATCATAATTTCGACAATCTGAACAACATTGCCACTCAATTGATTCAGAAAACATGCTTTAGTCCTCTTGTTTTCAGTTTATTACTTGTTATATAGAATTTAACCTGTTTTGATAAGAAGTCAATATGAATGTTCTCTTCTAATTATCAGCATAACATTCTCTGTACGAATAATATGATCATGTATTTGACATTTTGAACAACATTCCCACTCAATTGAATCAGAAAACATGCATTAGCCCTTCTATTTCAAGTTTATGTTAAGTTTTATAAAATTTATATCTCTTTAAAGTTGGAATATTCAGATTGCTGGCTTATTTTGCTAATTATCTTGATAACCATTGAAGTTACAAACTTTTGACTGGTTTCATTCGATTTCTCAGCTCATTTTACATAAGAATTGATTACTATATGACTCTCCCAAGGTCGCTCAGGATTTATAGTAGCTATCTTATCATACTACTTTCTTGTCTGTTTCTGTCACATTTCAATCTCAATTTGTGACGTTTAGGTGCGTTTTAGACAAAAAAGTCACTGAACATTTTTTGTTCAGAATTCAATTTGCTACAATTTAATATGGTTAAAAGTTCATAAAATTGGAAAAAAATTTTCACCATTTCTACCCTTCAAAAGTTGGAACATTCAAATTTCTTTGTGTTCTATAGAATTGTATGTATCAATGAAACAATCATAATTTCGACAATCTGAACAACATTGCCACTCAATTGATTCAGAAAACATGCTTTAGTCCTCTTGTTTTCAGTTTATTACTTGTTATATAGAATTTAACCTGTTTTGATAAGAAGTCAATATGAATGTTCTCTTCTAATTATCAGCATAACATTCTCTGTACGAATAATATGATCATGTATTTGACATTTTGAACAACATTCCCACTCAATTGATTCAGAAAACATGCATTAGCCCTTCTATTTCAAGTTTATGTTAAGTTTTATAAAATTTATATCTCTTTAAAGTTGGAATATTCAGATTGCTGGCTTATTTTGCTAATTATCTTGATAACCATTGAAGTTACAAACTTTTGACTGGTTTCATTCGATTTCTCAGCTCATTTTACATAAGAATTGATTACTATATGACTCTCCCAAGGTCGCTCAGGATTTATAGTAGCTATCTTATCATACTACTTTCTTGTCTGTTTCTGTCACATTTCAATCTCAATTTGTGACGTTTAGGTGCGTTTTAGACAAAAAAGTCACTGAACATTTTTGTTCAGAATTCAATTTGCTACAATTTAATATGGTTAAAAGTTCATAAAATTGGAAAAAATTTTCACCATTTCTACCCTTCAAAAGTTGGAACATTCAAATTTCTTTGTGTTCTATAGAATTGTATGTATCAATGAAACAATCATAATTTCGACAATCTGAACAACATTGCCACTCAATTGATTCAGAAAACATGCTTTAGTCCTCTTGTTTTCAGTTTATTACTTGTTATATAGAATTTAACCTGTTTTGATAAGAAGTCAATATGAATGTTCTCTTCTAATTATCAGCATAACATTCTCTGTACGAATAATATGATCATGTATTTGACATTTTGAACAACATTCCCACTCAATTGATTCAGAAAACATGCATTAGTACTTCTTTCAAGTTTATGTTAAGTTTTATAAAATTTATATCTCTTTAAATTTAAAGTTGGAATATTCAGATTGCTGGCTTATTTTGCTAATTATCTTGATAACCATTGAAGTTACAAACTTTTGACTGGTTTCATTCGATTTCTCAGCTCATTTTACATAAGAATTGATTACTATATGACTCTCCCAAGGTCGCTCAGGATTTATAGTAGCTATCTTATCATACTACTTTCTTGTCTGTTTCTGTCACATTTCAATCTCAATTTGTGACGTTTAGGTGCGTTTTAGACAAAAAAGTCACTGAACATTTTTGTTCAGAATTCAATTTGCTACAATTTAATATGGTTAAAAGTTCATAAAATTGGAAAAAAATTTTCACCATTTCTACCCTTCAAAAGTTGGAACATTCAAATTTCTTTGTGTTCTATAGAATTGTATGTATCAATGAAACAATCATAATTTCGACAATCTGAACAACATTGCCACTCAATTGATTCAGAAAACATGCTTTAGTCCTCTTGTTTTCAGTTTATTACTTGTTATATAGAATTTAACCTGTTTTGATAAGAAGTCAATATGAATGTTCTCTTCTAATTATCAGCATAACATTCTCTGTACGAATAATATGATCATGTATTTGACATTTTGAACAACATTCCCACTCAATTGATTCAGAAAACATGCATTAGTACTTCTATTTCAAAGTTTATGTTAAGTTTTATAAAATTTATATCTCTTTTAAAGTTGGAATATTCAGATTGCTGGCTTATTTTGCTAATTATCTTGATAACCATTGAAGTTACAAACTTTTGACTGGTTTCATTCGATTTCTCAGCTCATTTTACATAAGAATTGATTACTATATGACTCTCCCAAGGTCGCTCAGGATTTATAGTAGCTATCTTATCATACTACTTTCTTGTCTGTTTCTGTCACATTTCAATCTCAATTTGTGACGTTTAGGTGCGTTTTAGACAAAAAAGTCACTGAACATTTTTGTTCAGAATTCAATTTGCTACAATTTAATATGGTTAAAAGTTCATAAAATTGGAAAAAATTTTCACCATTTCTACCCTTCAAAAGTTGGAACATTCAAATTTCTTTGTGTTCTATAGAATTGTATGTATCAATGAAACAATCATAATTTCGACAATCTGAACAACATTGCCACTCAATTGATTCAGAAAACATGCTTTAGTCCTCTTGTTTTCAGTTTATTACTTGTTATATAGAATTTAACCTGTTTTGATAAGAAGTCAATATGAATGTTCTCTTCTAATTATCAGCATAACATTCTCTGTACGAATAATATGATCATGTATTTGACATTTTGAACAACATTCCCACTCAATTGATTCAGAAAACATGCATTAGCCCTTCTATTTCAAGTTTATGTTAAGTTTTATAAAATTTATATCTCTTTAAAGTTGGAATATTCAGATTGCTGGCTTATTTTGCTAATTATCTTGATAACCATTGAAGTTACAAACTTTTGACTGGTTTCATTCGATTTCTCAGCTCATTTTACATAAGAATTGATTACTATATGACTCTCCCAAGGTCGCTCAGGATTTATAGTAGCTATCTTATCATACTACTTTCTTGTCTGTTTCTGTCACATTTCAATCTCAATTTGTGACGTTTAGGTGCGTTTTAGACAAAAAAGTCACTGAACATTTTTTGTTCAGAATTCAATTTGCTACAATTTAATATGGTTAAAAGTTCATAAAATTGGAAAAAAAATTTTCACCATTTCTACCCTTCAAAAGTTGGAACATTCAAATTTCTTTGTGTTCTATAGAATTGTATGTATCAATGAAACAATCATAATTTCGACAATCTGAACAACATTGCCACTCAATTGATTCAGAAAACATGCATTAGCCCTTCTATTTCAAGTTTATGTTAAGTTTTAAAATTTATATCTCTTTAAAGTTGGAATATTCAGATTGCTGGCTTATTTTGCTAATTATCTTGATAACCATTGAAGTTACAAACTTTTGACTGGTTTCATTCGATTTCTCAGCTCATTTTACATAAGAATTGATTACT
>CM029547.1:20464-22964 GCA_017141385.1 Sogatella furcifera | reverse complement strand
TCTTATCATTCTACTTTCTTGTCTGTTTCTGTCACATTTCCAATCTCAATTTGTGACATTTAGGTGTGTTTTTAGACAAAAAAGTCAGTCACTAAACATTTTTGTTCAGAATTGAATTTGCTACAATTTAATATGGTTGAAAGTTCATAAAATTGGGAAAAAATTTTCACCCATTTCTACCCTTCAAAAGTTGGAACATTCAAATTCTATCAAGGTCACTCAGGATTTATAGTAGCTATCTTATCATTACTACTTTGCTTGTCTTTTTCTGTCACATTTCAATCTCAATTTGTGACGTTTAGGTGCGAATTTTCTAGACAAAAAGTCACTGAACATTTTTGTTCAGGGTCTTCCAATTTGCTACAACTTAGTATGGTTAAAAGTTCATAAAATTGGAAAAAAAATTTTCACCATTTTCACCCTTCAAAAGTTGGAACATTCAAATTTCTTTGTGTTCTATGATTTGTTATGTATCAATGGAACAATCCATAATTTCGACAATCTGAACAACATTGCCACTCAATTGATTCAGAAAACATGCTTTAGTCCTCTTGTTTTCGGTCCAGTTTATTACTTTGTTGTAAACTAGAGAATTTAACCTGTTTTGATAAGAAGAGTCAATATGAATGTTCTCTTCCTAATTATCAGCATAACATTCTCTGTTACGAATAATATGTATCATGTATTTGACATTTTGAACAACATTCCCACTCAATTGAATCAGGAAACATGCATTAGCCCTTCTATTTCAAGTTTATGTTAAGTTTTATAAAATTTAGTATATCTCTTTAAAGTTGGAATATTCAGATTGCTGGCTTATTTTGCCGCAATTATCTTGATAACCATTGAAGTTACAAACTTTTGACTGGGTTTCATTCGATTTCTCAGCTCATTTTACATAAGAATTTATTACTATGACTCAATACCCAAGGTCCCTCAGGATTTATAGTAGCTATCTTATCCATACTACTTTCTTGTCTGTTTCTGTCACATTTCAATCTCAATTTGTGACGTTTATAAGGTGTCATTTCTTAGACAAAAAAGTCACTGAACTTTATTTTTTGTTCCAGAAATTAGAATTTGCTACAATTTAATATGAACGAAAGTTCATAAAATTGGGAAAAAATTTTCTACCATTTCTACCCTTCAAAAGTTGGAACATTCAAATTTCTGTACTTTTGTGTTCTATAGAATTGTATGTATCAATGAAACAATCATAATTTCGACAATCTGAACAACATTGCCACTCAATTGAT
The DNA here is from genome assembly GCA_017141385.1 of Sogatella furcifera. Classification (NCBI taxonomy): domain Eukaryota; kingdom Metazoa; phylum Arthropoda; class Insecta; order Hemiptera; family Delphacidae; genus Sogatella; species Sogatella furcifera. The sequence continues at coordinate 21,708 of CM029547.1, read as the reverse complement.
TCAGAAAACATGCTTTAGTCCTCTTGTTTTTCCAGTTTATTACTCTTTATATGAGAATTTAACCTGTTTTGATAAAAGTCAATATGAATGTTCTCTCTTCTAATTATAAGCATAACATTCTCTGTACGAATATTATATGATCATGTATTTGACATTCTGAACAACATTGTCACTCCAATTGGTTCAGAAAACATGCATTAGCCCTTCTATTTCAAGTTTATGTTAAGTTTTTATAAAATTTATATCTCTTTTAAAGGTTACGGAATATTCAGATTGGTGGCTTGTTTGCTATTTTGCTAATTATCTTGATAACCATTGAAGTTACAAACTTTTTGACTGGTTTCATTCGATTTCTCAGCTCATTTTACATAAGAAATTTATTACTATATGACTCTCCCCAGGTCCCTCAGGATTTATAGTAGCTATCTTATCATACTACTTTCTTGTCTGTTTCTGTCACATTTTCAATCTCAATTTGTGACGTTTGGAGGTGTGTTAATATTTAGACAAAGAAAGTCACTAAACATTTTTGTTCAGGATTGAATTTGCTACAATTTAATATGGTTGAAAGTTCATAAAATTGGAAAAAAAAATTTTTCTCATTTCTACGCTTCAAAAAGTTGGAACATTCAAATTTCTTTGTGTTCTATAGAATTGTATGTATCAATGAAACAATCATAATTTCGACAATCTGAACAACATTGCCACTCAATTGATTCCAGAAAACATACTTCAGTCTCTTGTTTTCAGTTTATTACTTGTTATATAGAATTTAACCTGTTTTGATAAGAAGTCAATAATATGAATATTTCTCTTCTAATTACACAAACACGCGAAAAAGACAAACAAACAAACCACCCAAAACAAAAACACAAGACCACAAAAAAAACCAACACAAAAACAAAGCAAAAAACAAAAACAAAAACAAAAACAAAAACAAAACAAAAACAAAACAAAACAAAAACAAAAACAAAAACAAAAACAAAAACAAAAACAAAAACAAAAACAAAAACAAAAACAAAAACAAAAAAAAAAACAAAAACAAAAACAAAAACAAAAACAAAAACAAAAACAAAAACAAAAACAAAAACAAAAACAAAAAAAAAAAACAAAACAAAAAAAAAAACAAAAACAAAACAAAAACAAAAACAAAAACAAAAGAAAACAAAAACAAAAAAAAACCCAAAAAAAAAAACAAAAAAAAACAAAAACAAAACAAAAACAAAAACAAAAACAAAAACAAA
>CM029547.1:0-19964 GCA_017141385.1 Sogatella furcifera | reverse complement strand
ACACGTTACCTCTATCCTGGTTGATGATTATTTGCTTGCTGTATTGTCTGTCCGGCCGGGGGGGGATTTCTGGCGGGGTGGAGGGGGCGGCTCCTGCTTGGCCAGTGTTGATTCGGAGACTGTTAGTTCTGATTGAGAATTTATGGCTTTTGGGCCGGTATTGGCCGGGCTGGGGCCGTTTTTCCCGTCGTGCCGGGGTGTCTTCTTGGCTTAGACGGACTGTATAGTAGAGTGAATTTGAAACTGGCAACGAGCTAGTTGGCCTAGGCCAACTTATGTTGAGCCAGACATACATACATCTTGTTTGTAGGATTGTCGTTTAGGATCCCACTCAAAAACGGTTTGACATATTGATATGCGAATTTCTTAATTTATTTGTCTTGAAATTCTTTTTCAAAATCATATATAAGATGATATTCTCACTATTTGTGGTGAGTGTGGATACTGATATAAGCATTAAACAGTATATACCGTTACATTCTTTTCAGGGCCAGAATCTGATTGCAGGGAAGCACCAGGAGGAACCCAGTGATGTCCATCAAGCAACTTCACAAATTGAAAATATTTGACAATAACCTACAGGAGATGACTTCCTGTTAAAGAGTTGTGAGTACAGAACAGTACATAAATTTATTTAAGTTTGGTATAATCTGGTTGTCAGCTGTTGGACAAGGACAGCAATGATTGAAGCAAACATTGTCAATTAATCTACCTTTATCCTAGTAGAATTGAATTATTCAGTCATTTTCAGAGCACAAAGAGAACGACCATGTTTAGAATTAAGTTGCAGATTACACTTATATAAAATAGGAGCAAGCGCAGGCAATTGACCAGATAGAGATAATTTAATCTATTTCCCCAAGCAAGACCGTTTTTACCACATCAATTAAAATTTTTTTGAGCAAGTTCTACCTCTAATTTCTAATTATATGATGAAATCGTTGAAAAAATATGCAGGTCTACAACGTTACATACTAGTCGTGCAGATATTGTTGGTTTGGAAAGAAACATCCAAAAATGTCAATTTCCTCAAACCGTAATTGAATTGTCATCTTGTATAATTCAATTATTATTTGGATAATATATGAAGACTGCAAGTAAATTATTATTGAGAATTATTCAATTCTATTATTATTGCGGGGGATTAATTTTATTATAGCCTATACTTCCACAATATTATTTATAGAACTCTAGCTGTTTCACAAGGACCCAATAATTGTTTAATTATTGCCGTAGTTGTGACTTTTCTGATGAGAAAAATGTTTCTACTTCAATGCTAGCATTCAACCATAATGCATTTTTAAATATTTACTATTATTTTTTCAGAATTTTTGAGCTTAACCTGGCCAAGAGAAACAGACAAGGTAGAAATCTGAAGCCACAGTTTTGGTGTAGCTAACGCGGCAGGATTCAACTTGTTTAAGGTGTAAGTTATTTATCGGATTACAGTAGTAGTTCTTATTATTATCTAGAAAACTCCTTGGTTGAGATTCATTGTTCTTGAACCAACCCACGACCGACTGCCTGCAGTTGCACTCACTGACTCACTGTGATGCATGACCTGTAGTCTATGCTTCTGTGCTGATGAAGCATACGATTGTAGAATTCGTTCACGTTTACAGCCATAATAATATGCTTCAACACAAAAACCGCAACAAAGCCAATTAACAGTCGGTCATAATTGTATCAACGAGTAATGTGATAATAATTTAATTATGTTAAATACTTCCAGTAACTTACATTATCCACAGTTTAGCCTACAACACAAATCAAATTACAAAAATCAACAGAATATGAAAATTATCTTTTATGAGGGTCCCGGTCAGGTGATTTTTCCCGTGGCCCGTAATTCCTGTCTATGGTCCTGAACGTGATAAATGACAAATTACTTGTGATTTATAGTTACTCAGCACAAGTATTATTATTATGTTGACTTATTTGTCTATTCCCCTCCTTTGGGAGATTGGCTTGTCGCTAGTAAAGATAGTCAGTCTTTTCCCGTCTCTGGAGGAAAAGTAATTGCTGCATTACACTTTACCTGATTAACTGGATGTTATTCAGAAGTGTTTTGCAACGTCACTTGGTTACGGAAGCTATTTTATGGTTGAGAGGATCGACATACTGAACACACATTACCTCTCTCCTGGTTGATGATTATTCACCTCTACTGTATAGTGGAGCTAATATGAAACTGGCAACCAGCTGTTAGGCTAAAGCCCTTCATGGGTTATTGAGCCATTGACATTAATGTGTTTGATAGATGTTCGCAATTGATTCTGGAACTTTATTATCATGGAAACACCTTCACAACAAGGTTATTACAGAGGTTTGTGATAACCTCGCCTTTATAATCAGTCTTATCTGTACATATTATAAATTCCTACTTCTTCTTTTTCAATTTGAACTTCTGCTGTTTCAGGGGCGCGCAGTAGCGGTTCCAGACCCGAAAAACTGGGGGGACAAGGACTCAAATTCACGAGTGATTTTCTAGAGGGAGGGGGGCTGGAGTTTATAAAAGGATATGTGGGTGCCCTTACCCCTACCCCAGATAGTAGGGTTCCCAGGCGTCTTTATTCCTTGGGAAAAATTAAAAATATCATGTCAAAGTAAATAATTAGTCTAATTCAATCTTGATGCCTTGAAAACTTGCCCTTATTTTATTTTTATAAAATATAGTCTTGAGGTTCAAGAGTAGATAATTTGGCAATAATTTCTACTAACTACTATTGAAGTAATTCCAATAGCATTATACTACGGCACACAGAGTGTTTCAGAAGGTTGCGCAATACTTCTCAGGCTGTTTCCTTATACCAAGTACAGAAAAAAGTACCATGGAACATAGGTACCCTCAAAAATTCTTTGTTACCGAGATAACCAGGGAGAGAAAATGAAATTTTTCAGAAAGTATTAATTTTCAGAGGTTTTATTCAAGTTATAAAATTATTTATTCCCAAATTAAATTACGACGTGATACATTCAATCAAATCTTAAAATAGTAATTTTTCACTTGTTCAATGTTTTGTCTCCTTTTGATTGCGATTTCTGAGATTTGGGTAACATTTACACAATCATCATTCATCGCTATTCATCGTTCTCTTCAGAATATCTTCTGATTCTCTTCAACTTAATCTATCAATATTGAAAATAAAAAATTATGTTAGCATATTTGCTCTATTTTCTCAATAACTTTTGTACTTTTGAGACTCAAGACTACACTTTTAAAATAAAATAAGGCCAGGTTTTCAAGGCATTAAGATTTTCAACTTCAAAAAAATCAGCAAATTAAGCTGGATTGATCACCGGTATTTACTTTGTAATGATATTTTAGATATGATGCAATCATCATAATCCACTTTATTGTAGATTGGAGGACTCAATAACCTTAATTCATGGAAGATATCGGCAAGCTTCTTTGGCTGAAGTACCAAACTATAACATGAGTGAGGATTTTCAATTGGGCTTAGAAAGTCCATATGAACTTTCAATAACATATATTATCTATTTTATAAACCATCAAATGATTTTTTATGATTTTAGTATACACTAAATTAATTATTTTAGAAATAATTATATTATGTGCGTCTAAGTAGAAAAACAATTGAAAAAATTCCCATGAAAACTGGGGGGGGGGATGCAGCTACCCACTGGGGGCACGAGCAATGAACCAGGCCTACCGGTACTCAACGTTACTATTTGAATGTAAATATTTGTTCAATCATTAGGAAGTAGTTGGTATTTACAAAGAAGCTAATAAAAATCTTTCCGAAAATGCATTCAATACTATATTATTTACTCCTTTTATAATCCTATTTTTAAACAAACCTCAAGTAATAATTATAATAATACTTAATTAGAATCTCTATATATCGTGGTTAAGTGGTAGAGTGGACATTACTGTCCAAACTTCGCCACGTCATTAAAATAAAGAAGTCATTCTATATCGCTATATAAATAGACAAAGGGGACTTCTGAAACTGCAAATATTGACCAATGTACTAAATAGCAGATTAGAGATTGTAATTAATTATTATTATAATTTTCCAGCAGTTGGTATACTGCAATATCTAATGATTCTTCAACCTCAAGTAATTCATGAAAAAACAAGCCAAATTGGTCCAAGGGTAGGGGGTGAAATCAGGGGATGAAGATTTTGAAAAATCACTACAAATCGACCAATTACTTGATCGTTTTGAAAATTGGTGTGTATAATACCCTTATCATGCCCTACAATTTGAGCCATCAACGAAAATTATCCAATAAAAATGGCGGAGAAAATGGCGAATAATATGCCGAAAATTGTGTTTTTTATGGGTTTTTCGAAAACGGCACCTTTGAATTCATACCCTGAATAGCTCATTATAAGTCATATGATTCGAGCCATCGTACAATTGCATTTGAAATGCACTCTTTCAACAACATGTTTCAACAACATAGCTTTTAAACAACATGTGTCGGCGTTCTAGAGCCATTTTCAAGTGCAAATATTTATAATAAATAATATGAGTTATTTTACAAATGTTAATAAAAAGAACATCCTGACTGTGACTTGACAGCTGAAGTCACAAATTGAAAGAGGTCCAACAATAAACTATCGTGCTTTTCTTGTACTGAAATTAGTGATCTGGGCCGGGTAAATACCCAGTGGGTAGGTAAATATAAATTGGGTATCTACCCACGGCCCGGGTAAATACCCCAAAACTGGATATTTATCATTTTTATTGAATTTAGAAAAGATGTAGTTGTCTTTTCCATTCAAACGCCTTCAATAATATAGTGAAATGATAATAAAAAGCATTCAAAAATGTTTAATATAGTGTCAAATAGCATTCAACTTCCGAGCATCATCGACATAAATACCCGGTACTCTCATTTTTAGAATGTCGATAAAATAAGTTTTCCAATGAATTAATTTCATTTCAAGTTAAATGTTAGAGTTTGATCCATTTTAATGCACTTTCATCGGACTTTAAAATATTTCAATATTATTTGTTTCCATCTACAGAATTTTAATTCATGATTCAATTAAAATTACAGATTTATTACGAAATAATAATTTATTACAATTTCAAGTAGATACATAAAAATATGGATAAAGCTTCCCTAGGTTCTTCTAGACACAACAAAAATCTTCAAAGGCATTTTCTAAGAATTGATATCATATTTTTGTTTTTAAATAGCCTACATTTTTATGCTTTACAAGATTACCAAGTTTGTTACTACAGTATTTGTTTTAATTTTCTTCTAATTTATTAATTTTCTTTTTTAGTAGCCTATAGTTTAAAGTAGAAATATATGCATAAAACCTGCAGAGTTTGCCTAGTCTTATTCTCCCAGTTTCTTCGAAAAAAAATCCTATTCATTCAAAACTTCAAGAAATAGCCTACTTGAAAAAAAATTATTCAATTGAAGAAATTAGTCAATTTGTCAAAAAATTATTCAATTGAAAAAATTAGTCAATTAGTCAAAAATTTTCAATTGAAAAATTATTCAATTGAAAAATTCAATTAAAAACTCTATGAAGGGCTTTTAATAAAGGCTATAATTTATTCCTCGGGATATTTTTTTGGCCGACAATGCATATTTCTATTACCGACGATGGAGGCATTTCGTGTTTCACAATCACATTATCAACACTCGATCTGTTTCGACAAAAATAATTGTGAGAACATTCAAACTCAATCAAAGTCTAGGTAGGAATGTACAATATGAATTGATTTCGCTTGCTAACTGAAAATATTAAAAAGAAAAATGATCATAACTTGGTCACATTTTACCAAAATCGTTCGAAATTCAATTCATAAAGTCGATATTGCACTTGAAAATGATCAAATAAGAAAAAATTGTTGATATTGTTACCAGTATTTAATAATTCTAATAATCCGTCAACTTTCCCAATTTTCTGTTCAATTCAAATTTCCCACTCCGACTAGCATTGTAGGCGCGCTTTGCCTTTATTGGTTAATCTTTCGCGCCAGTGAGCAGGATTGGTCCGCTCTCTTGCTCGTATCGTTTACTCTTTTCAATTCAATAGATATTGACATAATACAAAGTGCTTCAAAAATTACTTTACAACTTTTAAAATTTATATAGATCTTATTGAACAAGGTATATAGTTGGTATGGTGTTGTTTTAACGAGAGACAATTACAGTTTTTTGACTCGCGTAGTTCGCTAGTGCCTGTTTACGCCACACAAGCGCTAGCGGAAATTTGAAATTCCGTTGGAAATTTCAAATTTCAGTCGTTCAAAGGATTTTTGGTGAAGTGGATGTTTTGTTTTCCTATCTAACCTCAAAAAGCCTTTTGATTCGACAAATTAATTTTCAATTGAATAAAAATTTGCGATACATCTAGTTTTTTATACATACTACTTCATGTATTAAAAACTAAATCAATCGAATTTTTATCCACTTGAAAGGCTTCAGCAGTGCGCGGTGTTAAGCGAGTATTTGGCAAGTTTTACAAAACTTGCCAAGTTATTCGTCCTCCTGCGCCCTTTTTTTCTTTTTTCTTACAGCTGCATTTCGTGAAACTTTCGCATAGTGTGTTTGACTTGAATTATTGTTCGTCCTCGTGCAGAAAAATTTTGTACAGCTATTATAGTGTTCGACTCAAATTTTGAAGGTGAGTATTTCATCAGACTATATTGAGCATGAGCAATCATTGACAATTTTAAAATTATTATTAGACCTATATGCAAGATTATTCTTGAAACAAAAATAATATTATGAAAGAGACTTGTAACATTGTGATGATGTGTGAATGTACTCGCATATGATTTAGTCTTGTTACTTGTAGTCTTCTCCGAGGTCGTTAACCTCGGAATCGTCATATTTCTTTCCAATCAATGGAAGTCCAAGCAAAGATGACCCTCTGGCAATATAGGAAAATGACTCTAGATCGGTCAATATTTTATCGAGAAAGCAATTTAATCTACTATTAAGACCACATTGTGATGATGTGTGAATGTACACGCATATGATTTAGTCTTGTTACTGTTGTAGTCTTCTCCGAGGTCGTTGACCTCGGAATCGTCATATTTCTTTCCAATCAATGGAAGTCGAAGCAAAGAAGACCCTCTGGCAATATAGGAAAATGACTCCAGCTCGGTCAATATTTTATCGAGAAAACAGTTTAATCTACGATTAAGACTACATTTTGATGTTTATTTGCTTGCTGTATGGTCTATCCGGGCGGGGAGAGTATTCTGGCGGGGTGAGGGTTGGCTTCGGCTTGGCCAGTGTATGATCGGGGACTGTATTTGTAGGTTCTGTTTGAGAATTCATGGCTTCTGAGCCGGTATTGGCTGGTTCGGGTGTTTTCCCGTCTTGCCGGGGTGTCTTCTATGCTTGACGGACTGTATAGTGGAGTGGATATGAAACTAGTAACCAGCTGGTAGGCCTAGGCCCTTCTTGGGCTGTTGTGCCATTGACAAACATTTATACCGTAATTCTTGAACAAATATTGACCAAGCTGGAGTCATTTTCCTATTTTGCCAGAGGGTCTTCTTTGCTTGGAGAGACTATAACATACTGTAAATTATATTTGATTGAAAATTGACGTAGTTTTATCCTTTAGCTTTAATAGCAAGAGTTGTGATTGGCCACAGCAGATCCACTGCGTTCCAGTCGCACTAGTATCAACATAGGTCTACCTTGAGGAATTCGCGGCACATACCTCACACTGTCGTTACGGGCTTTAGCATAAGAGTTACATGAAAAGTTAATTCATCTCTTAAATTAAATTTACTCACTTGCATAAAATATTCCTCCCACATTGCCATCCCGTACAAATGCTCAATATTATTAATAATTTAAAAAGGTTTCTATCAACCAAACGTTACTTTTCTCTTTTGATTTTTAGTTTCTGGACAAAATGGAGAGATCAAAAAGTAAACTGGATATGGTTTTAGCCTATTATTATCTCAAGAATGGTAATATGCCATATGGATGGAGTCCAAAAGAACGCTACAATTTCAAAAAACAGTGCAAGCCTTACTTCCTGGTCAATGATGAAATGTACTACAGAAAGCGCCAGAAGGTAACTTGCAAAAAAAAAATGTTTACAAATTAAATTTGAGGAAAACATTATTTTCTATTCTAACCAATTGCGTTTAATTCAATATCATTTAATTTTTCTATGTTTTATTCAACTTGCTTTGGGTCTTGTCTGTCTGTCCGATGATAGCTCTGTTTCTGTCAGCTATATTGTAATGTATAACGCTTATACAGCGAATATAGCTGTCAATAAAAAAAAGAGTAGAATTAACCCTAGGCTGTAAAGACAGAAGGGATTGAGAAAAAGAAGAAAAATAAAAAGAAGGAAATAAATTTTTGGCCCGTCTTTGATTCTCTCCATGTATTGAATTTATAAATATATTCTCTCACCAATTAATGCATTGAATGTACAGTTTGACACTGAGAATTTACTGTTGGCTCATTAAAAAATAATTGTCTTTTCATCTAGGTTGGCGAAAGTTACCAGGAAGTTCATGTCAAAGTTCTTAGGGACAAGGAAGAACAGCAAGAAGTGATCAAGATTGTGCATGAAGGTTTCGAAAGCAGTATGCAGGCAACAGCACTATCTTCCCATCGAGGTGTAGTGACAACAAAAGAGCTTATAGCGAAACGTTACTACTGGAAGAACTTCTCTATTGACGTTGAAGAGTATATTGATAAATGCCAAGCGTGCAAAAATGTAAATCCTAAACGTTTGAAAGTAGTGCCAGAGCTTCAACCCGTGCCAGTGCCAAAAAAGGTAATGAGTCAGATCGGTATAGACTTGGTACAAATGCCAGAAGTTGGAGGAATGAAGTTCATGATAGTTGCAATCGACTATTTCTCCAAGTGGACAGAGGCAAAGGCCCTCAAGAGTAAAGAGGCCAAGGAGACAGCTAAGTTTGTGTTTGAAAATATTATTTGTCGGCATGGCTGCCCAAATGTGCAAATAAATGACCAGGGGAGAGAGTTTGTAAATAGTACATTTTCAGAAATTCAGAAGTTGACAGGAGTAGATCTCAGGATGACATCTGCCTATCATCCACAGGCAAATGGTATGGTGGAGCGACAAAACAGATCGATAAAAAATTTCATGCTGAAAGTTCTCCAGAAAGACATCGACAAGTGGCCTGATGTATTAGATGGTGTTCTGTTTGCTCTTCGAACATCCAAACACTCAAGCACGGGCTACTCCCCATTCTTTTTGTTGTATAACAGGGAGCCCAGCTTACCAATCGATGTCATGAGGGCCAGAGGAGTAATAAGTGCGTTGAGAGAAGAAGAAGAAGAAGAAGAAGAAGAAGAAGAAGAAGAAAAAGAAGGAGGAGGAGAAGAAGGAGAAGGAAAAGAAGGAGAAAGGGAAGGAGATGAAGAGGGTGAATGTGAAGGAAAAGAAGGAGAGAATGTAATCAATATGAATGATTACACGAACCACGTGAACTTTGCTCTGGAAGTTAAGAAGGCAGCAGAAAACATAGCAATGGACAAAATCAAGAAATCACAGGCAGTGCAAAAAAGATCCTACGACAATCGTCATCGTACAGGAACTAGTAACATAAAAGAAGGTGATGAGGTATTGGTAAGAAATTTGAAAAGGGATGATAAGAAGGGACTATGGAAAGAAATGCCGTGGCTTGGACCGTACAAAGTGCATACAATTGTAAATTCAATGTGTGTTTTGAGAGGGCAGAATGGAGAAATTTTGAAACGTAAGCAGAATGTGAAAAATTTGAAGAAATGCTCCAAGAGAATGAGAATGGTCGAGAAGAGACAAGAAGAAAAAGAGGCAGAAAAAGAAGTAGAAAGCAAATCAGACTCAGATATAGAAATCATACCAGGTGGAGATGGAGACCCACCACCGTTTTATTTCCACCCTGTAGATAGACTTTGGCAGGAGAGAAAATGTGCTGAGCTGCAACTAAAGTTTGTTCGGCCACATACTTGCATCTCCTACTGCAAAGAAATGCCACTCGCAGCTCCATTGGGCATAAGAGAGATTCGTGGTGATGGGAATTGCTGGTTTCGAGCAATATCATTTGTGTTGACTGGAGAAGAGTCTCAACATGTAAAGATGCGTCATTTGTTGGTGGATTACATGACATCAGATGCGATGAAAGAGAAAATTCAACGATTTCAGCCGGGGTATGACTGTGCCGAGATGAGATATAATGGTGTTTGGGCAACAGAGGTGGAAATTTTTGCAACTGCAAATCTCTTGGATACGCATATATATACGTTCAACCGTACGTATGTAGGTGAATGTGCTTGGCATAAGTTTGATAAAAACACATTCAACAATAGGCGAGGTGGCTGCCGATACAACGAGAACGTGCCATCAAGAGCCATTTACATCGCAAATACGACTGGTGACCATTTCGAAGTGGTAACTTCAGTGGAATGTACATGAACAGTGATCTGAGAAAATATGAAAATAAGACAGCTACAACTATAAACCATTAGGGGTGAGTTGAACTGTTTCCAACAAAAAGGTAATAGTAGAGGCTAGTTTTGGTGTATGATTATTCACATTTATTTTCTTCTTTTATCTTCATCCTACTTGCACACTTGATGATAATTAACTTTTAAATTAGTCAATATGTGAACAAATGGAACAAGTTCAACAAGCAACAAAATAATGATTGCTTTTGTTGAAGTAAAGTTGTTAACAAATTTACTACACTTTAACTAAATTTATTTACTATTATTATTTGTGTAACTTATTTGCTAGAACCAATGAATCGCTAACATTGTAGTGCAAGTTGCGTATGATTCTTTAAATTACAATTTTTTATCTTCTCATTGCAGGAATGTGATAAAGAAGTGAGGAATACTAACCAAAATGCAAAAACAAATGAAGTAATACTAATAATAAATAATAACAATACTGCCAAAATGAATGAAGCGAAATGTTCCAAGTCAAAAAGGTACAGTACCCTAATGTAAAATGATATAACCATTGAATCAATAACATTGTAGTGTAAGTTGTGTATGATTCTTTATACGGTTATTTTATTTTTATTTTTCTCATTCCAGGAATGTGATGAAGTCAAAAATAATAACCATACTGCCCAAATAAATGAAGCCAAAAGTTCCAAGTCAAAAAGGTACAGTACCCTAATGTGAAATGATATAACCATTGAATCAATAACATTGTAGTGTAAGTTGTGTATGATTCTTTATACGGTTATTTTATTTTTATTTTTCTCATTCCAGGAATGTGATGAAGTCAAAAATAATAACCATACTGCCCAAATAAATGAAGCCAAAAGTTCCAAGTCAAAAAGGTACAGTACCCTAATGTGAAATGATATAACCATTGAATCAATAACATTGTAGTGTAAGTTGTGTATGATTCTTTATACGGTTATTTTATTTTTATTTTTCTCATTCCAGGAATGTGATGAAGTCTAAAATAATAACAATACTGCCAAAATGAATGAAGCGAAATGTTCCAAGTCAAAAAGGTACAGCAACCTAATGTGAAATGATATAACCATTGAATCAATAACATTGTAGTGTAAGTTGTGTATGATTCTTTATACGGTTATTTTATTTTTATTTTTCTCATTCCAGGAATGTGATGAAGTCTAAAATAATAACAATACTGCCCAAATAAATGAAGCCAAAAGTTCCAAGCCAAAAAGGTACAGCACCCTAATGTGAAATGATATAACCATTGAATCAATAACATTGTAGTGGAAGTTGTGTATGATTCTTTATAATTTGATTTTCATTTTTCTCATTCCAGGAATGTGATGAAGTCAAAAATAATAACAATACTGCCCAAATAAATGAAGCCTAAAGTTCCAAGTCAAAAAGGTACAGCAAGGAAATTGAATCAATCATATTGATTTATTGAATAGTATAAGTAATGTTTGATTTTTTGTGGGTAATAAAAAATATTTCATCTTCTCATTGCAGGGAATAGATTTAAAAGTGAAAAATAATTGCCATACTGCCAAAATGAACTAGATTTAAAAGTTTGAAGATCACTGACGGAAATTATGAAGTTCACCTGTACAATAAATGGAGCCTAGAAAATTATTCAACCCCTGTCAAAAGTAATGGAGCCCAATGTTCTGAATTTAAAGGTAATGAAGATTAAGCGACATTCAAATTTACAATAACAACAGTTATAGTTTTGTGTTAATCTGCATTTATGTAAATTTTATTCTTCAATTTCAGGAACTACATTTGCCAAAATGAAAGATTTAAAAGTTTGAAGATCACTGACGGAAATTATGAAGTTCACCTGTACAATAAATGGAGCCTAGAAAATTATTCAACCCCTGTCAAAAGTAATGGAGCCCAATGTTCTGAATTCAAAGGTAATGAAGATTATACAACATTCAAATTTACAATAACAATAGTTATAGTTTTGTGTTAATCTGCATTTATGTAAATTTTATTCTTCAATTTCAGGAACTAGATTTAAAAGTTTGAAGATCACTGTCGAAAATTATGAAGTACACCTGTACAATAAATGAAGCCTAGAAAATCATTATACCCCTGTTAAAAGTACGGTAATCTTTTTTGAAAGGTAATTGGAATTGAATAGCAATAATAAAATTTGTGTATCACAAATTTTACAAATATTTATGTTTATTTTTATTATTTGTAGGTATACAATTATTTGATTTGAACTGCAGTACAATCTATGTGAATAATTATCATTTAAATTTCAGAAGTAAGTTACATAGTTCTTATTATTGTGTTAATTGGCTAACTGTGCAATTCATTATTATATGGTTGTAGGAAATCAATTTCAAGTTGAGGAGCCATCAATGGTAATGGATGTGATACAACATGTAGGAGGGCATGATGAAAACTCATCAGTGTCAGATGAGTCACCTGTGATTCACGGACGTTGCAAGGACTCACCAAATCATCCTGCAAGGTGACTGTATTCAGAACCGATTTCACTATACTACTGAAGTTGAATCTTTTTTTATTTATAAATACATATATATGTATTGACTTCAATTGTAATCTTCAATTTGTCATTGTAAGAGCTTCATTATTATTCCTGAATGTGAGATTTTTGAAAGATGTTATTTTGCTCTTTCGTATATACATTGACTTCAATTGTAGGCCTTCTTTAATTTGTCATTGCATGAGCTTCAATTATTTTTCCTGAATTTAATTGTATATGTGTTGGCTCCAATTATTGTAATCTTTAATTTGACATTGTATGAGCTTCAATTATTCTTCTTGAATGTGATTTTTTTCAGAGAGTCACTACATCATGATGTTAGCGAAAGTTGAAAGATGATACCCTGACCGAATTATGGAACCTTTAGGAGAAGGCTTGAGAAGAAAAATCTTTCTTCTACAATTTTTAGACTAATGATCACGATTTGGAATTGATAAGTATTTACATGATGATTTTGATTGCACTCAAAATGCAGGTATGAAAAATTTTCTTTGAATATTCTAAAACGACTGCTTAAATAATTATTATTTATTAACTACTATCGATTCTATAAATAGCTTGCAATGTCTTGCTTTTTGCTATTGCTTATTGATGTATAGCTTGAATAAATATTTATACTAGACGATTCGATTATTAGATTTCATTAACACTAATTATTTATAGCCTGCTCATCATACAATCATTAACATTCTACACTCATTTGTCACATATTTTGTTTTCTTTGATACAATAACCTATGTTTTTGAATCTCATTTATTTCCTGCATAATTTTGAATTTGCTTCCTGATGTATTCAATTTCTTTCTTCAACAAAGTTTTTTTTGTGCAAATTTTTGTGGATACCTATTATTTTAATCTTTTATTCAAATCATGCTACATCTTTTCTACCTAACTGTTTCGCCTTTTCACCTACTAATAGAGCTGACATGCTTGCTTAACTAATGCTTGTAACTACATGCTTAACATAACTAACCATTAATTCTCAGGTACTCGCAAATCAAACAATATTACAATTTTTTTATCTTGATTGAACCAACAATTGCTTTTGGAGACTCTATACCTACTTATAGCGCTGACATGCTTAATTAATGCTTATAACCTCAGGCTTAACATAACTAACCATTAATCCTCAGGTACTCTCGAGTCAAACAATATTACAATTATTTTATCTTGATTGAACCTCCAATTGCTTTCAACTTGCTGTAGATAAGGTTACCATATGTCCTTTTTTCCCCAAACATGATTGTCCGGTTCAAAATAATCATAAAATATGATTATTTTATCATTTCATTTATCAAATGAACTAGCATAACATGCAACAAACATGCCTGGATATTTTCAGGAAAAAACTTTAGAATATGAGAAATAATTACATTAACTTAGTACCTCACAAGTTCCAATGTGAAAATAAAGCCTGGGTAATGTGATCATTTCGATTTATTATTTGTAATAAATCTGTTTATTATACCAAATTTATCTCATCATTTTAAATATTGATGATAATTAGAATTAGAACCTTCTCATACAATAAAGTGTAAGATTCGATATTCAACCTCTCTCTCTCTAATATATTCAATATTAAACCCCATTTAATTTTTGAAAATTAATACTTACAAAATAACACTTTTATATGGTTCAATAATTCTTAACTTAGCTATCTTTGGTTGATCTCAACTTATATATTTTTCATTGCTTTTCAATCATCATCAGTATTATCTTGAACAAAAAAACAAAAAACAAACAGATTAAATCAAGTAATAGTTTTATATAATTACACAATTTTAGTATCTTGAGTACAAAAAGATAATCGGAGCATACATTCTCAATTACATCTTTTGACACCTAATTATTCAACTAAAAACTGCGACTTAATAGCAAGTATTTCAAACAAAGGTAATAATGAGTGAGTGAATGATGATGTTTACATGTGGTGAATGAAAGATGATGAGAGTTTATACTACAATTTAAACTTTGAAAAACACTTTTCACTCTGTAAAAATTCCGTATTTTGATGAAAGTTCACTGTTTACAATAAAGATCTGTTTAAAAATTAATAAATATGTTCAAAACATAGTAATGTCGGATGGATTAACCCCCCCCCCCCCAAAGGCGTCCGGATTTTTGACCCACGCAATATGGTAACCCTTATTATTGAGATAATGTTAGAAATATTAAATTGACAAAAATTTACTTTTTTCAAATTATTTTGATAATGAAAGTAGTTCAAATAACCAGGAACAACAACTTGTAATACACAGTATTAGCCAAAATTAACAGTAATGGAATAGTACTGTACAGTTGAACTTATACTGTTCAATGATTGTTCAGTTTGTATCCTGAAGATAAACCACCAATATTTTTGAACATTCATCTCATTGATGTATTGCTAATATTCAGTTTAAGAGAAGCTTGCATTACAGGCTTCTTTCCAATCACTGTAACACTTGCTGCAACATTTTTGCGTGCTTTCCATTTGTACAGACAGTAGTTGGGCGACAAGAAAAGCCATTTCTCTGTATCAAAACACTACCAGTTCTTTGCAATTTTCAACAACACTAAGAATCACAGCATTACTAGGCGGGATTTTGTGAAAATGTTCCTGAAAACGTAAAGCAGTGTGACACAAGCTAGGACCACCTGCACGTCCCTTTTCATATGAGCGAAAATAATGAAATACGATAAAATTTTTTCAAATTTTACAAAAAGTACCTAACAAAAACGAACCTCAAATTTAATAAGAAATCAGTAATATACGCGAAGCCGTGGCAACAATCACCAACTGAATGAATCGAGAAGGCAACCACAGCTAACTCAGATTAAGTACTGTTTATTTTGGCTCATACTGTATTAATAATTATCATTGAATTCAAAAGTTTTTGATAATAAATAATTAAACATTATTACAGAACTCCAGTACTTGAGGATTAAAAGCTTTGCATGCTAAGCCCACCCCTATTTTGAGATTATTCACACGGTGTAAAATGCTTTCAAATGTTTAAATAATTGAAGCATAAATATGTCAAAGAGTTGATCAATAGGCCTACTAACTCTTCAAACTTCTAAATACTGTCGATATTGGATTTTCTCCTATATTTTTAATTGATCTGCAAGTATCAAACAATGAATTGTCACTCGCTCAAGTAACAATAATCTTCATCTAGGGCCAGTCCAAAGTCTGGATAAAGGGTGATGGGCATTTCTTGGCTACTAACACAAGTGTAAACCTCTTCCTTATACCTTATGTCAAACCGTACAATGAGAAGCTTGCTTGATTGTTGGCTGTATTTCAATAGGAAACAAGTTGATGTATGTATGTTTCTTGACGTCACTATAAATCCCAGTTATTCAAACAAAAGTTGGTAAACACATCTTGTATAGCCTACACATATCCAACTTGTCTCTTAAATTTATCAAGTTCTGTTTAATGAAGAACAATCTACGTGACTTTTTATATTGTTTGTATGCATGATTTTTGACTATGACATGTGTTTGTAACGCTTTGTATCGCCCCGATTGCAAATAAACTTTATTTATTTACCTAATAAAGAACAATCTATGAAGACAGCAAAAAAATTTCCCATGTAAACACTATAATTATAGAATTATTGGTCTTATGGGACATGGTTTTACTGTTGGGCAGTTGTGTGTGCTACCGCCCAATTTCAAGAAAGGGCGATTTTGAAGGCTATGTAACAAATAATTGTATTTGGTTGCTGTATACTGAACTAATAACTGCTTTTTTATGTTACAGAACTGTTACTACAAACTAATAATTGCTTCTTCTGATGAATATAACTTGTTTCATTGATTTCAAAAATTACAAACTGGTCAGTGATTGACACTACTAGATTGTAAGTGTTTTTCTACAATAAACGTTTACAAAGTAAAAAATCTGCGATTATTCTTAGCCTCTGAATGTCATTTTGCTAATGAGAAGTTCATGAAATCGCTGGGGAGTGAATTCATTCATTTGACCGCTAGAATGATTTCATAGAATTCAATGTACTAGAATGTATCATTTCACATAAGTTATGTTATTTTCCATTGACTTTGGGTTATTTGCTTTCAAGGAGGGCACTTAGAACGAATTCAAGGCGTGATGCAGGCAGATTTTCTGCTCTTCAAGCACTGAACCAAGACTTGCGAATGGATATGCTACTTTGTATTTCAGTACTATGTGCTAGTAGATTTTTTGATGCTAGTTGAGTTTGAACAATATTTATAATATTATGATGATTTGTTGTTAACATTATTAAACATGCGTTGATAGTATAGTTCTTCCAAGCAAAGAAGACATTCTGGCAAGATGGGAAAATGACTTCACCTCTATCAATATTGGTGCAAGATCACAATTTTGGTCCTCAAATTGTAGGAAAAATTCTGATCTACAATTTGACACAAAATTTATAATTTTTGAATCAATGTTGACCTATCTGGAGACATTTTTCCCTCTTGCCAGAATGTCTTCTTTGCTTGGACAAACTATAATCATGCAAAGGGGCATTGAATTGAAAGTAGGAGTTCATAATTACTTAAAATTATCAACTTTATTTGATAAAATGCGCGTATCGAACTATTAAGATTCCTCCTAGTCTTACAATAAAACTGCAACCTCTTCATCTTTGGTTCTGCATCACCTCTTAGACCTAGACAAACATAGAACACCGATTGAAATTATATGCTCTTCATTAACAATTGCTGAATTTAAAATAGTTTTTGTCATAGTAAAGCCGCGTATCGACAGTGCGAGGCATTTGCCGCGAATGCCTCAAGGTATAGTCTGTTGAAGCAAAAAGGACCCTATGGCAAGATGGAAAAATGACTAGCTTGGTAAATATTTGTTGAAAAGTCTAAAAAATCTGTTCTACAATTTGGGACCACATTTATAATTCTTGAATCAATATTGACCGAGCTAGAGTTATTTTCCCATCTTGTCAGAGGGTCTTTCTTGCTTCAACAGACTATACCTTGAGGCATTCGCGGCAAATGCCTCGCACTGTCGATGCGGGCCTTAATACACACGGATACTAGAACAAACGGTAGGTATCACGCGCAGGTTTTGGCTATGGCTCTATATATACCTTTATAGTCTTAATAGTTCCCTAGCTTTAGCCAAAAACCAAAAACCTATCAATCTACTGCGCATCAGGCTTATGATACCTACCGTGAATTCTAGTATCCGTGATAGGCCTAAATAATATTGGTAAGTTTCCAAACAAGATTTTCGGTTTATAAATATTGCTTTCAACTGAAAATCAAATGTCATCTGTTCTTTAACGCACTTGATGCAGTATTGATAATTATGAAGATAGTTACCGCACTCTTACAGTAGAATTTAAATACAGTTTGTGAGGGAAGTCGTTCTCATCTAATTTTGAAGTTTATAATTGAATAACAATGCTTGATCGTTTTTCATTTGAACTTATTTGTTCTTATACTACACTATGACAAAAAATTATACAAACTCGCGAGGAAAGGTGCTCACAAACTGATATCAATTATGATATTCCCCCCTCATCCGTTCAACTCGGGTGAAAACATTCATTTCTTTGTAAACATGACCTTCCCACACTTTTAATGTGATACGGTATACTATTGACGATGTTTGAGAACCTTGCATCAGTAGGCAATACAGTTCCAGAAAAGGAAACTGGTGATTAAGGAATTATTTCTCAATGAACAGATGATGATGTCTGAGAAGGAGATGTGTGTAGTCGTTATTGAGAAAGAGAAAGATAGTATTTGAATAGTTAGCTGTGACATTTATGTTGGTTTTTAATTTAGTAAGTAATTGAAAATCCATAATAATTATATCTTTGATAGAGAATAAAACAGAACTCACCTTTGATTTGATATATCTTTGTCTTAATTTCGATCATCCCACTTCTAGCCAAGGGGCGAACCATCCAACTATTCACTACTTCCTCGGTCACTGAAAAAACCCAACCATTATAAGTTATAGAATACAACACAAATATAAAAAATATACTGAAACAAAGAAATACATTATTCAAAACAAATGATAAAATTCAGTCACCAGCAGAATTTGAACCAATGATCCTGATATAACTTACCACCTCGATGATTAGCCTACCAATAATATAAAATATAATGTGGAGAGATAGCATAGAGCATGAATGCTTTTGTCACAAGATGTCAAAATTTTCATCAATCACTGAAACATAACGTAAGTACATAATGCTGAGGAATTGAAGCTCAAGTCTCATCTTGTTTTTGCAAAAAATTAAATAATAATATTTTAGAAATTTTATGATTTAATCCTGCAGATTTATGAAATAATGCACTAATGTAATTTATTTGAAAATCGAACAATATAAAATAACTGATCAATAATGAAAAAAAAATTAAACTCACCATTGATTTGATGTTTCTTCTCTTCATTTTAATGTTATCACTCCAAGTCAAGGGACGGAATAGGTTATCCTACTATTCATTACAAATAGTTTTAAAATATTTTCTATATGGCCACTGAAACACAAAATCCAAAGGATTATAACTTATACGAGTTACTGCTCCATCCAATATAGCAGTAAGTTATATAACACAGAGATAATTCTGTGAACAAGTACCTAATGTAATAATACAATCAACAGTCAGTATAAGAAAAAAGGCATACAACAGTAATCTATTAATAATAATTGTTGAATAAAAATACATAAGCTTAGTAAGGTATACAGAAATGATCTCAGCTCATTAATACCAGATAGATCAGAAGAATAGTAACATCATGGCTTTTGTTATCTGAAAACATATTATCTGTTATATTTTTTTATAAGGTCATCAACTGTTATCTGAAAATACTCCAACTCATCACAACACTCTTAAATTTGTTTTGTGGGGGTGAGCTAACCTAAAACAAACAGTCCGTATTCTAAAAATGCTACAAATCACAATTTTAACTAATAGCACATAACCAGAAATAATAATATTCTGGGAATAATAATGATATCTTTATAATTTTTAACCGAAAGGTAATGCAATTTATTAAGGCACTTTTATTCATGAAAATATAAAAT